>CM033469.1:43869128-44204128 GCA_019447015.1 Hymenochirus boettgeri | reverse complement strand
TTATTTTTTCACAAAATCTCCTAAAAGCACGGAGTTCTATGAATAGCAGCGGCTGGAATTCTTCACGTATATACGAAAGCATGATACCATCACGTAGCTGAAGGTGTGTAGCTTCCAAAAATATATAGTTTGTGGGGGGTATTTCAAAATTGATTAGGCTGTTCAAATTACAGAACACTTTGATTTTTTTCTTGTAATTACACTTGTGCATGCGTCCAATTTGAGCTAGTTGGTGGCCACGTCTCTGTGTGCACCCACCCATATGGCATACCGTTTGATGCAGGATATGTGGGAGATTGACATTTAGTGGGTTTTTTTGCTTGTCAAGTTGGTAGGCTGTTCAAATTACAGAGCACTTTGATTTTTTCTTGTAATTGCATTTGTGCATGCGTCCCATTTGAGCTAGTTGGTGGCCACGTCTCTGTGTGCACATCCACGCATATGGCATAAAGTTTCATTCAGAAAATGTGGAGATATTATTTAGTGGGGGGGGGTATTTGGTGGGGGGCATTTCCAAGTTTTGGGGGGGGGGGGGGGGCTGTTTGAAATTACAGAGCACTGATTTTTTTCTTGTCAATTACACTTGTGCATGCGTCCCATTTGAGCTAGTTGTGGCCACTCCTCTGTGTACATCCACGCATATGGCACCGTTTGATTCTAACATGTGGAATAGTGATATTTGGTGGGGGGGTTATTTGTGGGGGGTGGCTTTCCAAGTTTTGGGGCTGTTTGAAATTACAGAGAACTTTGATTTTTTCTTGTAATTACACTTGTGCTGCGTCCCATTTGAGCTAGTTGGTGGCCACGTCTCTCTGTGCACCCACCCATATGGCATACCGTTTGAGTGTAGGATACGTGGGAGATTGACATTTATGGGTTTTTTTGCTTGTCAAGTTGGTTTAGGTAGGATTTCAATTCTTGAATCATCTTATTTGGTATTTTCACAAAACCTCCTAAAAACGGAGTTCTTTGGATTTCTTTGGTCTGGATTCTTCATGTATGTAGCAAAGCATGGCACCGTAACTGTACTGAAGTGTGTAAATTCCAAGAATATATAGTTTTGGGGGTATTTCTAATATAGAGGGGTGTTTAGTCTGACAATTGAAAAGTTGCTGTAATTGGGCCATTGTTCATTGGCTCACTTTGTGGCAGTTGATTCCACGTTTGCGTGTGTACCCATACATAGGGCATACCGTTTGATTCAGGACATTTAGGAAATTGATATTTGGTAACTTTTTTTTACATTACTTGGGATTTTGGCATGATTTTCTACCTTGAGAGTGTTTTTTATTCAAATTTTTATAAATCTTCTAAAACTGCGAACTCTACTAACGAAGACTCGCGCCCACACCATTGGGGTAAGAATGAACAACCTACAGAATTTCGTAGATAAAAGGTGTGTGGATTTGAGAAATATATGGTTTGTGGGGGTTGTTTTGTGGGGAAAAATTGCAGACTGTTCAATTCAGATTTGCTGAATATTTTTGTGTTTCTGAGCCGTGTGCATTGTTTCACTTTGTGTCTTTTGGCTTCCACTCCACGTTTGTAACCACACATAATGCATACCGTTTGATTCAGGCACATTTGGGAGATGAAATTTAGTAGCTTTTTTTTACTTCCATGGGTTTTGGCATGATTTCTACCTTTTGAAGTTGTTTTTTGTTCTCTTTTTCAGACTTACGCGAATTTCTACGAAGAACTGCGCCCACACCATTGATGGTATGAATGAAAACAAACTACAGCGTTACGTAGCTGAAGGTATGTAAGATTAATGAGAAATATAGTTTTTGCGGGGTATTTCCAAGTTAGAGGGTGTTTCAGTTTGAAAAATCTGGGAAAATGCTGTTTATTGGCGCACTGCGCATTGTTTCACATTTTGTCTATCGCTTCCACGTCCGTGTGTGTAACCACACATATGGCTATAATACCGTTTGATCAGGACATTTAGGAGATTGATATTTGGTAGTTTTTTTTCATTACATGGGGGTTTTGTGTGATTTTTGTCCTTTGAAGTGTATTTTTTCCTATTTTTTCCAAAAATTGTGTAGAATGCGATATTCCTACGAAGAACCTGCGCCACACCATTGATGGTTATGAATGAACGAACTACAGTGCTACATAGCTGAGTGTTTTTAGATTCAGGATATATAGTTTGTGGGGGGTATTTCTGAGTTATCAGGGTGTTTTGTGGAAAAAACTGCAGACTGTCCAAATTCGGAAGTTGGCTAAATATTTTCGCTGTTTCTGAGCCACGTGCATTGGTCTCACTTTGTGGCTTTTCGCTTTCCACGTCCGCGTTTGTAACCACACAATATGGCATACCATTTGATTCAGACATTTGGAGATTGATATTTAGTAACTTTTTGTTACATTCCATAGGTTTTGGGCATGATTCTCCTACTTTTGAAGTTTTTTTTGTTCATTTTTTCAGACAAATCGAACTTCTATGAAGAACTGCGCCCACACCATTGATGTAATGAATGAACGAACTACATGGCTACATACTGAAGGTGTTTAGATTTCCAGGAATATATAGTTTTGTGGGGGTTATTTCTAGTTATGGGGGTGTTTTGTGGATAACCTGCAGACTGTCCAAATTTCGGAGTTGGCTAAATATTTTTCGCTGTTTCTGAGCCATCGTGGCATTGTCTCACTTTGTGGCTTTTCGCTTCCACGTCCGCGTGTGTAACCACACATATGGCATACCATTTGATTCAGGACATTTGGGAGATTGATATTTAGTAACTTTTTTTTAGCATTCCACGAGGTTTTGGGCATATTTCTACCCTTTTAAGTTGTTTTTTGTTCATTTTTTTCAGACAAATGCGAACTTCTATGAAGAACTGCGTCCCACACCATTGATGGTATGAATGAACAACTACAGTGTTACATAGCTGAAGTTGTGTAAGTCAGAATATAGTAGTTTGTGGGGGTTATTTCTAATTTATGGGGTGTGTTTTTGTGGATAAAAACGGCAGCTGTCCAAATCGATTGGCTAAATATTTTCGCCGTTTCTGAGCATCGTGCATTGTCTCACTGTGTGGCTTTCGCTTCCACGTCCGCTGTGTTACCACACATATGGCATACCGTTTGATTCAGACTTTGGGAGATTGATATTTGCTAACTTTTTTTAGATTCCATGAGGTTTTGGCATGATTTCTACCTTTTGAAGTTGTTTTTGTTCATTTTTTCAGACAAATGCGAACTTCTTATGAGAACTGCGCCCACACCATTGATGGTATGAATGAACAAACTACAGTGTTACATAGCTGAAGTTGTTAGATTCAGGAATATCATAGTTTGTGGGGGTTATTTCTAGTTACGGGGGTGTTTTGGTGGATAAAACTGCAGACTGTCCCCAAATTCGGAATTGCTAAATATTTTCGCCGTTTCTGAGCCATCGTGGCATTGTCCACTTTGTGGCTTTCGCTTCCACGTTCCACGTGTGTACCACACATATGGCATACCGTTTGATTCGATACATTTGGGAGATTGATATTTGGTAACTTTTTTTACATTCCATGAGGTTTGGCATGATTTCTAACCTTTTTGAATGTTGTTTGATGTTCATTTTTTTGAAAAATCGGTAAAAGTGCAACTCTACGAAGAACTGCGACCACACCATTGATGTATGAATGAACGAACTACAGCGTTACTAAGCTGAAGGTGTGTAGATTTCAGGAATAATATGTTTGTGGGGGTATTTCTGAGTTGGGGGGGTGTTTGTGGAAAAACTGCAGACTGTTCAAATACAAAACTGGCTAATTTTTTTTTGCTGCTACTGCAATTTGGCACTGGTCACGCTCTGGTTATTGGTCAGGTCTCTGGGTACCACCCTGAATGTGGCTCCCGTTTTATTCGGGAGGGGTTAGGGCTTTCATATTTGAATGCGTTTGAACTTTCCTCCACATTTTTTTAGCTGAATTCGCATTTATTTTGTCTCTGATTTTAACGTTGAGGAAAAAAAGGAAAATGTGAGAAATAAATTACTATTGGACGAAGAGCTGCGTCGGGTATCTGCATTTTGATCGAACTACCCTCACTCGCAAAATCCTGCGAGTGTGTATTTTCTAAAATATCTCACTTGTGGGGATATTTAGTTAATTTGGAAGATATTCTAGTTAACTGTCAGTATGGTGTATACTTTTAATTTGGTGTAATATTCTTGAAGGTGCAGTTTTTAGTTTTGGGGGGTTGTCCCTGTACGGAAAAGTGGGGTACCTACATATCTGGTATCTTTGTACACGGGAGTATCTGAGCTTTTAGAAACAGTAAGATTTTTGTGTGTAACTTAAGATAACTAGTAAAAATGGGAAAATCCATGAAAATTTGCAAATTTTTCATTTTTTTTACATATTTTACCCATATTCCAGTAAATTTCCAGAAAATTACAATTCTTTACCATGTTAAGTAACACTTTGTGCTGAAAAAAACAATGTATAATATTCCTGATTTACTGCAAGGTTTCCTACTGATAAATTAGTCTAGTGATTGAGGGCAAAATCCTGAAAATTCTTCCTGGCAGTAACGCAAAAAAAATGAAAATCCTCCTGGCAGTGAAAGGTTAAAAAGAAAAGATAACAAAACACACACTGCAATGCTTTAGATAGCGCCAAAAATCAATTCTCACAAAAAATAATAATGGCATGTTGATGGCGTAGTTATATCACTAAAAAATGCACCTAAACACTTTGAACACTATTAAAAGATTAGATAAGAAATCCGCCAAGTGCAGTGCGTTTTATGGTTAAAAATCTAAATCTGTACAAATTTGAGTTATATGCTGATGTCAATTGACATTACTAAAAAATATGCACTCAGACCATTCAACACTATTTAAGATATAGCATAAGAAATACAATACAAATAGGAAGACTATACAGTGCAATTTTCTTTGGGTCAAAATCCAAATCTGTACAAAGTGATGATGTCATATCTGATGTCATACTGACATCAATAAATAGCACCCACATTTGAATCATATTAAAGATTTAGAAATAGAAATCAAAGCAAGTGCAATGATTTTAAGGGTCAAAATTCATCTGTATAAAATGATGATGTCATACTAATGTTATGGTGACTCACTAAAATGCCCTTAGACACTTTTGAAAACTATTAAAGATATAGAATACATAATTTGCACCAAGTGCAATGCATTTAGGGTCAAATTCAAATCTGGGCAAAATTAATATGTCATGCAGTTGTGACATTGTATGCTATGTGTAGTGACATTACTAAAAAAAATTGCACTAAGACAATTTTGAATACTATTAAAAGTTATAGAATAAGGATTCATATACCATGTGCAGTTCTTTTTTGGCGAAATCCCAAATCTGCACAACATGATACAATTTAAAAGATACAGATAAGAAACACACCAAGTGCAATCTTTAAAGGGTCAAAATTCTGTACAAAATTAAATCATTCTAGATCATAGTGACATCACTAAAAAATGCACTATTAAAAGATTTAGAATAATATGTTGCAGCACAAGTACAATGCGTTTTAGGAAAGAAATGCAACCCATATATTTGAACACTATAATATAAATTCAATACAAATTTCTTATCGTTTAAAATGGTGCTTATTTGCCCAACCAATCATATCTTATTTAACATTTGAAAGCTAAAATCTGATGGGTTGGGGCAAAATTACAACCATTTTAAAGAAAATTTTTTATTGAATACCCTGACAGTATAAGAAATCGCACCAGTGCATTGTATAGAATACAGTATAGAATAGAAAACGAATAAGAAGACACACTAAGTGCAATGCGTTTTTCGTGTCAAAATCCAAATCTTTACAGAATTATATCTTCTGATGTCATAGTGACATCACTAAAAATACACTTAGACACTTTTGAACATTATTATAAGCTGTTGCACCAAGTGCAATACCTTTTTGGGTCAAAAGTCAAATCTGTCCAAAATAATGATGTATACTGATGTCATAGTGACAATCACAAAAAATGCACCCAGACACATTTGAAACGCTATTAAAGATAGACATTACAGTCATTTACACAGGAGCCGCTATCACTCTTTTCGCTATTCAATATTGCGCTTGTGAATGTGGTGTAATCCCATTAAGGGATTTACCAGTATTTTTACATCAGCTATTTTCTGCTGTTAAAAAATCCTGCCTAAAACGCGATATTGATCTCGAGTCGTCAGATGCGCTGGGATTTTTGCATAACCTGCGCATATATAATAGGGTTTCAAGTCGTGTTAACCGTTTGCGATTGGGAGACAGGACACGCGTCTGTCAGTTCAGAAGGACCTGCGAGCGGAGCGCCAGGTAAGGTAAGTGCGCTGTGTCCCCTGAGCAAACTATTATTCACAGGGAGGTGAGATAAGCTTCTCACCTCCCTGTGATAATAGAAACGATTGTGCAAACACTTATTTTTTTAGTTTACGTTCTTTAAGCCTCTCTCTGTCACTGTTTCCTTGCCTGTTATAGCGTTGTTTGTCCATGCTGGTGTTCCTTGTGGTTTTCAGTATTCCTGGTTATTCGTTCTTTCCAGCTATTTCTTGTCATTTCCCATTGTCCTCTCTCCCCTTCTTGCTTTTCATTTTCTTCCTGCTTTTGTGTCTGCTTTATGTTCTGGTTTTGCCGTGGTATACCCGGCTCTATACCTTGCGCTCTAAGACCTGGGGGTAACCATGTACACGCAAGATGTGTCAAGTCTCCTGACAATCGGGGGTTTGGTCTATAGGTGAAGAACGGTGATAGATTGTAGTCAAAATGCTGAAGGTATACCAGGACTCTGGGCATCACATTTAGAATAGAAGTCGCACCAAGTGAATGTTTTTTTGGGTCAAATCTCTCATAATTGAATTATGGTAAGTAAAAAGGTTAGACGTTAGACCTTCAGACTGGGGTTACCTGACTGGTTGGAAGGCTTTTCATTCATGTGTCACAGTAATGTATACTTAAACCCCTTGTTTATAAAGTATGCCAGTGGCAGATAATATATATTGTATGGGGCCTAGGAATGTGCATTGATATCTTTATCCTATCGTTTGTATAAATGTTGACAGATCAGTAGCACTTCCGCAAAATGTTAGTTGGTGGTCGCTAATTGAGTGCTTCCACAATCCTTGTATTGTATGTATTTATTTGGGCGGCCTGGTCAAACTTCCATGTGGTAATAGCACCCCCAACATGCCCCTTTTATGTAATGGGGAGGTCCTATGCCTTTAATATAAAGCACTGGTGGCCTCTTCCCTCATTTTAAAACGCCAAAGGCTGGGGGGAAATGAGAAAGCCTGTTATTGGATCCAGTGTGCAAGTATGGGATGTAAAAATTGCTTAACGTAATTGAAGTAAGTTAGAATTTAGGACCTTCCAGACTGGGTTTACCTTGACGTGGTGGAAGGCTTTTCATTAATGTGATCACAGTAATGTATACTACACCCCTTTGTTTATAAAGTATATCCAGAGTGCAGATAATAGGATATTGTATCGGGCTTAGGAATGTGCATTGATTATCTTTTCTATGTTTGTAAAAATCTACATCTGTACAAAATTATGATGTCATGTGATGTCATAGTGACATAAAAAAAATACACCCAACACATTTTGAATCTTTAAAACATAAAGAATAAAAGTCACACCAAGTGCACATGCTTTTTTTGATCAAATCTATTATTCTGTGCAAAATGATGATGTCATAGTGACATCACTAAAATTGCACCCACGTTTGAACACTATTAAAGATGTAGAATAAGAAACACACCAAGTGCAATGCTTTTAAGGTCAAACGTCATTCTGTACAAGGATGATTTAATGCTGTGTTCTAGTGACATAAGTAAAATGCACTTATTCACTTTGTACCTTATTAAAAGATATAGAATAAGAATTGGCAAATGAAAGTGCAAAACTTTTTGGATCAAATTCAAATCTTGGCAAATTTGACATTATGTTGATGTCATAGTGCCTCACTAAAAATTGCACCCAGACACATTTAAACAACTATTAAAAGATAGAGAATAAGAAGTTGCACAAAGTACAATGCTTTTTTTGGTCCGAAATCCAAAATCTGGTACACAAATTGTGAAGTCATACTGATGTTATTGTGACTACTAAAAGTATTCCAGACACATTTGAGCACATACTTAACACTATTAAAGTATAAAATAAGTCGGGCACCAAATGCAATGCTTTTTTGGATCAAAATCCAAATCTGTCAAATGATTATGTCATCTGATGTCATACTGACCTCACAAATGCTCAGGGCACCTTCTACCATGAGCGAGTGAGACATTTGTCTCAGGCCGCACCCCGCACTCTGAAGAAGAAAGGAGGCAGACAGGCAGTGTGAAAAAAAATTTTTTCCTTGACTGGTCAGAAAAAAAATATTTTCCTAGTAACAGATATGATGTTGTTAAAATCTTTATATTGTTAGGTTAGCTTTAGTTCGTTAGGCTAGGTTAGATAATTGGGTTAGTTAGGGCCCTGCTGAAAGAGTCTACCTTGGCATGGCGGGGGGCTTACAATCTTTGGCTAAAATTTTTTATACTACAGAAGTAATGGCATTTCAATGCTAATAAAGGGCGACATTCAAAGTTTGGCTCAGGCAGCAAAAGCCCTAGAAGTGCCCCTGAATTCTCCTAGACATATTGAACACTATTAAAGATATAGAATAAGAAATCACACCAAGTGCAATGCTTTTAGGATCAAAATTCAATTCTGGCAATAGTATGATTTCATGCTGATGTCATAGTAACTCTTTAAAAAAATGCACCCAGGCACATTTGAACTCTATTATAAGATTTACCCTTGTGATGTAAAAGAGTCTCTCTCCCCTGGTAGTTACACCCCTGGTGAGCATGGGTGTTTTAAAGCAGTTTTTCCCCATTAGGTGGTGTTTGGTGGCTGGTAGATGATGAGTTGTTGAACTAGGAAACAGGGTGCACAGTATCAGACTGAGGTGCTGAAGCCGATTAGGAAATACTGTGGATACCCTGTTTTATAAATAACGGCCTTCTTTACATATCTGTAACTTGTGTTTAATAACGTTCCACTTCTTTTTCAAGGGGGTTTCCCTGGAATCCTCCTCCTCTTACACAAAGGGCTGATTGGAAAGTGGTTCCTTATCCATGGATTAAACACATTGAGCATGCAAGACAGGGCCGTTTCTAACATTTGGGGCACCTGAATAAATTACAATATTTGCCCCACCCCATCCATTCGCAGACAGCCAATCTCCCTCCCCCCACTTCCATAGCACCAAGTTCGCAATCCCCAACAAATTTCTTAACATCTTTGGCCCAGTCACAAAAACCTACTTTTCTGTAGCAAAGGGAAGGGCAGCAACCACCGTCACACAACTACACCACACCGGCAGGTAGGGATGCCGCTCACAATGGGCACGCAGCGGTATGGTTGGTCTCAGGAGAGGGAGGAGTATGCTGCATGTGTCATACCATCACTCCAGAACTCACCAATGATGGAGCCTGAAGCGGAGTGTCCGGCCAAATGATAGTAAATTCCGGCACTGAACACATTTTTTTTAGGACAGTTTGTTTTTTTTTTTTTTGTAATGTGCTTCACCCTGCCCCATTAGAACCCTGAACACAGAGTTTAAACTATGGGAGGAGGCTGGGAGGTAGAAAGGTTAACCTTATATGCTGTTCCCATAAAAACACTATTAAGTATTACATACCCTTAAAAAACGCCCATACCTACGCGTTCGTGTGGTATACTCATCATCAGGTTGTGTATGGACCACTCTTGGGGCGATAAGCAGTGTGAACTCATTTTCGACCTATGCTTGTCTGCTACACTTACCATTTACACCTCAGTGACGAGGGTTAGGATTTCCACCCAGCCCTATTTTTAGGTGAGTTGGTTTTTCCTATGCATTGAGGGTGTTCCTTACATTATATACATTGGGGGAGATTCAATATGCCCCTTTTCCGTCTAAAACCCACGTTAAACCAAAAAAGATTGTGGGTTAACGCGGGTTTTAGATGGAAATTTAGAGCACAGCGCCATTTCCCGAATGTTTTTGAAATAGCGCTGTGCTGAACGATCACCAAAACCTCGGGCCGTTAAGTTTTGCGTCTACCTCGTAGAATCGAAACTTACAGTAAGGCTGTGAGCATTAAGTTTGCGCTCCTTACCATAGCCCATCCCGCGATGCAATAACTGACGTACTCCCGTTTACGTCAGTTATGTATCGCGGATCGGGCTAAGGTAAGTAACACGGATCTCACTGATCATGAATCTCCCCATAGTCAAGTGGCATAGAGATAGTTTTTATATTGAGTTAGGATAATCTATATTTCAGTTATAATGGCAAGTGATGTTTCATAAAATCTTTCAAATCATTCAAATACTGGATATATACGTGAGGGGAAATTCATTGTAGCCTATTAAGTAGTTATATTTATATATAAGTTCAAATTTAATAAAAGTCATAAGAGTTTTTTCGCCTAAACTTTTCCTTTAATGTCTACTACTTTAAAAATAATAAATTATGCAACACCAATAAAAAGGGTACTATATATAATAGCCCCGAATGTTGAACTTGCAGCCCTCCAATGTTTTAAAAACTAGAGCATGCAGGAAGGGAAGGCTGGGATTCGTAGTTATCAAAGCATCTGAAGTGTGCAAAGTGTTGATAATCCCGACTTCTTGATATACAAAAAATAGATCTTATTCTGTACAATGCTGTTTACAGGTGGGACGGGTCATTTCATACGCCACATATTATAACATTCCACTGATCGCAGATTGATTCAGTAACACTTCATCTGTGAAATCCACACGTTGGCTGAAAATACTGTAAATCTAATTAATCTCTGTTCATCCACATCAGTGAGTTTTCTATCTGTGCAAAGAATACAATGTTTTTATTAAACAACCTTGTTGGCAATGAGAAGGATTCTTTACCTCACAATGATAAAACCACCAGTCATTGGTGTAAGCCATCGATGGAAGGTTTAGGGGTGAATGCAAAACAGTGGCAAAATTTACCTGTGCTATGATTTGCAGCAAGTAATCCGATGTTGCTTTATACTGGATTACCACTGTTTGATAACATTCTGTTGTTTGTTACAGATTATAGCATGGGGAAAATGTTGCACCTTTTACTTGCTTTAGCCTATTATTCTTCATCAGATGTACAAAGTATCGTACATTGTACCTTCCCCATAAAACTTCTTCATGACCCAATGTCTTGTATAGTGTTTAGTCTCATGGTGAAAGTTGCTGAAAGAGCAAAAATGTTTAACGGCATTGAATTTACCAGTTCAAAGTGCAATATGTACAAACTAGTAGGGCATGGTTGGCTTCCCTGTAGGGGACACGGTTATGTCAAACAATTGGGCTTGGTATCCAGTGTCAGAACTTTTTTGTCTGTCATTTTTTGCGGTCACCATGGTGGAAGGTCTGATGTTCTGTACACTCCTCGTCCGCATCCTTCCCTCACACACGACTTAACTCTGAAAGGCAGCTTTCAAAATCATGTTAGCCTCCTGATTTCCCTCTGAAAGACACATTTCTGTTCCTTTGTTTTACTCCATCAACGTCAATGATCCGCTGATGGGAGAACCATGGCTTGAACCACCACTCCTCTGGGCACGATAGGTGCAGTGTTGTCCTGCATTTGACTGCAGTTTGATCCCGGAAAACTCTCCATACTCCTGACTTCTTTCCACGTTTACCTGAGGTTTATAAAATACAAGAATGATTTTAAATTCTAGATTGCATTTCTCATAATTCTAGTCCATAGAGAACTGCCAGGATAAGGAGAACAGATCATCATATGATTGAAGGACTTTTTAATAATTCAAATTATTAGGGTTCAAGATTAAAATGAGTACACACAAGCAGATTTTTTGGCCAAAACCGAACCATATTTCATGTGGAGCAAAAATACTCTCGGTGGATTTACAAAAAAACAGCTGCACCAACGTATGGTCAGAAGAGCCATTTCCTCCGGTCAGGACTCAGATGTGTACCTCAATCTTAAGGTAAGAGGACTATGTTTGAAGATTGTACGTCAACATCTTGGCAAGGAACAGGACTGTTCAAGAGAGTGTCAAGGAGGCCATTTATGTGAAATAAAGAAACCAAGCCTGAATAGAGGTGTTTTTTTTTACACACACCACTGTCTGCCATGTAAAATGTTTTTAATGCCTTACCCTGGGCAGTCGATAACATCTCTGTCTGTCATTGCTATATGGGCTCTTCCAGGGTATTTATTGCCAACAAATTCTTGTACAAGTCATTCTGAGTTGAGAAGCCAGACGGATGACTAGAAAACATCTTCAGAACTAACTTTAAGTCCATTGATCTAACTGAATACAACAGATATACCGTATCGAATCTTATTTTATGTCTGATTTAAAAAACACTTGACAATAAATGACGGTGTTTATAAAGGTTGCTACATTAAGGGCATGTCCACCCTTTAAATATTTAGTAGTGCTCCTCCCCCAGCCCCAACCGCCATAATAGAATTATCAGAAAGTCCCCCGATCTTTACTTACCTTCCTCTCTCCTCCTTAACAATGCCACACGCCCGCCTTGCTTCTTGCATGAAACTGCAAGCACGGGGCTGGACCGGCAGCCACCTTTTGTGATTGGCTGAGAGGCAGTCAATCACGGACGGCGACTGCCAGCAGTTTAGAACGCCGGGGACAGAGGGAAGGTAATAAGATTCGGGGACTTTCTGATACATCTATTATAGCGGTTGGGGCTGGGAGAGGAAGCACTACTATGTGGCCAAGACATTACACTAGGGGAGGGGACAAAATGGGTGGGAGAGGGAGGCTGCAGTGCGCATGGCAAAATTCTCCCAGAGGGGAACAGAGGCAGAGACTATATGGACTCTGTTAGGCTTCCTAGTGGCCAGTTTTGGGGACTTTGTGGGGACTTACAGGGAACCTTTGAGCTGGGATGTAAGGTAAGGATTTTATTACACTACAGATGGGGGCCAGTAGTGGGAAATGATAGTTTTGGGGGTGGACATGCCCTTTAATTACCAGTATATAAATACCATTCTAGATTATGAAATATCAGGGTTCCAGATTTAGCCTTTATTCTTTTAAAAATAAAGAGTGGGATCAACTTTCTTTTTTTATATTGCCTTCCCGACCTTGTTGGGTGATAACTATTACATTTCCAGTATATTTTCATAACGGTTAATGTGCTTTTCAGTTTCATTTTCAGTTGCTTAAAATATTCTAGTTCCTTAGTGTTATAAGTCCCTAATAAAAGGGAAACAGATTAGAAAGGGAAATGGTTAACCAGTAAATCAGTTTAATAGGAACCTTGGACGTATTAAAGGAATTGTACACTGAAAAAGGACTTTGCTTCATTTCAATCAATAAATTAATGCATGTAAGTAGCAGCTACCTCTACCCTGATGTGTTTGGTGTTGCTGCATGACTTGTTTTGCTCAAGCTCAGTCCCTCATCAGTCCCCCAGCCAGATTATCTGACTGAGCCTCTATGAGGGCAAGCATGCTCAGTTAATCCCCATGAGGCAGTGTTGGGAGAAGGAATTTTCCACCATGCAGTTCATGCCATCACCAACGTCACCATTCCAGCATACCGCAAAACTATAATAATCTTTTTGTATCAGTCGGATCAACTGGACTTAAAGGGACGTTCCAGTGGAAATTATCATATTTGTTAATTGTTAGTTTGTGTAATGCCTTCTTAGTTTATTCTACATATTCTTACCACATCCTTGGAATGTTCCTAATGTTCAGATATTTCTCTACTGATTGGCTGTTGATGGTCAAACATGCTCAATCTTTACGAGCAACTGAATCCAAAACCCGACACTGGGTCAAGGGCACTACTAGGGGTCCTACAAACAGAAGTCATTATTTCGGTGCATTTATTTTATATACAGACAACATGCTGAATTGACAGATAAATCATTGGGATAAAAAAAATACTGCTCTTTTTCTGAAACATATGTATTGCACTGAACTTCCCCTTTAAAGTTTAGTTCTTGAAGACATTTCGCTAGTCATTCACTGCTTTCTCAACCATTATGACTATTATGACAGAACAGTTTATGATACTAAGGCACCTGATTGACAGATGAATGTAAGAGGTTTTAGATTGGCTATCTAAAGAAATAGAGAACAGATCAACAATAAAATACAGTGATAGTTGGGAAGAATTATAGTTTCCATTAATAGGCAATTTAAAAAAAAAATTATAAAAACAGCAGACATATATATAGACAGTTGCGATGTCACTAAGTGACATCAGGATATGGGCAGCAGTGGCAGGTAGAGTCCATTTTATACCAGTTTGTACACATCACCCCCCCCTTTCTAAATACGCCCTATGTATTGTTTTATTTTTCTTCTACTGCAGAAAAATAGATGTTAAGTGATTTACAACCCGTTACATCACTTGACTTTATATTACTTAATAAGGGCATGTCACCCCTAGATAAACCCCCGGACCCCTAGATCAACCCCGGACCCAAGTTGGCAATACTTACCTTTCTCCCTGGCGCCCTTCAAAGATAGTAATATGTACCTTAAAGTCTGCCTTCTCACGCTGCGTGTGTTCCATGTTGCTACTGTCTTCCCAGGCATGACATGGATGCCATAGCCAATGACTTATGACAGCTGCAATGCTGTTCTGCTGAGCTCACTATGTATATTTATAAAGATTCTTTATCAGCAAAGTCTATAATGAATCTTATATGAATCTTTATCACATCGAAAACTAAAAGCTATTACGGTGGGTTTTTCCGATGGTGATTCGGTGTTGTGCCATAAAGTGTATCACCCCATTTACTTCAATTGGTAATACTGGACTGTATCAAAATAATGTCTAGTACAGATTTTCTGTCCACATGATAATTTTGTCAAAGCCTATCCCATTGGAAAACAACCACTACTAGTGCAGATTTTCCGTCATTATAAAGACTTTGCCGATAACAAAAGGAGGCAGCAGAGAAGCTGAGGGACTGGTAGTCATCAAGGTAAGATTCCTCCTGTCAGGAGCACCCCGGGGGAGAAAGTTAAGTATTGCAAAGGTGGGGTGATTAGTGTGGGAAAGTGTTTATTCTGAGGGGGGAACATCCCTTTAAGGATATGTCTGCCATCCAAATGAAATGTAAAGTAACCTATTTAGGTCATGCCCTAGGAGTCCCCGAGTATACCTTCAAGGCGCCTATACCGCAATCTACACATGTCTTCACCTATAGACAGCGTCAGGAGCCTTTGCCCCTCGCTGAACACATTTACCCCCAGGACTTAAAGTGCAGGTATAGACACTGAGCCCAGGTATACTCTGGAAAACCGCAATACCAATAGATCTACAAAAGAACTGGAAGACAAAGAAGAGAACAGGAGCACAAGAAAACAAATGATAATAGAAAAGACAATGAACAACATTAGCTACTCGCAATAGCAGGGACCACTGTTTGGAAAACCAAACTATATCAGGCAATGAGGAAAACATTACAGTCTTAAATATTCAGAGGGACCAGGGGGAAGATGAATGACTGGAGTCTGATGCAGGATTGGCAGAATGAAGATTTTGAATTAGATTGGATCTCCTCCCTCAGTCCATACTAATGCCCTGCAGGGATGGAGAGATAAGAGGAGTGCCTGCGCGCAACCCAGAAACCAAGAGATGTCATCGCCCGACACGACCGCCGCCGAAGATTCCAGAGGATGCCGTCCACTGCAGAGCGAGGATCATGTAGCTGGCTTCCCGTGACAATTTACCTACCAAACTTAGACTCGCAAGGTTTAAGTGTGCAGGAGGCGAAATGTCTCGAGATGCCGCGGACAGTCCTCCTGTTCTGTTGCCGCGCAACAGCAGCAGAAGACCGCCAAGGAACGAGTTCTGGTATGTAAAATTTAGGAGCTTTTACACACTTGGTACCCCATTTGGTTTAGGATTTTAATGTGTTTATTTATTGTTCCATTTCTGGGTTTTCCAGGTTAACATTTTTTGCCATGCCTTCCTTAAAAAAAAATCAATATATTCGCCTATGCAGTGTAATTAAACTTGTTGATTATATTAACATTTTATATCAACAACTGCCATAAAGCTATGGGTCATTTATGCTTGTGATAGCTTCTCATTTACCGTCTGGTATATCTGTATTTCTCATCAGGTCATGGTATATCTGTATATCATTTTATCCAGTTCACTGTATATCTGTAATATTCATTCCATCCCGGTTCATGGTATATCTGTAATATTCATTCATCAGGTTCTGTATATCTGTATTATTCATTCATCAGGTTATGGTATATCTGTACATATTCATATTATCCAGGTCTGGTATATCTGTAATATCATTCATCCAGTCATGGTATATCTGTAATATTCATTTCATCCAGGTCATGTATATCTGTTATATATTCATTTATCCAGGTCACTGTATATCTGGTAATTTCATTCATCCAGGTCATGGTAATCTGTATATTCATTTATCCAGGTCTGGTATATCTGTAATATTCATTTATCCAGTCATGGTATATCTGTATATTCATTTATCCAGGTCACTGTAAATCGTAATATTCATCCATCCAGGTATGGTATATCTGTAATATTCATTCACTCCAGGTCATGGTATATCTGTGATATCATTCATCCAGGTCTGGTATATCTGTAATTTCATCATACATCATGTTATTCTGTAATTTCATTTATCAGGTCATGTATATCTGTAATATTCATTATCCAGGTCATGGTATATCGTAGATTCATTCATCACGGTCATGGTATATCTGTATATTCATTCATCCGTCATGGTATATCTATAATATTCATTCATCCAGGTCAGGTATATCTGTTATATTCTTCTCCAGGTCACGGTATATCTGTATATTCATTCATCCAGGTCATGGTATATCTGTACTAGTTCATCCATCCAGGTCATGGTATTATGGTAATATTCATTTATCCAGTCATGGTATATCTGTAATATTCATCCATCCAGGTCATGGTATATCTGTAATATTCATTCATCCAGTCATGGTCTATCTAATATTCTTCATCCAGGTCATGGTATATCTGTAATATTCATTCATCCAGGTGCATGGTTAATCTGTAATTTCATCCATCCATCATGGTATATCTGTAATATTCATCCATCCAGGTCATGGTATATCTGTATATATCATTCATCCAGGTCAGGGTATATCTGTAATATTCATTCATCCCGGTCATGTTATCTGTACTATTCATTCATGCAGGTCATGTATATCGTATTTTCATGTCATCCAGTCACGGTTATCTGTAAATCATTCATCCCGGGTCAACGGTCTATCTGTAATATTCTTCAATCCAGGTCACGTATTCTGTAATATTCATTCATCCAGGTCACGGTATATCTTGTACTATTCATGCATCCATGTCCACTGGTCTATCTGTTAATTCATTCATCCAGGTCATGGTATATCTGTAATATTCATCCATCCAGGTCATGGTATATCTGTAATATTCATCCATCCAGGTCACGGTATATCTTTAATATTCATTCATCCAGGTCATGGTATATCTGTAATATTCATTCATCCAGGTCATGGTATATCTGTAATATCTTCATCCAGGTCATGGTATATCTTACTATTCTTCATCCAGGTCTGGTATTCTGTAATATTCATTTCTATTCAGATCTATTAACCTAAATATAACTGCAATGGGTGTAACGCGGGAAGGAAATAAATATCTTTTCCATTTGGTTATTTAATTTCCCGCTTCTGTTTTTAAATGTAGTTTATCCACTTCTGCTTCAGATTTGGCTTTAGCCACATCCTTTAGTTATCAGTATCGTATTTTTCCCATCGCTTGAAATATTATTCCAAAATACGAGGTGAGAGTGGGATGACATGATTGGTTGTGACAACAGTCAAAAATACTAGGGGTTAAGGATATGTGGGGGTACAGTGGGGATCCTTCAAAGTACCAGACGTGGACTCAAAATTGTAGTAGCAGAATACTATTACCAGTATTACTTTCTGTGATATATTAATTTAAGATGTTTCAATGTAGTTTCATTTAACATTACACTGGTTATAATCAAATTTGATTAGAATAAGTCGTGGAAGCTGTATAAATACGGGCAATTGTAACATTAAGTCTAAAGCTGGGTACACACTTGCACGATCCTAAAAAGAGGAAAGACAGAATTGCAAGAACGGCGCAGTAATCACAGTACTCACTCGGGATTTCCCCAAGCCACAGCAGATTTCCCATACTTTATCGAAGGAGAACGACTGAGGCCGAATGAAATTTCGGGCATTTCCAACAATCACTAGGCCAAGGATGAACGCTCGCGGCCTTGCGATCATTCAGAAATGTGCTTCACACAGTAAACGCAAGACGATAACTTTATCATTACTGTGTGTACCACCATTTCCAAATGACCACGAGGCCAACAGTGAATGTTCGTCACCTTGCAATCGTTTGGAAAGGCGCTACTCACGTAATGAGAAAGGGACGATGGTACACCCAGATATTGATCACAGCCAGACGTTCACCACTATGACCAGTTGGCCAGGATATTTATGACAAAGTTCGCCACAACCAATCACGCGGTCCATAGGAGACTGATGGATTGGCTGCAATTTATTGATTTGGACAAAGGATGACCAACAGGGTCGTGGGTGAACGAAAAATTATACTTTGGGGCCACGCCTCCCTTTATATTGATATCTGTCCGTAGGTCAGCCTGAAAATCCATTTGAACATTTAAATTATCAGTTTAAAAATGAAAATTCCTATCAGGAAAGGCGAAATGCTTCTGAAACTAGAAGAATTCAAGTCAACCGGATTTTCGGAACTTTAATTGTTTCCGCAAGAGTGCTTTGGAACAAAATGCATCAATTTCATTCACAATGATGTTGTTTAAAGGGCAGGTCCAGCCTAAAAACAAGTTTTGTTTTAAAATGATTATCAACCCCCAAAACCACTTTCACAGGTTCCTACAGTTCCAAGATCCCCCAGAACCACTTACCGGACCCTCGCTGTCTATTCACGCCCCCTGCTCCTGTTACAACAAGCTTGCTACGAGCAAAAACAGAGCAGGGGACTTCTGTGCTAACAGAACCTTCCTTTCCTGGTCACGGCTGTCAATCAAGTGTGACGTGACGTACACTGTTGCATTAAACTGACAGCCGCAACCAGGAAGTGGAGCAGCTGTCACACCAGCCACCGTCCGCGGAGGAGAAGAGCCGAGGGTCCGGGTCAGGTAAGTAAGTTCCAGGGATCTTGGAACTGTAGAAACTCGCGAAAGTGGATTTTGGGGAGTATAATCTTTAAAAGAAAACAATAAACCAAACTTTGTTTTTAGACTGGACATTTCCTTTAATGTTGATATTCTAAACGAGTCCATTCTGATCCATTTATATTCCCCCCCCCCCCCCCCCATGACTAATTTCATTATTTACTCTTCTGCAGGCTTATAAAGCTCACACCATTGTACACATTGTATATATTACAAATCTGTATCAGGTATCCAATAAGGATTGGGTGTTCTAATTAATAATAGTGATTCTTTATCGCAGTCATAAGTCCCGCAGCAGTTTGAGGAGGGGAGTTAATTCTCCTGGAAGATTGGATGACTTTCCTAAGGGTTGAGCTAGGTAACACACAGTACCGATAAGGCCCCATACTGTGGGATCGACTGTATCGGGCTTTATCGGTACTGTGTGTACCTAGCTTTCCAGAATGAGCGCACGTCTGCCAAACTTTTCAGTTTGGCGAGTGCTCGTTCGGAAAAGAGGGAAATTTCCCTATAGGGCAGTTGGCCACCGGCCGAGGAACACACAGCCACGAGTGTTCTGCCTAGTGTTGTGTATAGGAGAATGCTCGAGACTGTGTGTAGCTGTATTTTCTTGCAGATCCTGTCTGTCATCTTTCAAGCATCTGACAGTGTGCACCCAGCTTTAGTGCTTGTATTTATTTTCACTGTAGACTGTCAAATGTGACATCTACAGGTAGGGCACCAGCTACTGTTAATCTATTGTGCTGTTGGTAAGTCATCAAGATGTCTGCTCAACAAACCACCAGCCCATTGCTAACTGCCTTTACCCTCTGCATTCAAATTGTCCATCACCCTCAGGCTGAAGGCTTGATCATAATATTCCTTCTCCATAGCCTTGTTACTGTGCAATGTATTACTGGCAGCCGGATGAGAGCCACTGGCTGGCTACAGATTGCAAACCTGCCAGGGATGTTATATTCTGATAGCGTCTCTCGATGCACCAGAGTGCCATTAGAATCTATTTCGGCACTTTTAACATCAGCCATTAGCTGGCATAAAA
The DNA here is from genome assembly GCA_019447015.1 of Hymenochirus boettgeri. NCBI lineage: Eukaryota > Metazoa > Chordata > Amphibia > Anura > Pipidae > Hymenochirus > Hymenochirus boettgeri. The sequence continues at coordinate 44,183,856 of CM033469.1, read as the reverse complement.
CACCAGAACAGAATACTGCTATGGCATATAACAACGATTTGCAGACGTACGCGGTTAATTCCGTGTCAGCCACACCAATGAAGAGATTTAAGTCGCTCTAATCGATAGAACCTCCAGAACAGGGGCGGTGCATCTCGTGGTGTTTCCCTGCATCATGCTCTTCAATCATCTTGCACTGTGTAACATCAGCAACATTCAGCAGAAATCAGTAGGTTTACCTCATTCATAGTCTTCAGATACAACAAAGTTCTTCATTGTGAGATCACAACAAGAACACCATTCTATTTATTTAATCTCTTCTCCTGTTACAAAAGGCTACATTTGCCTAGGGATACAGAGCTCAGTAACTCAGTCACTCATGTGTCTCTCTCTTCCATAATCAACATGGAACAGCTACTTCCATTGCAATGGTCTCTCTCCCCACTCCTCTACTGCAGTCATGGCACTTGCCTAATGCTGCCTGGCATTCTACCAACTGGCATGTACCCCTGTGCACTGAACAAAGCCATATTGTTAGAGCAGAAAAAATGGTTCTTGGAACAATTTCTGAACTTGTTCCAAAGAACCTACAAGAATATCACGTCGACCGTCTCAGAGTTGGATTAGGACTAGATGGGGCCTTAGGCATGTTTGAGTTTGGGGCCCTCTACATGTTTATTCTGCTTATTTAGAGAGTTGTACAATAATTCTACAACCAGAACACATAAAATATATAGACACACGGTGCTAAAGCAAAGAACGGTGAGAGACGAGGATTCTCAGCTCATAAGTAGGCAATGTGGGGTGACATTGAAATGGTTTTCGATTTGGGTGTTTTAGGACACTTTTACATAAATTGTGTTTTTAAGACTTAACCAGTGTTAGATTTTGTGGATGAAAAAAAAAAATCCGGACAGTCTATGGAAAATTCATTTGTAAACCACAATCACAGCTCTTCCCATTAACTGTTACTCTTAGGAAAATCAACTTGGTCCAAAATTGTGTTCTGTTTGGCCAGCGCACTAGGGCTTTCATTTCTGTCAGGAGAACAAATGTGTCAGTGACCAACTAGACTGGGAATAGTCTCCATCCATAATGTATATAGGCCTTCAAGGGAACCAAAGTTGCTTAACCCTCCCTGTACCTATGCCAGGTCCTCATCCCGGGATTCAGCAGTTCTTGAGAATACTTAAGCTGGGTACACACAGGACCAACAGCTTTGAGCTATGATGTTGAGGGGGGCAACAACTATGCAATCCTGTCTTCCTATACAATTTCCCATCTGTTTAGTTAGGGGGCTCGCATGCTTCGCCCAATCTGTTATACTGGGGATTCTGGGCTAACCAAATAAATCCTGCCCTTCCTGATAATCTTTAAAATAGTAAAGCCAACTTCCAGGGTCAATATAAAAAATAAGTATGCAAGTGAAATAAAAAGGAGGAACCAAAAAGCCCGTTCCCTTTAAAGTAACTCCCTCCTTATATCGGTTATCTTTTTTATAGTGCTGTAATTATATACTTGTCATTAATTTCCTTCAATATAGGCAGCCCACTCTCGCGATAACCTGCTGGGAAAACCACTTCCACTCAGTTCCTCTTGGCAGCGCTCATAGCTGGTCTGCCCTAGTCACTAACAGTCACCGTTAAAATGTTTATTTTGTTTACAATTAACTAATTAACTAAATGAAATGCTCATGTGGCTCACAGCCACTGGTTGTGCCCATGGGACGGAACATCTAACTGTAGTTCTACTATAGGAGAAGGATTTCAGGTGGGACACGCTGTGTACTATTACCCCAAGGTCCTTTTATGACTGGGTGTAACAACAATTTAATATTAATCCATTAGTGAAGCATGAATTGTTTTTGACCAAACTCATTACGCTTTCAGGTAAAACCATAGAATTGTCTTATTCTCAGGGCCCATCATCAACACCCTGTCTGACATGGAAACACCATCAGATGGTGTTTACTTCCCTCCCAGATCCTAATTTGTATGGCCAGAGCAAGGCAGTTCACACCACACACAACCCCTGTGCAAGTTAAAGGGGAGCTGTTTACCTTAGTAATGGGTGGCCATAGAAACTAGATCCCAGTTGTACGATATTGGATAACCCTGATATCGTACAATCGCCAATTATTTCCCCATGGGACCAGTTGAAAATTTTTGCCCCTTTTCGATAATCCACTTGTACTACCTGCAGATTGTAGCATCTATGGCTACCATAACTGTGGTCTCTAATGCTTCCAACCAAGTTAGGGTTTTTGAGAAGACTTTTTGTTGTACCTTCAAAGGTAATGGAAAAGGTTCACCCATTTATTTCTCACAGGCTACTTCTATCAGTCTTTTGTCTGCCATCTTTTTATGTAATGGGACCATAATTAGAAGACGTGGCATTAATATGTAAAAAGTCGTGTGGTCGTAATTAACAATCAGTATACGGTAGTTTAAATGAATACTGTTAGTGTAAACTACTGGCTGGATGTTAAAGCTGCAACATCTTCCTGTCCCTGTGTTCTTACCTGCGACGTTCCCCAGCAGGACTAACTTTGCGCGATTTACACGTTACATTGTAACATCTGGTGTAAAGTGGACTGGGGAAATCCATTTCAGGGAAGGTCACCGTAAGTTACTATGTGTAGTGATCTGTAGTAACGTGGTGGATTTATAACAGGCTGGCAACTGGTAACCAGACTCCAGATTCAAAGTCAGCCTGGTAGGATATTGCAATAAATAACTAGTGGATTCTAGAGAATAGCAGATCTCCAACACCAAGACGAGGGGTATTGCATCTGTGGGAAATCTTGAAGCCGTGACCGCTAGATATGCGGTGCCATTTGAATAGAAATGTTCTGGGGTTTCCAAAATTCACGGTTAGGTATGTGAAGGACTATATTTTAACACCACACAAATATAAAGTCTAAGACAGGCCTATAATCACATTGAGCCCCAGCCTTTCAGATGGTTTGATTGGACCAATTATGAATGCTTGGTTTCAATTTGCAAAAAATTGTGAACAAGAAACTCAGGGAATGATATTATCATTATGAGACATTATCTGACTATAAACACGTCCTTGTGTCCATGTGCAGCAGTCTGTTAGTTTCTTTAACCACAGAAAACGGGCAGAATGTACAGCTGATATTCGGTGGTTTACATGCTTTTAACCTTATGTTCTTCTACTAGCTTCAGTTCCCTCCTTTGTTTGTTTCCAGTCATTTGTGAATAGATTTTAGCACTTTTTTTCCAGTCTAAATCCAGTAAAATCATTTTAACTCCAGTTTAATTTACTTTCAATAGGTAAACATTAAAAAATACATTGCACAGAGCGGTGCTAAGACCAGTTCACTTCATTATCCCCCTCTGCATCTCTGCTCTATGTTGTTTCTACAATTGTATCTATTAAAGAGGGTCATGTTAAATGTAAGCAGATGGAAAGCAATAGCTGATTAGACTGTGGCAGATTTAAAGCAGTTTAGGGAGTACTGGGTAGATTGAACCATCTAGAAGACTGGCATAATAATTAATTAAATTAAAAATAAATAAATAAGTAATCTTGTGACAGATTGCAGGATTAACCTATGAAATAACATTTTACAAGCTATGTAGAAGTATCCTAATGACATGCTGTATGGCTACATTGAAATCAATACCTTGCATCAGGCTTCTAATATAAATATTAACCAGCCTTCTGCATGTAGATTTTATGTGTGTTTGTGTCATAAAGGAAAGGTGACAAATGGGTTTCCAGATTATTCGTTCTTCTATTTAGAGACCACACTTAGTGATGTAATTAAAAATGCTGCACTGATTTCAAAGTGATTGCAATTAAGCAATAATAATTTAGCCTTGCTGCATGGTTTTTAATAGGTGTTTCTACATGTCTTTCATGAACTGCTAACCAGTCTTGTAATATTGAGATTGAGTGTGTCTTCAGCAGTCTGTCTGTCAGAAGCTCACAAATTGCTTTATATCTGTCCAGTATCCTAGAGTATTGCTTTCAATCTACTCACGTCAATTGCTGTGAATCTGCACAATTGCATTACATCATCACATACCCTTTAATACATTCCCCTTTAATAGTTACTCTTGTAGAAACAACACAGTACGACCTGTAGGGAAGGATTAGAAAGTGAACCAGATCTTAGCACAGCTCTGTGCAAACATTTTTCACTAGTGTACCTATCTGACAGTAAATAAACCTTCACTGACTTAAGGTGAACGGGGTCTCCAAAGTTTATTTTAAATGAAAGGTTTCCTACCTTTAAAAATAGCCATTCAACTACCTACTCTACTTGCTACACAGCCAAAGATCTGAAGGAATCACTGATCAGAAGTTAGGGGGAGGGAGGTTCTGAACTGTGGTCAGAACTAATACTTCCTCCTCAATCTGACGGTGGCACATCTCAGTGCATGACTGAAAGGTAGGAGAAAAGAAGACCCACAGCACTGCTACTTTAATACCTCCTCCCACTTGCGGGCCTGTGAGGCCCCCTCCCTTGCAGACCCCCTCTGTGGCCTCTTCAACTTATGGGCCCTGTCCCTCATGGACCCTGTGGCCCCTCCCACTCACAGACACCCCCCCCCCCGAAGGTTGTGTAAAAACGCATTTCAGCAGTGAAAGAATCCACAAAAGACAAAGTTAAAACTGCTGATTCTTTTTCTACTGAAAAGGCTGTTTTTAAGTGGGCGAGCCACAGAGTCTTAAGTGAGTGGGGCCAGAACCATGAGTGGAGGTCCACAGGAGGTGACTAGGGAAAGGCCCAAGTGGGCTGCAAGGGAAGGGCCCAGGATGGGTCTGCAGGGAGAGCCATGTTTCCATAAGTGGGAGGGTCCAAAGGACCTATGAAGTCGAAGGGCCACCGGTTCCATGAGTGGGAGGGCCACAGGAGGCTGCAAGGGACAGGGCCAGGATGCAAGTGGAGGGGCCATGGGGCCTGCAAGTGAGAGGGGCCACAGGACCCATGAGGGCCACAAGGAAAGGACTAGGTTGGGCCTGGCAAGGTGGAGGGGCCACGGGGCCCACAAGTTAGGAGGGCCATGAGGGCCTCAAGGGAATTTGCAAGGGGGCTGCATGGTGGGGGAGGGAAAGGGGGGCTCACAAGGAGGAACACAGGAAAGAGGATTGTCACATGGTTTTAGAGCAGGAAGCAGGAAGTGCAGGAATCTGGCGATGCTACCATATCACACATATAAATGTAAATATCTTCAAATATGTAAAATATAAAACTAAATTGCAAAAATCATCAGAAAGCAATTCCTGTTAATTCCTAAAGTCTTTTGGACCACAGTTACCCTTTAAACTTTCTTAATACCCCAATAAAGCACAGAATGAGAACTGGAATGAGAAATGAAATTGAAATCCAGTGGGAGACAATGGTGAAGTTTAGCCCGGATGCACCCACAGCAGATGGATTTGTTCCCACCGACCACCGCAGCGAGTGGTTGGCCAAGCAAATCTTTGACGGTCACAGTGAAAGCATCTGAAGCAGTTTTTCCCATATAGACCGCACAATCGCCATGATTTTCCAGAATCACAAACACCATCCAATTCTTTGGGAGAACCAATACACTAAAATATATGTCGGTTGGTCCTAAATTGTATGGATTGGACAAATAGACTGGAAAAAGTGATCAAATCTATTATTTAAAAAAATGACAAGAACATCACAAAAAGGAATAAAAACTAGGAGAAAAGGCTTGTACACATGGGGGCGCATGACCTCAAACACGCGCACATGCGGGCTGACGGCTATTTTCGGGCGATTTAATCATTTGTGCTATGCATTCATTCAGGCGACTTTCATCAATCCCGTCATGGAGGATCATGAATGACGCCAGAGGAACACGTACACAGTTGACTATCGTCCGAATTGGCCGCTCGTTTGTGCATTTGTCTAGCGCTCTGCTCCACGTCCTTTAATGTTCCCCAGAGACTGATATTTTACCAACCAAAAGAAATTTCTTGGGAGTGACTGATGCCCAACATTTCTATTGATGATAGATAGCCCTTAATCATTAATACCAAAATCCTATGATTACAGCATGATTTTTTCAGGCACCTCCGATCGCAAACCATGCATTTCTTCGGGAGAGAACCCAATACACTAAATATGTGATCGGTATTCGTTCCAAAAACATTTTATCATGTCCAATAGGGAGAAATGTTGGATGATAATTAGACAATCATGCCACAACCAGGGTCATGCATATTGAAATCTTCTGAAATTAATATACCGGCATGGTGCTTTTAACAATCATGACAAACCCTTTACTTCTGGAACATAATTCATTACTACCTGTTTTGGGGGTGTTATTTTGTCATTGCCTGTACCCAATGCAACTATTAGAGACCCAGTGTGTTGAGATTATGGACTCCCCATGTACTATAGACATGAGATTACAGTACAGGAAATTGGCAACCACTTGTGATCAAAAGTTACATAATGGGAGGTGACCCGAGCATACAGACTTGGTACTGATTAATCTCAGCAATTCCTGCAAGTTGATACGGCCCATTCTTTCTCGCAATGAATCCAATCGTGCTCGTCCTGGCATCCCACTGATACTGAACTTTACCTTCATACACTTGTGCATGCGTCCCATTTGAGCTAGTTGGTGGCCACGTCTCTCTGTGCACCCACCCATATGGCATACCGTTTGATGTAGGATACGTGGGAGATTGACATTTAGTGGGTTTTTTTGCTTGTCAAGTTGGTTTAGGTAGGATTTCAATCTTTGAATCATCTTATTTTATTTTTCACAAAACCTCCTAAAAACACGGAGTTCTTTGGATTTCTTTGGTCTGGAATTCTTCATGTATGTATGAAAGCATGGCACCGTAACGTAGCTGAAGGTGTGTAAATTCCAAGAATATATAGTTTTGGGGGGTATTTCTAATATAGAGGGGTGTTTAGTCTGACAAATCTGAAAAGTTGCTGTAATTGGGCCATTGTTCATTGGCTCACTTTGTGGCTAGTTGATTCCACGTTTGCGTGTGTAACCATACATAGGGCATACCGTTTGATTCAGGACATTTAGGAAATTGATATTTGGTAACTTTTTTTTACATTACTTGGGATTTTGGCATGATTTCTACCTTTGAGAGTGTTTTTATTCAAATTTTTTAGAAAATCTGCTAAAACTGCGAACTTCTACGAAGAACTGCGCCCACACCATTGATGGTAAGAATGAACAAACTACAGAATTTCGTAGATAAAGGTGTGTGGATTTGAGAAATATATGGTTTGTGGGGGTTGTTTTGTGGGGAAAAATTGCAGACTGTTCAAATTCAGATTTGACTGAATATTTTTGCTGTTTCTGAGCCATTGTGCATTGTTTCACTTTGTGTCTTTTGGCTTCCACGTCCACGTGTGTAACCACACATATGGCATACCGTTTGATTCAGGACATTTGGGAGATTGATATTTGGTAACTTTTTTTTACATTCCATGAGGTTTTGGCATGATTTCTACCTTTTTGAATGTTGTTTGATGTTCATTTTTTTTGAAAATCTGGTAAAAGTGCAAACTTCTACGAAGAACTGCGACCACACCATTGATGGTATGAATGAACGAACTACAGCGTTACATAGCTGAAGGTGTGTAGATTTCAGGAATATATAGTTTGTGGGGGGTATTTCTGAGTTGGGGGGGTGTTTTGTGGAAAAACTGCAGACTGTTCAAATACAAAACTGGCTAATTTTTTTTTGCTGCTACTGACATTTGGCACTGGTCACGCTCTGGGTTAGTTGGTAGCCATGTCTCTGGGTACACCCATGAATGTGGCATACCGTTTTATTCGGGAGGGGTTAGGCTTTCATATTTGAGATGCGTTTGAACTTTCCTCCACAGTTTTTAGCTGAAATTCGCATTTGATTTTGTCTCTGATTTTACAGTTGAGGAAAAAAAGGAAAATGTGAGAAAATAACTTACTATTGGACGAAGAGCTGCGTCCGGGTATCTGCATTTTGATCGAAACTAACCTCACTCGCAAAATCCTGCGAGTGTGTAGTTTCTAAAAATATCTCACTTGTGGGGATATTTTAGTTAATTTGGAAGATATTCTATGTTAACTGTCAGTAGTGGTTATACATTTTAATTTGGTGTAATATTCTTGAAGGTGCAGTTTTAGTTTGGGGGGGTCTCCTGTACAGGAAAAGTGGGGTACCTACATATATCTGGTATCGTTGTACACGGGAGTATCTGAGCTTTTAGAAACAGTAAGATTTTTGTGTGTAACCTTAAGATAACTATAAGTAAAAATGGGAAAAATCCATGAAAATTTGCAAATTTTTCATTTTTTTTACATATTTTACCCATAATTCCAGTAAAATTTCCAGAAAAGTTACAAAATTCTGTTACCATGTTAAAGTACACTTTGTGCTGAAAAAAACAATGTATAATATTCCTGATTTACTGCAAGGTTTCCTACTGTAAAATTAGTCTAAAGTGATTGAGGGCAAAATCCTGAAAATTCTTCTGGCAGTTAACGCAAAAAAAAATGAAAATCTCCTGGCAGTGAAAGGGTTAAAAGAAAAAGATAACAAAACACACCAATTGCAATGCTTTATAGCGCCAAAAATCAATTCTCCAAAAAATAATAATGGCATGTTGATGGCGTAGTTATATCACTAAAAAATGCACCTAAACACATTTGAACACTATTAAAAGATATAGAATAAGAAATCACGCCAAGTGCAGTGCGTTTTATGGTAAAAATCTAAATCTGTACAAATTATGATGTTATGCTGATGTCATAGTGACATTACTAAAAAAATGCACTCAGACACATTTCAACACTATTTAAAGATATAGCATAAGAAAATACAATACAGAATAGGAAGACTAACTAAGTGCAATTTTCTTTGGGTCAAAATCCAAATCTGTACAAAGTGATGATGTCATGCTGATGTCATACTGACATCAATAAAATGCACCCACATTTGAATCATATTTAAAGATTTAGAATAAGAAATCAAAGCAAGTGCAATGATTTTAAGGGTCAAAATTCAATTCTGTATAAAATGATGATGTCATACTAATGTTATGGTGACATCACTAAAAATGCACTTAGACACTTTTGAAAACTATTAAAAGATATAGAATAATAAGTTGCACCAAGTGCAATGCATTTTAGGGTCAAATTCAAATCTGTGCAAAATTAATATGTCATGCTAGTTAGTGACATATGTCATGCTAGTTAGTGACATTACTAAAAAAAATTCACTAAGACAATTTTGAATACTATTAAAAGTTATAGAATAAGGATTCATATACCATGTGCAGTTCTTTTTTGGGCCGAAATCCAAATCTGCACAACATGATACAATTTAAAGATACAGAATAAGAAAACACACCAAGTGCAATGCTTTTAAGGGTCAAAATTCTGTACAAAATTATATCATGTCTATATCATAGTGACATCACTAAAAAATGCACTATTAAAAGATTTAGAATAATATGTTGCACCAAGTACAATGCGTTTTAGGAAAGAAATGCACCCACATATATTTGAACACTATTAAAAGATAAATTCAATAAAAGTTCTTATCGTTTAAAATGGTGCTTATTTTGCCCCAACCAATCATATCTTATTTAACATTTGAAAGCTAAAATCTGATTGGTTGGGGCAAAATTAGCACCATTTTAAAGATAAGAGTTTTTATTGAATAACCCTGACAGTATAAGAAATCGCACCAAGTGCAGTGTATAGAATACAGTATAGAATAGAAAACAGAATAAGAAGACACACTAAGTGCAATGCTTTTCTGTGTCAAAATCCAAATCTGTACAGAATTATATCATTCTGATGTCATAGTGACATCACTAAAAATACACTTAGACACTTTTGAACATTATTATAAGCTGTTGCACCAAGTGCAATACCTTTTTGGGTCAAAAGTCAAATCTGTCCAAAATAATGATGTTATACTGATGTCATAGTGACATCACAAAAAAATGCACCCAGACACATTTGAACGCTATTAAAAGATATACAGACTCATTTACACGGAGCCGCTATCACTCTTTTCGCTATTCAATATTGCGCTTGTGAATGTGGGTAAATCCCAGTAAGGGATTTACCAGTATTTTTACATCAGCTATTTTCTGCTGTTAAAATCCTGCGCTAAAACGCGATATTGAATCTCGAGCGTCAGATGCGCTGGGGATTTTTGCATAACCTGCGCATATATAATATGGATTTCAAGTCGTGTTAACCAGTTGCGAATTGGGAGAGCAGGACAGCGCGTCTGTCAGTTCAGAAGGACCTGCGAGCGGAGCGCCAGGTAAGGTAAGTGCGCTGTGTCCCCTGAGCAAACTATTATTCACAGGGAGGTGAGAATAAGCTTCTCACCTCCCTGTGAATAATAGAAACGATTGGCAAACACTTATTTTTTTAAGTTTACAGTTCCTTTAAGCCTCTCTCTGTCACTGTTTCCTTGCCTGTTATAGCGTTGGTTTGTCCATGCTGGTGGTTCCTTGTGGTTTTCTAGTATTTCCTGGTTATTCGTTCTTTCCAGCTATTTCTTGTCATTTCCATTGTCCTCTCTCCTCCTCTTCTTGTCATTTTCTTCCTGCTTTTGTGTCTGCTTTAGTGTTCTGGTTTTCCTGGGTATACCCGGCTCTATACCTTGCGCTCTAAGACCTGGGGGTAACCATGTACAGCAAGATGTGTCAAGTCTCCTGACAATCGGGGGTTTGTCTATAGGTGAAGAACGGTGATAGATTGTAGTCAAAATGCTGAAGGTATACCCAGGGACTCCGGGCATCACATTTAGAATAAGAAGTCGCACCAAGTGAAATGTTTTTTTGGGTCAAAAATCTGCATAATTGAATTAATGGTAAAGTAAAAAGGTTAGACGTTAGGACCTTCCAGACTGGGGTTACCTTGACGTGGTTGGAAGGCTTTTCATTCATGTGATCACAGTAATGTATACTTAAACCCCTTTGTTTATAAAGTATGCCAGTGTGCAGATAATATGATATTGTATGGGGCCTAGGAATGTGCATTGATTATCTTTATCCTATCGTTTGTATAAATGTTTGACCAGATCAGTAGCACTTCCGCAAAATGTAGTTGTGATGTAGCCTAATTGGAGTGCTTCCACAATCCTTGTATTGTATGTATTTATTTGGGAGGCCTGGTCAAACTTCCATGTGGTAATAGCACCCCCAACATGCCCCTTTTATGTAATGGGAGGTCCTATGCCTTTAATATAAAGCACTGGATGGCCTCTTCCCTCATTTTAAAAAGCCAAAGGGCTGGGGGGAAATGAGAAAGCCTGTTATATGGATCCAGTGTGCAAGTATGGGAAATGTAAAAATTGCTAATCGTAATTGAAGTAAAGTTAGAAGTTAGGACCTTCCAGACTGGGGTTACCTTGACGTTGTTGGAAGGCTTTTCATTAATGTGATCACAGTAATGTATACTAAAACCCCTTTGTTTATAAAGTATGCCAGAGTGCAGATAATATGATATTGTATCGGGCTTAGGAATGTGCATTGATTATCTTTTCTATGTTTGTAAAAATCTACATCTGTACAAAATTATGATGTCATGTTGATGTCATAGTGACATAAAAAAAATACACCCAGACACATTTGAATGCTATTAAAACATAAAGAATAAAAAGTCACACCAAGTGCAATGCTTTTTTTGATCAAAATCTAATTCTGTGCAAAATGATGATGTCATAGTGACATCACTAAAAATGCACCCACGTTTGAACACTATTTAAAGATGTAGAATAAGAAATCACACCAAGTGCAATGCTTTTAAGGGTCAAACGTCAATTCTGTACAAAAGGATGATTTAATGCTGATGTCTAGTGACATAAGTAAAAATGCACTTAGTCACTTTGTACCTTATTAAAAGATATAGAATAAGAAGTTGCAAATAGAAGTGCAAAACTTTTTGGAGTCAAAATTCAAATCTGTGCAAAATTATGACATTATGTTGATGTCATAGTGCCATCACTAAAAATTGCACCCAGACACATTTAAACACTATTAAAAGATAGAGAATAAGAAGTTGCACCAAGTACAATGCTTTTTTTGGTCCGAAATCCAAATCTGTACAAAATTGTGAAGTCATACTGATGTTATTGTGACTACTAAAAATGTATCCAGACACATTTGAGCACATACTTAAACACTATTAAAAGGTATAGAATAAGTCGCACCAAATGCAATGCTTTTTTGGATCAAAATCCAAATCTGTGCAAAATGATTATGTCATGCTGATGTCATACTGACATCACTAAAAATGCTCAGGGCCACTTCTACCATGAGGCAGAGTGAGACATTTGTCTCAGGCAGCACCCCTGCTCTGAAGAAGAAAGGAGGCAGACAGGCAGTGGTGGAAAAAAAAATTTTTTCCTTGACTGGTCAAGAAAAAAAATAATTTTCCCTAGTAACAGATATGATGTTGTTAAAATCATTTTATATTGTTAGGTTAGCTTTAGTTCGTTAGGCTAGGTTAGATTAATTGGGTTAGTTAGGGCCCTGCTGAAAGAGTCTACCTTGGCATGGCGGGGGGCTTACAAATCTTTTGGCTAAAAATTTTTATACTACAGAAAGTATGGCATTTCTAATGCATAATAAAGGGCGACATTCAAAAGTTTGGCTCAGGCAGCAAAAGCCCTAGAAGTGCCCCTGAAAATGCTCCTAGACATATTTGAACACTATTAAAAGATATAGAATAAGAAATCACACCAAGTGCAATGCTTTTTAGGATCAAAATTCAATTCTGGACAATAGTATGATGTCATGCTGATGTCATAGTAACATCTTTAAAAAATGCACCCAGGCACATTTGAACTCTATTATAAGATGTAACCCTTGTGATGTAAAAGAGTCTCTGCTCCCCTGGTAGTTACACCCCTGGTGAGCATGGTGTTTTAAAGCAGTTTTCCCCATTAGGTGTGTTGGTGGCTGGTAGATGATGAGTTGTGGAACATAGGAAACAGGTGGGCACAGTATCAGACTGAGGTGCTGAAGCCGATTAGGAAATACTGTGATACCCTGTTTTTATAAATACGGCCCTTCTTTACATATCTGTAACTTGTGTTTAATAACGTTCCACTTCTTTTCAGGGGGTTTCCCTGGAATCCTCCTCCTCTTAGCACAAAGGGCTGATTGGAAAGTGGTTCCTTATCCATGGATTAAACACATTGAGCATGCACAGACAGGGCCGTTTCTAGACATTTTGGCACCTGAAATAAATTCCAAATATTGCCCCCACCCCATCCATTCAGCAGACACTAATCTCCCTCCCCCACTTCCATTAGCACACAAGTTCAGCAATCCCCCAACAAATTTCTTAACATCTTTGGCCCAGTCACAAAAACCTGACTTTTCTGTAGCAAAGGGAAGGGCAGCAACCACCCGTCACACAACTACACCGGCAGGTAGGGATGCAGCTCACAATGGGCACGCAGCGGTAGTGTTGGGTCTCAGGAGGAGGGAGGAGTATGCTGCATGTGTCATACCATCACTCACAGAACTACCAATGATGGAGCCTGAAGCGGAGTGTCCGGCCAAATGATAGTAAATTCCGGCACTGACACATTTTTTTTTTAGGACAGTTTGTTTTTTTTTTTTTGTAATGTGCTTCACCCTGCCCCATTAGGAAAGCCCTGAACACAGAGTTTAAAACTATGGAGGAGGCTTGGATGAGTAGAAAGGTGAACCTTATAATGCTGTTCCCATAAAACACTATTAAGTATTACATACACTTAAAAACGCCCATACCTGACGCGTTTCGTGTGGTATACTCACTTCATCAGGTTGTGTATGGACCACTCTTGGAGGCGAGTAAGCAGTGTGAACTTCATTTCGACATATGCTTGTCTGCTACAACTTTACCAGTTACACCTCATGTGACGAGGGTTAGGGGATTTCCACCCAGCCCTATTTTTATGTGAAGTTGGTTTTTCCTATGCATTGAGGGTGTTACTTACATTATATACATTGGGGGAGATTCAATATGCCCCTTTTCCGTCTAAAACCCACGTTAAACCAAAAAAAATTGGGTTAACGCGGGTTTTAGATGGAATTTAGAGCACAGCGCCATTTCCGAATGTTTTTGGAAATAGCGCTGTGCTAACGATCCAAAACCTCTGCCGTTAAGTTTTGCGCTACCTCGTAGAACGAAACTTAACAGTAAGGGCTGTGGAGCATTAAGTTTGCGCTCCTTACCATAGCCCGATCCCGCGATGCAATAACTGACGTACTCCCGTTTACGTCAGTTATTGTATCGCGGGATCGGGCTAAGGTAAGTAACACGGATCTCACTGATCATTGAATCTCCCCAATAGTCTAAGTGGCATAGAGATAGTTTGTATATTGAGTTAGGATAATGCTATATTTCAGTTATAATGGCAAGTGATGTTATCATAAATCTTTCAAATCATTCAAATTCTGGGATATATACGTGAGGGGAAATTCATTGTAGCCTAGTAAGTAAGTTATATTTATATATAAGTTAAATTTAATAAAAGTCAATAAGAGTTTTTAGCCTAAACTTTTCCTTTAATGTCTACTTTAAAAATAATAAATTATGCAACAACAATAAAAAGGGTTAATATATATATAGGCCCGGAATGTTGAACTTGCAGCCCTCCAAATGTTTTAAAAACTAGAGCATGCAGGAAGGGAATGCTGGGAGTCGTAGTTATCAAAGCATCTGAAGGGTTGCAAGTTTGATATCCCTGACTTTCTTGATATACAAAAAAATATGATCTTATTCTGTACAATGCTGTTTACAGGTGGGACGGGGTCATTTCATACCGCCACATAATTATAACATTCCACTGATCGCAGATTGATTCAGTAACACTTCATCTGTGAAATCCACACGTTTGGCTGGAAAATACTTTTAAATCTAATTAATCTGTTCATCCACGATCAGTGAGTTTTCTATCTGTGCAAAGAATACAATGTTTTTATTAAACAACCTTGTTGGCAATGAGAAGGATTCTTTACCTCACCAATGATAAAAACCACCAGTCATTGGTGTAAGACATCGATGGAAGGTTTAGGGGTTGATGCAAAACAGGTGCAAAATTTTACCTGTGCTATTGATTTGCAGCAAGTAATCCGATGTTGGCTTTATACTGGATTACCACTGTTTGATAACATTCTGTTGTTTGTTACAGATTAATAGCATGGGGAAAATGTTGCACCTTTTATTGCTTTAGCCTATTAATTCTTCATCAGATGTACAAAGTATCGTACATTGTACCTTCCCCATAAAATCTTCATGACCCAATGTCTTGTATAGTGTTTAGTCTCATGGTGAAAGTTGCTGAAAAGAGCAAAAAAGTGTTTACTGCATTGAATTTACCAGTTCAAAGTGCAATATGTACAAACAGTAGAGGGCATGGTGGCTTCCCTGTAGGGGACACGGTTATGTCAAACAAATGTGGCTTTGTATCCAGTGTCAGAACTTTTTTGTCTGTCATTTTTTGCGGTCACCATGGATGGAAGGTCTGATGTTCTGTACACTCCAGTCCGCATCCTTCCCTCACACGACTTTAACTCTGAAATGCAGCTTTCAAAACTCATGTTAGCCTCCTGATTCCCTCTGAAAGACACATTTCTGTTCCTTTGTTTTACTCCATCAACGTCAATGATCCCGCTGGATGGGAGACCATGGCTTGAACCACCACTCCTCTGGGCACGATAAGGTGCAGTGTTGTCCTGCATTTTGACTGCAGTTTGATCCCGGAAACTCTCCATACTCCTGGACTTCTTTCCACGTTTACCTGAGGTTTATAAAATACAAGAATGATTTTAAATTCTAGATTGCAGTTCTCATAATTCATAGTCCATAGAGAACTGTACAGGATAAGGGAGAACAGATCATCATATGATTGAAGGACATTTTTAATAATTAAAATTATTAGGGTTGCAAAGATTAAAATGAGTACACACAAGCAGATTTTTTGGCCAAACCGACCAATATTTCCATGTGGAGCAAAAATATCTGCGGTGCATTTACAAAACAGCTGCACCAACGTATGGTCCAGAAGAGCCATTTCCTCCGGTCAGGACTCAGATGTGTACCTACATCTTAAGGTAAGAGGACATATGTTTGAAGATTGTAACGTCAACATCTTGGCAAAGGAACAGGACTGGTTCAAGAGAGGTGTCAAGGAGGCCATTTATGTGAAAATAAAGAAACCAAGCCTGAATAGAGGTGTTTTTTTTTACACCAACTGTCTGCCATGTACAATGTTGTTTTAATGCCTTACCCTGGGCAGTCGATAACATCTCTGTCTGTCATATGCTAATTGGGACTTTCCAGGGTATTTATTGCCAACAAATTCTTGTACAAGTCATTCTGAGTTGAGAAAGCCAGACGGATGACTAGAAAAACATCTTCAAGAACTAAACTTTAAGTCCAGTTGATCTAACTGAATACAACAGATATACCGTATCGAATCTTTATGCTGATTTTAACAACTTGACAATAAATGACGGTGTTTATAAAGGGTTGCTATCATTAAAGGGCATGTCCACCCTTTAAATATTTTAGTAGTGCTTCCTCCCCCAGCCCCAACCGCCATAATAGAATTATCAGAAAGTCCCCCGATCTTTACTTACCTTCCCTCTCTCCTCCGCCACACTGCCCGGCCTTCTGCTTGCATGAAACTGCAAGCAGGGGGCTGGACCGGCAGCCACCTTTGTGATTGGCTGAGAGGCAGTCAATCACGGACGCGACTGCCAGCAGTTTAGAACGCCGGGGGACAGAGGGAAGGTAAATAGAGTTCGGGGGACTTTCTGATAAATCTATTATAGCGGTTGGGGCTGGGAGAGGAAGCACTACTATGTGGCCAAGAGCATTTACACTAGGGGAAGGGAGAACAAAATGGGTGGGAGAGGGAGGGCTGCAGTGCGCATGGCAAAATTCTCCCAGAGGGGAGACAGGAGGCAGAGACCTATATGGACTCTGTTAGGCTCCTAGTGGCCAGTTTTTGGGACTTTGTGGGGACATTACAGGAGAACCATTTGAAGCTGGGATGTAAGGTAAGGATTTTATTACACTACAGAGTGGGGCCAGTAGTGGGGAAATGATAGTTTTGGGGGTGGACATGCCCTTTAATTACCAGTATATAAATACCATTCTAGATTATGAAAATATCAGGGTTCCAGATTTAGCCTTTATTCTTTTAAAATAAGATGTGGATCAACTTTCTTTTTTATATTGCCTTTCCCGACCTTTGTTGGGTGATAACTATTACATTTCCAGTATATTTCATAACGTTAATGTGCTTTTCAGTTTCATTTTCAGTTGCTTAAAATATTCTAGTTCCTTAAAGTGTTAAGTCCCTAATAAAAGGAGAACAAGATTAGAAAGGGAAATGGTTTAACCAGTAAATCAGTTTATAGGAACCTTGGACTGTATTAAAGGAATTGTACACTGAAAAAGGACTTTGCTTCATTTCAATCAATAAATTAATGCATGTAAGTAGCACTTACCCTGATGTGTTTGTGTTGCTGCATGACTTGTTTTGCTCAAGCTCAGTCCCTCAGTCCCCCAGCCAGATTATCTGAGCCTCTATGAGGGCAAGCATGCTCAGTAATCCCCATGAGGCAGTGTTGGGAGAAGGAATTTTCCCACCATGCAGTTCATGCACCAACTGTCACCATTCCAGCTACCGCAAAACTATAAATAAATCTGTTGTAATCAGTCGGATCAACTGGACTTAAAGGGACAGTTCAGTGGAAATTATCAATATTTGTTAAATTGTTAGTTTGTGTAATGCCTTCTTAGTTATTCTACATATTCTTACCACATCCTTGGAATGTTCCTAATGTTCAGTAATTTCTACTGATTGGCTGTTGGATGGGTCAAACATGCTCAGATCTTTACTGAGCAACTGAATCAACCCAGACACTGGGTCAAGGGCACTACTAGGGGTCCTACAAACAGGAAGTCAGTATTTCGGTTGCATTTATTTATATACAGACAAAATGCTGAATTGACAGATAAAGTCATTGGGATAAAAAAATACTGCTCTTTTTCTGAAAAACATATGTATTTGCACTGAACTTCCCCTTTAAAGTTTAGTTCTTGAAGACATTTCGCTAGTCATTCGACTGGCTTTCTCAACTCATTATGACTATTATGACAGAACAGTTTATGATACTAAGGCACCTGATTGACAGATGAAATGTAAGAGGTTTTAGATTGGCTATCTAAAGAAATAGGAGACAGATCAACAATAAAATACAGTGATAGTTGGGAAGAATTATAGTTTCCATTAATAGGCAATTTAAAAAAAAAAATTATTAAAAAAAGCAGACATATATATAGACGATGTTGCGATGTCACTAAGTGACATCAGGATATGGTGCAGTGCAGGTAGAAGTCCATTTTATACACGTTTGTACACATCACCCCTTTCTAAATACGCCCTATGGATTTTATTGTTTCTACTGCAGAAAAATAGATGTTAAGTGATTTACAACCCCGTTACATCACTTGACTTTATATTACTTTAATAAGGGCATGTTCACCCCTAGAATAAACCCCCGGACCCCTAGATCAACCCGGACCCCAAGTTTGCAATACTTACCTTTCTCCCTGGCGCCCTTCAAGAAGATAGTAATATTACCTTAAAGTCTGCGTTCTCACGCTGCTGTGTTCCATGTTGCTACTGTCTTTCCAGGCATGACATGGATGCCATAGCCAATGACTTATGACAGCTGCAATGCTGGTCTGCTTGAGCTCACTATGTATATTTATAAAGATTCTTTATCAGCAAAGTCTATAATGAATCTTTATAATGAATCTTTATCACAATCGGAAAACTAAAGCTAGTAACGGTGGGTTTTTCCGATGGTGATTCGGTGTTGTGGCCATAAAGTGTATCACCCCATTTACTTCAAATTGGTAATACTGGACTGTATCAAAATAATGTCTAGTACAGATTTATGTCCACAGTGATAATTTATGGCAAAGCCATATCGCCATTGGAAAAACAACCACTACTAGTGGCAGATTTTCCGATCATTATAAAGACTTTGCCGATAACAAAAGGAGGCAGCAGAGAACGGTGAGGGACTGGTAGACATCAAGGTAAGATTCCTCCTGTCAGGAGCACCCGGGGGAGAAAGTTAAGTATTGCAAAGGTGGGGTGATTAGTGTGGGAAAGTGTTTATTCTGAGGGGGAACATGCCCTTTAAGGATATGTCTGCCATCCAAATGAAAATGTAAATGTAACCTATTTATGTCATGCCCGGAGTCCCCGAGTATACCTTCAGCGCCTATACCGCAATCTACAGCAATGTCTTCACCTATAGACAAGCGTCAGGAGACTTTGCCCCTCGCTGAACACAGTTACCCCCAGGACTTAGAGTGCAAGGTATAGACACTGAGGCCAGGTATACTCTGGAAAACCGCAATACCAATAGATCTACAAAAGAACTGGAAGACAAAGAAGAGAACAGGAGCACAAGAAAACAATGATAATAAGAAAAGACAATGAACAACATTAGCTACTCGCAAAATAGCAGGGACCACTAGTTTGGAAAACCAAACTATATCAGGCAATGAGGAATAACAGTAACAGGCTTAAATATTCAGAGGGACCAATGGGGAAGATGAATGACTGGAGTCTGATGCAGGATTGGCAGAATGAAGATTTTGAATTAGATTGGATCTCCTCCGTCCAATACTAATGCCTGCAGGGATGGAGGAGATAAGAGGAGGTGCCTGCGCGCAAACCCAGAAGACAAGATGATGTCATCGCCCGAACACGACCGCCGCCGAAGATTCCAGAGGATGCCGTCCACTGCAGGAGCGAGGATCAGGTAAGCTGGCTTCCGTGACAATTTACCTACCAAAACTTAGAACTCGCAAGGTTTAAGTGTGCAGGAGGCGAAATGTCTCAGAGATGCCGCGGACAGTCCTCCCTGTTCTGTTGCCGCGCAACAGCAGCAGAAGACAGCCAAGGGAACGAGTTCTGGTATGTAAAATTTAGGAGCTTTTTACACACTTGGTACCCATTTGGTTTAGGATTTTAATGGTGTTTATTTATTGTTCCATTTCTGGGTTTGCCAGGTTAAAATTTTTTGCCATGCCTTCCTTAAAAAAAAAATCAATATTTCCGTCTATGCAGTGTAATTAAACTTTGTTGATTATATTAACATTTTATATCAACAACTGCCATAAAGCTATGGGTGCATTTATGCTTGTGAAGCTTCTCATTTATCCAGGTCATGGTATATCTGTAATTTTCATTCATCCAGGTCATGGTATATCTGTAATATTCATTTATCCAGGTCACTGTATATCTGTAATATTCATCCATCCCGGTCATGGTATATCTGTAATATTCATTCATCCAGGTCATGGTATATCTGTAATATTCATTCATCCAGGTTATGGTATATCTGTAATATTCATTTATCCAGGTCATGGTATATCTGTAATATTCATTCATCCAGGCACGGTATACTGTTAAGATTCATTATCCAGGTCATGGTATATCTGTAATATTATTCATCCAGGTCATGGTATATCTGTAATATTCATTCATCAGGTCATGGATATCTGTAATATTCATTATCCAGGTCACTGTATATCTGTAATATATCCATCCAGGTCATGTATATCTGTAATATTCATTCATCCAGGTCTGGTATATCTGTAATATTCATTCATCCAGGTCATGGTATATCTGTAAATTCATCATCCAGGTCATGGTATATCTGTAATATTCATTTCATCCGGCATGTTCATATCGTAATATTCATTCATCCAGGTCATGGTATATCTGTAATATTCATTCATCCAGGTCATGGTATATCTGTAATATTCATCATCCAGGTCATGGTAATATCTATAAGTTCATTCATCCAGGTCATGGTATATCTGTATATTCATTCATCCAGGTCACGGTATATCTGTAATATTATTCATCCAGGTCATGGTATATCTGTAATATTCATTTATCCAGGTCATGGTATATCTGTAATATTCATCCATCCAGGTCATGGTATATCTGTAATATTCATTCATCCAGGTCATGGTATATCTGTAATATTTCATTGATCCATGTATGGTATATCTGTAATATTCATTTATCCAGGTCAGGTATATCTGTAATATCATTTCATCCGGTCATGGTATATCTGTAATATTCATTATCCAGGTCATGTATATCTGTAATATTCATTCATCCAGGTCATGGTATATCTGTAATATTCATCCATCCAGGTCATGCGTATATCTGTAATATTCATTTTTATCCAGGTCATGGTATATCTGTAATATTCATTATCAGGTCATGGTATATCTGTAATATTCATTCATCCAGGTCATGGGATATCTGTAATATTCATTCTATCCAGGTCATGGTATATCTTAATATTCATTTCATCAGGTCATGGTTATACGTTATATCATTCATCCAGGTCACGGTATATCTGTAATATTCATCATCCAGGTCATGGTATTCTGTAATATTCATCCATCCAGGTCATGGTATATGTAATATTCATTTATCCAAGTCATGGTATATCTGTAATATTCATCCATCCAGGTCATGGTATATCTGTAATATTCATCATCCAGGTCATGGTTATCTGTAATATTCATTCATCCAGGTCATGGTATATCTGTAATATTCATTCATCCAGGTCAGGTATATCGTAATATTCACCATCCAGGTCTGGTATATCTGTAATATTCATCATCCAGGTCCATGGTAGTGGTATTCTGTAATATTCATTCATCCAGGTCATGGTATATCTGTAATATTCATTCATGCAGGTCATGGTATATCTGTAATATTCATTCATCCAGGTCACGGTATATCTGTAATATTCATTCATCCAGGTCACGGTCTATCTGTAATATTCATTCATCCAGGTCACGGTATATCTGTAATATTCATTCATCCAGGTCACGGTCTATCTGTAATATTCATTCATCCAGGTCATGGTATATCTGTAATATTCATCCATCCAGGTCATGGTATATCTGTAATATTCATCCATCCAGGTCACGGTATATCTGTAATATTCATTCATCCAGGTCATGGTATATCTGTAATATTCATCCATCCAGGTCATGGTATATCTGTAATATTCATTCATCCAGGTCATGGTATATCTGTAATATTCATTCATCCAGGTCATGGTATATCTGTAATATTCATTCTATTCAGATCTATTAACCTAAATATAACTGCAAATGGGTTAGACAGGGAAGGAAATAAATATCTTTCCATTTGGTTATTTAATTTCCAGCTTCTTGTTTTTAAATGAGTTTATCCACTTCTGCTTCAGATTGGCTTTAGCCACATCCTTTAGTTTATCAGTAATTATTTCCCATCAGCTTGAAATAATTATTCCAAGAAATAAGGAGGTGAGAGTGGGAATGACATGGATTGGTTGTGACAACAAGTCAATAAACTAGGGGTTAAGGATATGTGGGGGTACAGTGGGGATCCTTCAAAGTACCAGACGTGGACCTCAAAATTGTAGTAGCAGAAATACTATTACCAGTATTACTTTACTGTGATATATATATTTAAGATGTTTCAATGTAGTTTCATTTAACATTACACTGGTTATAATCAAATTTGATTAGAATATAGCGTGGAAGCTGTATAAAATACGGGCAATTGTAACATTAAGTCTAAAGCTGGGTACACACTTGCACGATCCTAAGAAAAGGAAAGACAGAATCTGCAAGAACGAGCGAAGTAATCACAGTACTCACTCGGGATTTCCCCAAGCCACAGCAGATTTCCCATACTTTAAGTACAGGGAGACGACTGAGGCCGAATGAAATTTTCGGGCATTTCCAAACAATCACTAGGCCAAGGATGAACGCTCGGCGGCCTTGCGATCATTCAGAAATGTGCTTCACACAGTAACGAGCAAGGGACGATAACTTTATCATTACTGTGTGTACCCACCATTTCCAAATGACCACGAGGCCAACAGTGAATGTTCGTCAGCCTTGCAATCGTTTGGAAATGCGCTACTCACAGTAATGAGAAAGGGACGATGGTACACACAGATAATTGATCACAGCCAGACGTTCACCACTATTGACCAGTTGGCCAGGATATTTATGACAAAGTTCGCCACAACCAATCACGCGGTCCATAGGAGACTGATGGATTGGCTGCAATTTATTGATTTGGACAAAAGGATGACCAACATGGTCGTGGGTGAACGAAAAATTATACTTTGGGCCAGCCGACCTTTATATGTAAATATCTGTCCGTAGGTCAGCCTGAAAATTCCATTTGAACATTTAAATTATCTGTTAAAAATGTAAAATTCCTATCAGGAAAGCGAAAAATGCTTCTGAAAACTAGAAGAATTCAGAGTCAACCGGATTTTCGGAACTTTAATTGTTTCCGCAAGAGTGCTTTTGGAACAAAATGCATCAATTTCATTCACAATGATGTTGGTTTAAAGGGCAGGTCCAGCCTAAAAACAAGTTTGTTTTAAAATGATTATCACCCCCAAAACCTCACTTTCACGAGGTTCCTACAGTTCCAAGATCCCCCAGAACTCACTTACCGGACCCTCGCTGTCTATTCCACGCCCCCTGCTCCTGTTACAAGCTTGCTACGAGCAAAAACAGGAGCAGGGGACTTCTGTGCTAACAGACGCTTCTCTTTCTGGTCACGGCTGTCAATCAAGTGGACGTGACGTCACGTTGTGCATTAACTGACAGCCGCAACCAGGAAGTGGAGCAGCTGTCAGCACCAGCCGCGGAGGAGAAGAGGCGAGGGTCCGGGTCAGGTAAGTAAGTTCCAGGGGATCTTGGAACTGTAGGAAACTCGCGAAAGTGAGATTTTGGGGAGTAATAATCATTTTAAAACAAACTTGTTTTTAGACTGGACATTTCCTTTAAGTTGATAGTCTAATAAGAGGATCCATTCTGATACATTTATATTCCCCCCCCCCCCCCCCCCATGACTAATTTCATTATTTACTCTTCTGCAGGGCTATTAAAGCTCACACCATTGTACACATTGTATATATTACAAATCTGTATTCAGGTACAATAAAGGATTGGTGTTCTAATTAATAATAGTGATTCTTTATCGCAGTCATAAGTCCCGCAGCAGTTTGAGGAGGGGAGTTTAATTCTCCTGGAAGATTGGATGACTTTCCTAAGGGTTGAGCTAGGTACACACAGTACCGATAAGGCCCCAATACTGTGGGATCCGACTGTATCAGGGCTTTATCGGTACTGTGTGTACCTAGCTTTCCAGAATGAGCGCACGGCTGCCAAACTTTCAGTTTGGCCGAGTGCTCGTTCGGAAAAGAGGGAAAATTTCCCTATAGGGCAGTTGGCCACGGCCGAGGGAACACACAGCCACGAGTGTTCTGCCTATGTTGTGTATAAGGAGAATGCTCGAGACTGTGTGTAGCCTGATTTTCTTGCAGATCCTGTCTGTCATCTTTCAAGCATCTGACAAGTGTGCACCCAGCTTTAGTGCTTGTATTTATTTTACTGTAGACCTGTCAAATGTGACATCTACAGGTAGGGCACCAGCTTACTGTTAATCTATTGTCTGTTGGTAAGTCATCAGGGATGTACTGCTCAACAAACCACTCAGCCCATTGCTAACATGCACTTTACCCTCTGCATTCAAATTGTCCATCACACTCAGGCTGAAGGCTTGATCATAATATTCCTTCTTCCATAGCCTTGTTACTGTGCAATGTATATACTGGCAGCCGGATGAGAGCCACTGCTGGCTACAGAGTGCAAACCTGCCAGGGATGTTATATGCTGATAGCGTCTCTCGATGCACCAGAGTGCCATTAGAATCTATTTCGGCACTTTTAACATCAGCCATTAGCTGGCATTAAAAAGCACCAGAACAGAATACTGCTATTGGCATATAACAACGATTGCAGCGGCTACGCGGTTAATTCCGTGTCAGCCACAACAATGAAGGAGTTTTAAGTCGCTCTAATCGATAGAACTCCAGAACAGGGGCGGTGCATCTCGTGGTGTTTCCCTGCATTCATGCTCTTCAATCCTTGCACTGTGTAGACAATCAGCAAACATTCAGCAGAAATCAGTAAGGTTTACCTCATTCATAGTCTTCAGATGACAAAGTTCTTCATTGTGAGATCCAACAAGAACACCATTCTATTTATTTAATCTCTTCTCCTGTTACAAAAGGCTACATTTGCCTTAGGATACAGAGCTCAGGATAACTCAGTCAATAATGTGTCTCTCTTCCATAATCAACATGGAACAGCTACTTCCATTGCAATGGTCTCTCTCCCACTCCTCTACTGCATAGATCATGGGCACTTAGCCTGAATGCTGCCTGGCATTCTATCCAACTGGCATGTACCCTTATGCACTGAACAAAGCCATATTGTTAGAGCAGGAAAAAAATGGTTCTTGGAACAATTTCCGAACTTGTTCCAAAGAACCTAAAAGAATATCACGCGACCTGTCTCAGAGTTGGATTAGGACTAGATGGGGCCTTAGGCAGTGTTGAGATTTGGGGCCCTTCTACATGTTTATTCTGCTTATTTAGAGAAGTTGTACAATAATTCTACAACCAGAACCACATAAAATATATAGACACGGTGCTATAAAGCAAAGAAAGGTGAGAGACGAGGATTCTCAGCTCATAAGTAGGCAAGTGTGGGTGACATTGAAATGGTTTTGATTTGGTGGTTTTAGGAACTTTTACATAAATTGTGTTTTTAGACTTAACCAGTGTTAAGATTTGTGGATGAAAAAAAAAAATCCTGGAAATGTCTATGAGAAAATTCATTTGTAAACCACAATACAGCTCTTCCCCATTTACTGTTACTCTTAGGAAAATCAACTTGGTCCAAAATGTGTTTCTGTTTGGCCAGCGGCACTAGGGGCTTTCATTTCTGTCAGGAGAAAAATGTGTCAGTGACCAACTAGCTGGGAATAGTCTCCATCCTCATAATGTATAATAGGCTTCAAGGGGAACCAAAGTGCTTAACCTCCCTGTACCTATGCCAGGTCCTCATCCCTGGGGATTCAGCAGTTCTTGAGAATACTTAAGCTGGGTACACACAGGAACCAACAGCTTTGAGCTAGATGTGTGCAGGGGGGCAACACTATGCAAATCCTGTCTTCCTATACAATTTCCCATCTGTTTAGTTAAGGGGGGCTCGCCATGCTTCGCCCAATCTGTTATACTGTGGGATTCTGGGCTAACCAATATAAATCCTGCCCTTCCTGATAATCTTTAAAATAGTAAAGCCAACTTCCAGGGTCAATATAAAAAATAAATGTATGCAAGTGAAATAAAAAGGAGGAACCAAAAAAGCCCACGTTCCCTTTAAAGTAACTCCCTCATTATATCGTTATCTTTTTTATAGTGCTGTAATTATATACGTTGTCATTAATTTTCCTTTCAATATATGCAGCCAACTTCTCGATAAACCTGCTGGGAAAAACACTTCCACTCAGTTCCTCTTGGCAGCGCTCATAGCTTGGTCTGCCCTAGTCACTAACAGGTACACGTTAAAATGTTTATTTTGTTTCCAATTAACTAGATTAACTAAATGAAATGCTCTGTGGGCTCACAGCCAGCTGGTTGTGCCCAGGGGACGGAACATCTAACTGTAGTTCTACTATAGGAGAAGGATTTCAGGTGGGACAGCTGTGTACTATTAACCCCAAGGTCCTTTTATGACTGGGTGTACAACAATTTAATATTAATCCCATTAGTGAAGCATAATTGTGTTGACCAGAACTCATTACGCTTTCAGGTAAAAACCATAGAATTGTCTTTATCTCAAGGGCCATCATCAACACCCTGTCATGACATGGAAACACAATCAGATGGTGTTTACTTCCTCCCAGATCCTAATTTGTGATGGCCAGAGCAAGGCAGCTTCACACACACACACAACCCCCTGTGCAAGTTAAAGGGGGATCTGTTTACCTTAGTAATGGTGGCCATAGACACTAAGATCCCAGTTGTACGATATTGGGATACCCTGATATCGTACAATCGGCCAATTATTTTCCCCCATGGGACCAGTTGAAAAATGTTTGCCCCTTTTCGATAATCCACTTGTACTACCTGCAGATTGTAGCATCTATGGCTACCATAACTGTGGTCTCTAATGCTTCCAACCAAGTTAGGGTTGTTTTGAGAAGACTTTTGTTGTACCTTCAAAAGGTAATGGAAAGGTTCACCCCAATATTATTTCTCACAGGCTACTTCTAGTCCTTTTGTTGCCATCTTTTTATGATAATGGGACATAATTAGAAAGACGTGGCATTAATAGTAAAATAATCGTGTGGTCGTAATTAACAATCAGTATACGGTAGTTAAATGAATACTGTTAGTGTTAAATATTGCTGGATGTTAAAAGGCTGCAACATCTTCCTGTCCAGTGGTTCTTACCTGCGACGTTCCCCAGCAGGACTAAACTTTTGCGATTAACGTTACAGTTGTAACATCTGGTGTAAAGTGGATTGGGAAATCCATTTCAGGGAAGGTCACAGGTAAGTTACTAGTGTAGTGATCTGTGAGTAACGTGGGTGGATTTATAACAAGGTGTCAAATCTGGTACCAGACTCCAGATTCAAAGTCAGGCCTGGTAGGATATTGGCATAAATAACTAGTGGATTCTATGAGAATAGCAGATCTCCAATAACAAGACGAGGGGTATTGCATTGTGGGAAGTCTCTGAAGCCGTGACAGATAAGATATGCGGTGCCATTTGAATAGAAATGTTCTGGGGTTTCCAAAATGTCACTGTTAGGTATGTGAAAGGACCTATAGGTTAACACCACATATAAAGTCTAAGACAGGCCTATAATCACATTGAGCCCCAGCCTTTCAGATGGTTTGGATTGGACCAATTATGAATGCTTGGTTTCAATTTGCAAAGAAATTGTGAACAAAGAAACTCAGGGAATGAGATATCATTATGAGACATTATGCTGCACTATAAACACGTCCTTGTGTCCATGTGCAGCAGTTAGTTAGTTCTTTTAACCACAGAAAACGGGCAGATGTACAGCTGATATTCGGTTGGTTACATGCTTTTAACCTTATGTTCTTCTACTAGCTTCATGTCCCTCCTTTGTTTTTTTCCAGTCATTTGTGAATAGATTTTAGCACTTTTTTTCCAGTCTAAATCCAGTAAAATCTCATTTTAACTCCAGTTTAATTTACTTTCAGATAGGTAAACAATTAAAAAATACATTGCACAGAGCTGTGCTAAGACCAGGTTCACTTCATTATCCTCCCTCTGCATCTCTGCTCTATGTTGTTTCTACAATTGTATCTATTAAAGAGGGTCATGTTAAATGTATGCAGATGGAAAGCAATATGTGATAGACTGTGGCAGATTTAAAGCAGTTTTAGGAGGTATGGGTAGATTGAACACATCTAGAAGACTGGCAGAATAATTAATTAAATTAAAAATAAATAAATAAGTAATCTTGTGACAGATTGAGGATTAACCTATGAAATATACATTTTACAAAGCTATGTAGAAGTATACTATGACATGATGTATGGCTACATTGAAATCAATACAGCCTGCATCAGGCTTCTAATATAAATATTAACCAGCCTTCCTGCATGTAGATTTTATGTGTGTTTGTGTCATAAAGGGAAAGGTGACAAATGGGTTGCCAGATTATTCGTTCTATTTAGGACACACTTAGTGAATGTAATTAAAAATGCTGCACTGATTTCAAAGTGATTGCAATTAAGCAATAATAATTTAGCCTTGCTGCATGTGTTTTTAATAGGTGTTTCTACATGTCTTCAATGAACTGCTACACAGTCTTGTAATATGTAGATTTGATGTGTGTTCAGGCTCTGTCTGTCAGAAGCTCCACAAATTGCTTTTAATCTGTCACAGTATCCTAGATATTGCTTTCAATCTACTCACGTCAATTGCTGTGAATCTGCACAGATTGCATTACATCCACATACCCTTTAATACATCCCCTTTAATAGTTACTCTTGTAGAAACAACACAGTACAGACCTGTAGAGGAAGGATTAGAAAGTGAACCAGATCTTAGCACAGCTCTGTGCAATACATTTCTCAATAGTGTACCTATCTGACAGTAAATGAAACCTTCACTGACTTAAGGTGAACTGTGGTCTCCAAAGTTTATTTTAAATGAAAGGTTCCTACCTTTAAAATGAGCCATCAACTACCTCTCTACGTGCTACACAGCCAAAGATCTGAAGGAATCACTGATCAGAAAGTTAGGGGGAGGGAGGTTCTGAATCTGTGGTCAGAAATAATACTTCCTCCTCTAATCTGCGGTTGGCACATGCTCAGTGCATGACTGAAAGGTAGGAGAAAAGAAGAGCCCACAGCACTGCTATTTTAAATACCTCCCACTTGCGGGCCCTGAGGCCCCTCCCCTTGCAGACCCCTCTGTGGCCTCTTCAACTTATGGGCCCTGTCCACTCATGGACCCTGTGGCCCCTCCCACTCACAGACACCCCCCCCCCCGAAGGTTGTGTAAAAACAGCATTTCAGCAGTGAAAGAATCAGACAAAGTTTAAAACTGCTGATTCTTTTTCTACTGAAAAGGCTGTTTTTAAGTGGGCGGAGCCACAGAGTCCTTAAGTGAGTGGGGCCAGAACCCATGAGTGGGAGGGGCCACAGGAGGTTACTAGGGAAAGGCCCAAGTGGGCTGCAAGGGAAGGGCCCAGGATGGGTCTGCAAGGGGAGAGGCCATGTGGTCCATAAGTGGGAGGGTCCAAAGGACCTATGAGTGGAAAGGGCCACAGGGTCCATGAGTGGGAGGGGCCACAGGAGGCTGCAAGGGACAGGGCCAGGATGCAAGTGGAGGGGCCATGGGGCCTGCAAGTGAGAGGGGCCACAGGACCCATGAGGGGCCACAAGGAAAGGGACTAGGTTGGGCCTGCAAGGGGAGGTGCCACGGGGCCCACAAGTAGGAGGGGCCATGAGGGCCTGCAAGGGAATTTGCCAAGGGGGGCTGCATGGTGGGGGAGGGAAATGGGGGCTCACAAGGAGGAGACACAGGAAAGAGGGATTGTCACATGGTTTTAGAGCAGGAAGCAGGAAGTGCAGGGAATCTGGCGATGCTACCATATCACACATATAAATGTAAATATCTTCAAAACTATGTAAAATAATAAAACTAAATTGCAAAAATCATCAGGAAAGCAATTCCTGTTAATTTACCTAAAGTCATTTTTGGACCACAGTTACCCTTTAAACTTTCTTAATACCCCAATAAAGCACAGAATGAGAACTGGAATGAGAAATGAAATTGAAATCCAGTGGGAGACAATGGTGAAGTTTAGCCCGGATGCACACCAGCAGATGGATTTGTTCCCACCGACCACTCGCAGCGAGTGGTTGGCCAGAGCAAATCTTTGACGGTCACAGTGAAAGCAGCTGAAGCAGTTTTCCCATATAGACCGCACAATCGGCCATGATTTTCCAGATCACAAAACCATCCAATTTCTTTGGGAGAACCAATACACTAAAATATATGTCGGTTGGTCCTAAAATTGTATTGGATTGGAAAAAATAGACTGGAAAAAGTGATCAAATCTATTATTTAAAAAAATGACAAGAACATCAACAAAAGGAAATAAAAACTAGGAGAAAAGGCTTGTACACATGGGGGGCGCATGACCCTCAAACACGCGCACATGCGGGCTGAACGGCTATTTCGGGCGATTATCATTTGTGTATGCATTCATTCAGGCGACGTTCATCAATCCGTCATGGAGGATCAATGAATGACGCCAGAGGGAACACGTACACAGTTGACTATCGTCCGAATTGGCCGCTCGTTGTGCATGTGTCTTGCGCTCTGCCTCCACGTCCTTTAATGTCCCAGAGCTGATATTTTACCAACCAAAAGAAATGTTTGGGAGTGAATGATGCCCAACATTTCTATTGATGATCGATAGCCCTTAATCATTAATACCAATCATATGATTACAGCATGATTTTTCAGCACCTCCGATCGCAAAACCATGCAATTTCTTCGGGAGAACCAATACACTAAAATATGTGATCGGTATTGGTCCAAAAACATTTTATCATGTCCAATAGGGAGAAATGTTGGATGATAATTAGACAATCAGCCACACAGGGTCATGCAATATTGAAATCTTCTGAAATTATATGACCGGCATTGGTGCTTGTAAAAATCATGACAAACCTTTACTTCTGGAACAATAATTATTACTACTGTTTGGGGGGGGGTTTATTTTGTCATTGCCCTGTACCCAATGGCAACTAATTAGAGAACCAGGTGTGTTGAGATTATGGACTCCCCATGTAACTATAGACATGAGATTACAGTACAGGAAATTGGAAACCACTTGTGATCAAAACGTTACATAATGAGGGTGAATCCAGAGATAACAGACTTGTACTGATGAATCTCAGCAATTCCTGCAAGTTGATACAGGCCCATTCATTCTGCAAATGATACAATCGGCTCAGTCTGGCATCCCACTGAATGACTGAACTTACCTGCATAGCCAACCCCTCCGTGTCCTGCACGCACCAAGCTCAGTAAAATAATACACCCTGAATAATAATGTCAATTACAATAACAACCTGGCATTACAATAGAAATGCATTTTTAGGCACATTTCCATCAGCACGTCTTGTGGCTATTTACATACTGAAAGCTGTATAATTGAAAGAACACCAACCAACCGGTTTCTAATCCTGTATAGAATTGTTTTATATAGCACTGAATTGTATTAAGTAGCACTTTACAGTTTATTCACTTACATCAGATCCTACCTTTGGAGCAACCATCCCTCTTATTGAATGTGTGTTTGGGGGGGGAGGGGAGGTTAAGAACCAGAGAAACTTGCAAGCAAATGTGTAGTGGAGGGTTAAATTAAATCCAGGACTAGCCACTGCAAGGCATCAATGCAGTCTACTGGTTTCGTCTTTTTGCAGAAACCCTTAATTATGTAGACAACCTGCTACCTCCCGGTTTTCCTCCAGCATAAAACATCAAGCGGGATGAGTCCTCAACCAAGTGCAAACAATCCATATTTTATTGTGATATATTAGGCATCAAAGCGAGGTAAGAAAACAGTCTCCCTGACATGTTTCATGCTGCTTTATATCACAATAAAAGATGGATTGTTTGCACTTGGTTGAGGACCCATCCCGCTTGATGTTTTATGCTTCAGGAATACACGTTGGTGTTGGAGGTGCTGGTCCTCCTGGGACTGAGTCTCCCGAGGTGCTACACCCGTTGGTAGATGTTGCAGGTAGGACACCAGTCTTTATACCTTCCTGTTTTGTTGGTATAATCCCATTTTCCATTTAATCCCTGTTCTGCTGTATCAGAGAGCCAAGCCTATTGGTGTGACTGGGCAGTCAAGGGGCAAAGCACAGACATACCACCATAAAGGTTCTAACCCTTTATAGTTGGGAGGTATAAATCTTTGTACAAATTGTTTTGCTTATCTTATGCTGGCCATACACTGGGCAGATTAGACGTCTTTACATAGACTAATGTCTAATTCTCAGTGTACCCAACTCCCAGCATTCCTTAACTACATAGGGAAGCCAGGGAATGCTGAGAGTTGTAGTTTTCAAAACATCTGGAGGCACACAGTTTGAGAATCCCTGCTCTAATTGATTTAATGTCTACAGATCGCATTTTACACATACCGGTTTTTACCTTGTGATGTTCCCACCTGGACCATTCATTTTGCAATCGCAAGAAGAAAGGGGTTTGTCGGTTCTTCAGATGCCGCGTGAACGTTGTGGGAACGTCGAAAGGTAAAGTACAGTGTATGGACACATTTAAGTCTTAAACTTCTTCCCTTTGTTATATTGTATAATACTTTATCTTGATTTAAGCTGGAAAGGGCAGCTTTAGATTACAAAACCGACAGGGCAGTACCAGTTACGCACAGTTACACGAATACAACTATGGTTACTAAAAAATGTTAAATTGTTAGGGTCCATTTAATAAAAACAAAATAAAATGATTGAGAGAGAAAGAAATAAATAAATAGAGAAGGTAACCCAATACATGGGCCTGTATTTATTACATTTTGATAGAACAGATGCAAGATTCAAACGGTCTACAATCACGTTATCTACAAAGCGAAAAAGATTAGCTCAGACTACAGATTTACCACCACAGCAATTTACATGCACTATGTACCATTTTTTATTTTGTGCTCTTAAAGGAAAATTACCAGAGAGTGATACACAAATAAAACACTAGATTGACAAGTGTTAAGTGCAACTTCTGTGTTGCATCTAGCTGACAAAAACGAAGTCTGCATGATTACACTTATTCTCTTCCTAGCCTTCTAAAAGCCTAGAGTAAGAGGGTGGAGGTAAGCCATAAGGTCTTCATTTACTTAAAGGCATGTCCACCCTAATAAAAAAAACTTGCTATATGGTTTAGGGCATGCCTGCCCATCCCCAAGCACTGAGTAGGATTCAGAACTCTACTTACAGACCCTCGCTCCTGCGGTGCTCTGACCTAGCTCCCTGCGTGGCGAAACTTGCAAACAGGGGGCGGACCAGAAGCCGCGTCTCTAATTGGCTGAGAGGAAATGCAGAGCACCGGGTGAGGGAAGGACTGTAAGTAGAGTTCCGATTATTTTTTTTAGCAATCTGACATGGTGGTTAGGTGTATTTTAATGGTAGGTGGAAGGGCAGCCAGAGAGGGTTCCGGAGGGGTGGGGGAGGGCTCCTCTGTGCATGTCACCTCCCGGAGGCAAGACAGCAGGAGGTTTAACCCTTTTGGCAGCAAGACAGCTCCTACCTCTTCAGTTTCCTGGACTTTGGATAAGCACTGCAGGTCAACCATAAGGAGCAGAGATATACGGTAATGATTTTTATAAACTACACAGTGGGGCCAGTAGTGGGCTAAATTTTAGTTGTGGACATGCCCTTTTAACGTTATTACCCAACGTCTGAGGTCAGAGCTATGGCCTTATACAACGGTCAGCTTGTTAGAACTTGTAAGGTGCAGTCTGTGGCAATAGTGGCTGTCTGTATGGTAGCTCACTTCCATACCATGTGTATTCATCAAGCAAAACAATCAATTTACATTGTAATAAAACCCTCAGGACTCCTTAATATGATGCATCTCTCTTTTATTATGGTAATTTTCCTTACGTGCACAAACATTGCCCTTGAAGGAATTCTACAATCTCCATTTTGTCCACTGGACATATGTTCCTTTACCATTAACAATACTACCATCTGTACTTGGTCAGGTTTGAATTTACATTAGACTTTTGCAAAGTATTTATATGTTTTATCTCCAAACATTCTTAAAAAAAAATATTTAAAATCTTGCATATATAACATGCTATGGTGTTCGATTTAAGGAGATGTAGAAACCCTTTAAGAGCTGGCAGAACTGGACGGCGATTGATGGAATTGCTAAGAAATCAGTTGATATACACAATTACAGTGTAACACACAATTCATGCTACAAAGCATAGAAAGATTTTTTTTTTGCTTCTCCTTGAAAAAAAAAATAAAAAGCTGCAGATCCACGTATTGGGCTGCCATTGTTTTTTTTACAACACAAACTAAATAACGGACTATTTGAACAGTGTTTTAAATAATTATTTTTTTAAAAAATGGACAAATTCATAGGAAAAAAATTGATATATTTACACAATCTCTAGAATTTTTTTTAAACAACTTTGCCAAAATTAAAAAAAAAAAGTCAAAATGATCTATGATATATACATACATACACACACACACACGCTACCCATAAAGAACAAAATAGTGACATACAATTGTATTTACTCAGTGTGGCCTATGATGCAATTAGGCTCTACAAGATCTTGGAGGAATAAATATGCCAAGGAATAAAAATATAGGAGTTTATACACTTATTTAATAGAAGCGTAGAAGCTATACTTGGTACACAACTAATTTCTATTTTATATGTATTAATGGTTGAGTTGGATTGCCATTTTATTTTGTGAAACTGGAGGTTACAGCTTGATGAAAATATTTACAAACCTTGTTAAGCATGGGATTTTCAATCTAACATTGAAAACTAGTGAGTTTCCATTGCTTTGCCTTTAACTAAACATTTCAGGCATGAAAAGAAAATAAGAGTGTGTGCCATCTAATTTACCACAACACCAGCAATCAACGAGTAATAGCTTCTTGAGGCTTAAATTATATCCCTAAATTGTTAATATCAATGTTTGGCACTATATGTTCTTTTACAAGAGTGGGAAAATAAAATGTCTGTCCTATTTAAGAATCTGTTTGGCTCTTGGCAGATAGACATAACTTGGATATTCCAATAGAAACAGCAGCTTTAGAATTTTATAACATCTGTTATGGAATCATATGTGCATAAAAGGAGATTATGACCAAGATCGCTATACTTAACTTTATTCTAGAAAACCCTCCCAATCTCTACTGGACCCTCTTGCAATAGTTGCAAACTCTTCTTCAAGCTGTATGAGTGCTTTTATGACTTTTTACATGTGCAGAGAGGAGGTACTACTGGAGGCAGCTATATTTGGCCATAATAATGACTGACAGCTGCTACCCGGAAGCACAGGGATAAAAACTGCTGGGGCCAGCACAGATCAACAGGATAATCTCGATTTAGGGGAATGATGAAATAAGATAAGCAATAAGTATTGTGACCTTGGGGTGCTGCACCTACTTGCAAAGGGGGGTGGTGAACTTTCCCTCTAAAAAAAATGCACATTATGTATATCTAAGAAATGCAAGAATAAATATATTAGGTAATTTTGTCACGCCTACACTTATACTACAAATGGTTTAGCCTCCCTATGCCTGTACAGTTCTGCAATAAACTAGTGTTACAGAATCCAATCTAATATACATATAAGGATTACAAAAATAAAATATGAGAATTAAAAAAAAATGTGCAATCCTGCAATCTTTTTGTTTTTTTCTAAAAGTGCAAAAATCTGCTTTAAAAAAAACGAAGCAAAAAAAAAAACTAATAATAAAAATACAAACAAAAGGAAGATTAACAGAGACACATTAAAATCTAGAAATACCTGATTTCTGATATCCAGAATTATCTTGGCAACCCGTAAATGAAGGTGGGGGTGAAAAGTTGGCCTCCGATAACTTACTCAGATCACAAGGTGGAGATGGTGGAGGTGGCAATAAGGTGCTGTTGGGACTGCTAATGTCTCCTTCAGCCACCAGTGTCAGATCTCCTACATTTTCATCCTCTATAGTCTGAATATTGTCCAAGGGTAAGTCTCTGGGTTGCCTCTCCTTGCTGGGCTTATTTCTTTCTTGGTAGTGCGGTATTGGAGAAAGGGGAGCATTAAAAGGAACATAAGGTTTCCTGCTACCAGGTGGTAAAAAGTCAGGCTTGTCCCTCCTCTCCAAACCACTTGATTTTGCTGGTTTTTCAGTACAATTCGGCGGTGGTTCGGTCTTTGTGCCATTCATTGATCGGGAAGAATTGAGCGGTTTGTCTACGCCATCTCTCCTTCCAGTCCTTCTGTTGCTGGCATTTGCAGTCGCTGGCGTTGAGGAAATGTGCTCAGATGGAGCCAGGCGGAGAAAGTCTGGGAGAACCAAGTCTTCTTTCCGTAACAGGCCGCGCTGGTCTTCTGCTCTGTTACTCTGGGCTTTCGAAATCATCTCAAAAAATGCTGGAGGATGAAATGTTGTGCATTAATATTCTACAAGCACACCTGCTCATTGCTGGTTGTAACGGCTATAATGCTAAACTATGTCATCCGGCAGTCGTATGCACAAAATAAACACATGTATACAATATGGTGGGTGCACTGTTCATAGTTAACTAAAAACAAAACAAAAAAAGAAGGGGTCAGGCAGTTCTTCAGGACATTGTAAGAATGATGTGTGACACATGAGTGCATCCCACGGCTCGCTGGCCCTGTGGAAGGTACTGGATGGGAGCAGAAAGCAGGAGTTTGGAATTCCTAAACTTACCTAGAGTTTTAGGTCCTCACCCTGGGAATGGGGTGCTTTGGGATTTTACTTAAATTCTCGTGAAAGTTGCAGGCACTGCAAAACTGGAGGTAGGAATACTTGCTCCTAGGGTTATTTTAGACCCCCTGCAGTGTCTGCACTCAATCTGAGCTGTATGCAATCTTACCTTCAGCTTCATCCAAGTTAATTTTTTGCTGCTTTTTTCTTCCATTTTTTGCAGCCTGTTCATCTTTCCTTAGTAATCGAGGGTCTCGCAAACCTTTCCCATTTTCCCCCTTCAGTCTGATGGAGGAAGACTTTACCAGGGGTCTATCTTCTCCCTAGAATAATAAAGAAAGAATAGGTGCGCATCTGTTATTTAAACTATACTAGCTGCCCAAGTATTTGACACTGAGAAGAAAGAAGCTAAACAAACGTGGCATATCACTAATTACCGCTGATGTGGGACTCCTGGGATTACTCATCAACGAGGTGTTCGATTTCATTACTGGTGTCTTCTGCTTTTCTGTAAAACAATATTAACAGGTATAGCGAGCAAACCCATTACACATCTGCCTAATTATCATACAAGTTCTAGAATGTTCCATGTAGAAAAGAGCAAAGAATACATAAAAAACATACAAGTAAAGGAGTAACAGAATACATCATAAGGGATTTTCTGCACACTGTTCAGCAAGGAGAATGATAAAAGTTCTGCAAAACACCATATTTGGTTACAAGATGATTTCTTGGCAAGGGGAACATAACTTGAAATAAGATTACATGGGTTAATACATAGAACGTATTAAACAGCCTTACAGTTAATGCATTGGAGGTCTCCCCACAAAGGGCATGTCCCCCACCCCAATCTTTTGTTTCTGCAAGTAGACCATCCCTCACCACAAACTTTAATTTTTGAAACTGTTAATGCTCACACAATCCTCAAGCTCTTTTACAAGCTTGATGCCTGCTGTGTGAGCCCACATAGCTATTGTGAAAATTCAGAGGAGGACCCTGTAGTCATTGCCTGTGACATCTTCTGTCATGGCCATGACTTGAGGGTTTACCCAGAAGAGCAAGGTGATCCCGTACAGGGCCAGTCGAACCTCAGACTGTATAACTGCTAGTAGAAGAACTTGAGAGTAGTGTGAGTATTATAGTTTTAGGGTGTGGGGTTGCTCAACTTGTAAAAGAAATTACATTTTGGAGGTGAACATGCATGACAAAAATACAGATACTGTAAGGGTTTCCTGACTAAAAAACAAATTAGAAATAAAGTGTGTGCGTGATTCCATACCCATTCAAACTAAATTAATTGATAATATGAATTACCCTGAAAGAAGTTAATTTCTGTCATCATATTCTAAGCCCCTGTGTAAATGTCTTTAACCATTTGTATACTACATAGAGAGCCTAAAAAAAATCAACATGCAATGATTTCTGAGATTGCAACAAAATACACAATCACCCACATTGCCATTTTCACTACCTTTTTCCTTTCATTAAAATAACATTCTAACATTAAAACAAAGATCTGCCAGGAGCCACTTTGCTGCCAACTTACTTCATACCGCTGTGCAGTAAGCTTTATGGAACGTTACTCAAGTAAGATCTCTGCCTTTACCCAGGGTACATCACAACACTCATTGTAATAATCCACATATTGTCTCATACTTTCCCCCTCTCTTGGGCCCCAAGTACAGTTCAGTTAATAACTATTTCTGTGTATAAACTGCTTGAAACATGAACAAAATGAATCTCTAAATGACTTTCAGGATTGCTCTAATTTCCCATTACACAGTTCTCAAATGATTTTCACTTTCAAGTTGTGTAAATGAATTAATTAGTTACACTTCATGTTATAGCTTCCCACTGCTTGGCAATTATACTTTTTGGTTTTGTAAAAGAAAATGACTACTTCAATCAGGGGCACATGGTATAACAGTGAAGGTATAACCCCCACACAGATATAGACAGCCCATTATATGCAACTATGCCCCACCCACTTCCCCAGAATTCCAGTTTAATAATTGAACCAGACTTTGTCCTAGAATTAGGATTTCCATTATTCTCCCAAATAATTTGAAGAATCCTAGGAACTCTTCATCTAATATTACAAAGCTTGCAGCTGGGTAGGGTGAGCCACATGTATAACATTTAGAAGAGGTAGAACATAAAAGATCCAAAGAGGCATTTAAATGTTTCCATATATTTGTAAATACAAGGTGTGAGAGGGTATGAAATATCTAGAACAATGCTGCTCACCTTTTCCTCTAAAATTTTCCTTTTCTTCCAGTACCACACGCTGGCCATCAAGGTTAGAGATTGGAAGACCCAAGTCAAGTGGTTCTTGCTCCCCACTCTAGTGACAGAAATTTTTTTTTGAATGAATCAAAAGATGATCATGTCTAGGATCTGTCATTAGGTCATTATGGATGTACATATAGTCAACCAAAATGGCAGTTATCAGGGCATCTATGGCTGCATTTAGCCAGGAGTGCTTCAGACTATTTATATATTTTTTTACATTTTACTGATCAATTGATTGGAATGGTATTGCTATAATCTTGTATTTGGTCCAACACTTCTATGCCCAATAAGAACAATAAATGAATTTTTCAAAAAGCACATATCATGGGCAACTACTGCTTTCCAGTAGTTCTAAATTGAAGGTAATCCCATTGGATACTGGCGACAGACCAGGACACCTGATACAGCACTCTCATTGGATGACGACTACTGACCTTACCAAAATGCAAATATAGTAGAAACTTACCCAAGGAGAAGATAGGACAGATTGTAAAGAATAAAGCTTTTATTTTTACTGCAACGTGTCTCAAATTTTCAGGTACCGCAGGTAATGGGTTCAGGTATAATGTAATGCAGAATTTTGTGCATAGTGGGGGATAGGCCCCACTATGCACAAAATGTGCACAATGCATTCCATTTTCGTATAGCATCCACTGTGATTACATAGTAATGAGCCACTATCTGCACTGCGCTTTCACATAGCATGTGCTCACTATTTTCATGTGCATCACATTCGTTATCATTTAACTTAATTTAAATGAAAAACGTCAATGCAAAATCGCACAACTCGAAACATGATTTTTGGAGCAGTATAGTGGAGAAAAATCTGTAAACAAAAGAGAAGGATAAACTACAAAAATTTCGCCAGGCAGGCGAACAATAAATTGCTAAAACAGAAAATCATTATGTAGAGAGCAGGAAGAATGTTACTAACCATTACTCACAGATATATACACTTTCTTTACAGAAAGCAGAATTCAAACTTGGTAAGAATCCACTGCAAGGTTTGTTGCAAATTGAGTTACCCCCTTCTATACATCCATCCAAAATGCATAAAAAAAAATCCAATATAAAGTATAACGAATAATGTAACAAACAGGCAGCAGGCAGATTGTTTGATGCCAGAATATTTACATCATTCATTATACTTTATATTGTATCCTATAGGTGTCCATACACTCTACAAAAGGGGTGCCCAACTAGGGACAGGCTGGGAGCCTCAATAGATGCACCCTGAAAAGACACCGGGCTGCTTGTATGGCTCTGTCCCGATCTGCCCAGAACACACCCATGCCTACCCAGATGGACTGCTGGGTCCCACGGCTGCACCTCTTTCTGATCTAGATGCGTGCAGCCTGTGGGTTGGGCATCTATGCTGTACACCATACTGGTGTATAAGGTATAAACCCCACACTGATATAGACAACCAATCATACACAATACCGTACATATATTTGAGTTAAAGGAACACTTACAAGTCTTACCACCATTTCACTTAGATTAAATCCATATTTTGCAACCACAGGCCGCAGAACCTCTGTCACAGGCTTAGTGGGCTTAGCTTTCAGGCCCACCGACCTGTTAATTGGGACAAGATCCAACCTGTGAAAACAATAAACGTATTACAAATAGTTTGTACATTAAAGGGCATGTCCACCCCCAAAACTATAATCCCCCCCTCTACTGGCCCCATCATGTAGTGTAGTTTAATCCTTACCTCACATCCCAGCTCCATATGGTTCTCCTGTAGTCCCCCCCCAAAGTCCCAAAAACTGCCCACCAGGAGGAGAGCAGGACTCCTACCTGGCCTCCGGGAGAAGTTTGGCATGCGTACTGCTGCCCTTCTCCCCCTCCCTCTAAGGATTCCCTCTCCCTAGCGTAAATCCCTTTAGCTATATGATTCCCCCTGTCCTCCCAGCCCCAACCGCTATATTTATATGCTTAGAAAGCTCCCCAAACTTTACTTACCTTCCCTCTTTCCCCCGCCGAAATGAACATCCGGCAGCCGCGTCCGTTATTGGCTGCTGCTCAGCCAATCACAGACGCGACTGCCGGGCCTGCCCCTCTGCTTGCATTTTCTCGCAAGCAGAGGGCCGGCAGTGCGGCGGAGGAAAGAGGGGAGGTAAGTAAAGTTTGGGGAGCTTTCTAAAAATATAAATATAGCGGTTGGGGCTGGGGGGACAGGGGCAATCATATAGCAAAATTTTGTTTTTAGGGTGGACATACCCTTTAAACTATTTAGAGGTCTTTTTAAAACAACGTTTGTTCAGAGAACAGAATTCGTTATATGAAACCACGTGAATACTAGGCCTTCCCCCCCAAAAAGCTTTTGCTTTAAGTTGTAGTTTAAGGACTAAATGATGCATCTACAAGTTTAAAGGAGTTAATCCCAGAGATCTGCTGAACTACTATGAAGCTGATGCAATAAGATGTGCAAGGGTTATTTCTTTTCAGAAACCAATCAGATGTTATATGTTATCTAACTACAGTAATAGCCGATTGATTGCTGCAGAGTGAAGTTGGGTACACACAGAAGAGAAAGGGACGATTAGGTCCTATCTAACAGAATCTCCCCTTTCCTTTGTAATGTGTGTACCCTGTGAACGAGTATTCCTGACGCTGATGAAGGTTTACAGTAAGCGTCGGGATCGCTCATTACATTCAGACATTTTCCCTCGCCTGTGGTCGTCCCCCTGTACTAAAGTATAGGGGGTCCTCCGCAGTTTTTGGAAACTCTTGGGCCGCATACATACAATCATAAATGTG
Source organism: Hymenochirus boettgeri (assembly GCA_019447015.1). NCBI lineage: Eukaryota > Metazoa > Chordata > Amphibia > Anura > Pipidae > Hymenochirus > Hymenochirus boettgeri. The sequence continues at coordinate 44,141,874 of CM033469.1, read as the reverse complement.
TTGGAGGCCTAAGTGAGTACACAAAGGCCAAAATTCCAGCCGATAGGGTGACCAGTCAAATCATCAAAGCAGGTAAACATTTGCACCTTTTATTACATAAGCCTTTTATTACATAACCCTTGTGTTCTGACAAAAGTTCCGCTGGAATAAGACCCAGCTGAATTGTATTCATTCTGATCTGAATTTATACTAAGGCTGGGGCCCCACTACAACGCACCAAAGTGCACGCGTTAGCATGTGGGATTCTGGTGCGTTGCCGCGCATTGTTCCGTGTTTGCTCATGCTATTTTGCAATTTAACATTATGGAAACGCATGCGTTTGTGCAAAAAAACAAGAAATTAATACAACTTCCCGAAATTTCAGTTTCCCAGTCACTTCTCATGGCAGCCTTCGCCAACTGAGTGAGCTCCTCCCACTTGCCTGCAGACAGGAAACAGATAAAAGACCTCCTCCCACCTCCTCAGTTGTCTTTACGTTTTTAAAGCACTAACTCCTGCAAAATAAAAATACATTATACAGAAGGGCGGGATGTTGGTGAAGGCTGCCATGAGAAGTGACTGGGAAGTTGTTTTAGGGATGCTTTAACTATACAGGAAACTATATAGGAGATTAAAGTCCTCTTTGTAGGAGCCTGTCCCTTTCTTGTTCCTCTTGGTATCAGAAAAAGTTGAACGGTGGGAACACAAAGTAGTCCTCGACACTAATTCTGATCTAGCGCGTCCACTGCTAGGGCTTCGGCGCAACTGGGTCTTGAATAAAATCTTTTGCACTTTGCGTTGTTGATTGTCGCCATCAAGTCTATGATTGGTTCGCCCAACATCTGAGTTATTTGTTGGAAAACATGACTATTTAAACTCCACTCTCCTGGCTGAATCATATTTCGACTGAAAAAAATCGGCTTGAGCATTTTGTGCTCCTGGAAGATGAATTTCTGTTATATCTTATAGTTTCTTTTCTGCCCAGAAGAATATCTTGTTTGCGTCCTCGAGTAATGACTTGCTTTTTGTGCCTTCCTGTCATTTTATATAAGACACTGTGATGGAGTTGTCTAATTTTATTTTTATAGGGTATCCTTTGATGTCTTCTTCTAGGGCGACCAATGCATACCTTACTGCCCCTTAACTAGGAGATTGGATGGGACTCCTTCGCCTTTCCAGGTTCCTTGGACATGTTTATTTGAAAACACTGCTCCCCATCCTAGTTCTGAGGCATCTGTTGTTACGGACACCCAGGCAGGTTCTTCTAGAGGATAGTTGTTTAAAAGATGGACGTCGGAGAACCACCACCTGAGTTGCTGTTTTAGGCTGGCTGAGAGGGTGATCACATTGTGCAAGACACTGTGAGGGGTCTTAGATGCCACTTTGACCATTTTACCAACTGGATGGCTGCTGACATCAGTCCTAACACTCTTAGGATTATTTTTAAAGTAGCGTTTTTTGAGGTGATTAAAGACTGGACTGCTTGTTTTAGATTTAGGCAATTCTTCTCTGAAATTTTTTCCCTCATCTGGAAATAAGCACCCAGAAAGGTTAAAGATTGAGTTGGTGTTAGATGGCTCTTTTCGAAGTTTATGACCCAACCAAACTCTTGAAGATACGCCACTACTTCTGCTGTATGTTGTTCTTTTTGCAAGCGATTTTGTGCTATAATCAAGACGTCGTCCATGTAATGGAAGACTTGGATGCTTTTCTTTCTCAATTCTGCTATGATGGTTACTAGGACCTTGGTAAACACCCTGGGTGACTGTGAGAAGCCGAAAGGTAGACAAGTGTATTGGACATGGAGGATTCCTATGACAAATCTTAGAAATTTTCTTGAATTTACATGAATGGGGACATGATAGTAGGCTTCTTGTATATTGACCAGCCAAGAATTGGCCGATACTGCTTTGATTATTTAAGCTAAGGATTCCATTTTGAACCTTTTTCCGGAGAGGAACTGGTTGAGTGGTCTTATATCCAAAATCAGTCTCCTGATGGCTTTTTTTATGAGGAATAGCCGTAAGTAAAAAGCCCTCCTGTGTTGTTCCCTTGGAGACTGGCAAGCAAAATATGTCATTCGCGCATGACCACCGGCCTCTCCTCACTTGTGTTCCCTCTGGGCGTGAATGGAGAATGAGGAGGTGGGAGACAGTCTTTTATCTGTTTCCGGTCTGCAGGCAAGTGGGAGGAGCACACTCGGTTGGTAAGTGGCTGCCATGGTGACTGGGGAAAAAACAGTGATCGCAAAACAGAAACGAATGCGCATCACAAATCGCGAAAACTTGTGTTCCCGCAATCTCCATTCTAACCAAAATTGCATGTGCAATCGTAGCAAAATAATGTGCGTGGCCTAGCCCTAGATGTACTTTTTTATTATTGCTGTTGATTATAAGATGTCTTATAAAGATTGCTTAATATACATTGCTTAATATACATATGCATGTGATTGTTAGCTGAAACTATTCATTGCCATAGTGTTATCTTAATTAAACCTGGAGCTTCATTTGCCAATTAAATGGCCACTGTAGATTCTGGTGGATCCAGACAAACCTTTTTATACCAATGTATAGAACCTGGTCTGCAACAAGCAATGTCAATTACCCACCTTTTGGGATGAAGTTTTGCATACACAACTCATAGAAGAAAGGTAAAAGCCATAGCACTATATGACAGGTTATGATTATTTTTATAGAACACATTCCTTACCGAAATAGCGTTCGTTTTTCCATCCGTAGATCCCGGGATTCTAGAATACTGCTGTCTTGGCTGAGCACAAGGGGCTTCAATGCATGAAAAATAAATAAATAAAAGTTTTATTTATTGGTGTAAAGAAGGGATCTTTCAACTAGAGGGACCCCCAAAGTTTGAAAACTACAACTCCCTGCATTCTGGGAGGAGCATTTTTTTTACACATCTGGAGGCCTGCTGGTTTGGGGATCCCTGGTGTAAAGCATAATCTTTTGTTGTTAGGGCATTCCTATCCCTGTAATCAGAACACATGCAGTACGCACCAAAAATGTTAAGAGTGTGCATTCCAATAATACATAGGAACACATAGATCACATTGCACTGACAGTACTAATCAGAAACACAATCATATGTATATAAAACACAAGAGAAGTGTGAGATACCTTATTACCCCCAACTAGGAAAAGATCGATAGCAGCAATGTTGAATCCTTGCTTCTCGCACAGCCCACTCAATATATCTTTAATGGCGTAGCCAGATTTAACCACTACAGCACAGGACGATCCATCAGGAAGACTGACGTTACAGTACTTGGGAGATTTCTCTTTGTCTGACATGGAAGACACTCTGGAGGATTCAAACTTTCGAGGAAAAGAAAAACAAAATTTATTCTGATTTTAGCAAGAGAATTATGGGTGCAAATGCTTGATGCTAAATGGGTGAACCAAATGTATACAGTATATCATGCTACAGAGCAGAGATCAGCAAATCGATAAGCTGGGTACACATGTTCGATAAAAGACATTTTGTTGTATCTATAAGCATTTGATGATTACTGGCAATGTGTGTCACTGTCAGCTTGGAGACAGTAAAAAAATTCCATTGGTCAATTTCAGTTCACTAAACTTTAGTTTTGGAAGCAGATAGTGATTGTTTAAATGTGTGGCCACTTGAATGATCCCCCTATTCAAAGTATGGGCGAGATTGGGTTGGGACTGTGTAGGTGGCTATCTGTAATCTTTCCGTGTACCCAGCTATAACCTGAAATATTATGTGGGTTGTATGCAGGAGAAAAAGTGGAAGGTTTAATAGTTTGAAATTCAAAAAAGTGTTTTAGGACCACAAAACAGCATTTATCAAAATGAATTAAACCAATATCCTTTTACCACTATGTTAATGTAGTAAGATTACTTTAAATGCAGCCCCAACAAGTACCCTGGGTTGTGAATGAGTCTATGAATATGGATGATAAGGGATTTAGGGGTGGGGAAGTTGAATGAAACTGTACCCTGTGGAGATATTTGATTTCATATACATTCAGACAATTCCAAAGCACATTACATTTCTGCATATGACCTACTGAAAATATTTGCACTGACATTCATTTAACATTTCAATGACAAGGATTCATTGCAGACATTATGTTGCCTCAAAAGAAATAGATAAGAAACCAATGTGGATTTAATTGTAACCTTACCTCCAGCACATTTCCATTAGTGCCACAGTTAATCAGCTCGAGACTTGCTGAGGAAGACACTGAGCCCTGCGATCCCCGTCTTCTGATATTCCCTCCATTGGTAAGTGGAAAATCTGCCAAGTTAAGTTTTAAAACAAATGTCAAATTTGGGAGTTAAGACAATCATGCAAATTAAAAGAGCATATTGGGGGAAATGCTATATAGGGTGCAAAAAAAACATGATAAAAGTTTGTGATCATTTTTTTTTGTTAATTTAATGGGGCTTGCACCCTTTGACACAATAAAAAAAAATCTCACTGGCCTTTACATAATACAGTGCAAATTTTCCCTTGCTATTGACCCATAGCAACCAGTAAGATGTTTTTGCCATCCTGTATTTTAATAAAGTGGGACAGTAAAATCCAACAGCTGAATAGTTTCTATGGTTAAACTGCACTGGCTAACATTGCCTATATTATTACATTCTGGAAGCCCATTAAACTTATACTGGGGAGGCTGTGTTAAACTTCATATTCTTCAGTAAATACATCCTTAAGCAGGTAGTAAAGATAATGGGAGCCTTCCTACACAACAGCTGGGGTACCGAGTGTTTAACTTACAAAAGAGAAAGGCTCTCAAGTTTTCATATAAAATACTGTATATGTAAAATAGATTTCCAAATATGCCAAGGCAATGTAAACGGACATTTTACATGTTATTTCTGTTCTAGTACATGTTCCCATGTTAGATTCTTAATAAAAGGACATTTCACGTGTATTTATTTTTTATACAAACACCTACGTACAGGCTAATTTGCACAATCTTCCTTTTTTCTCCCAGATTTTTTGACGAGTGAAACTCAGCAGAGCAACCAGATTAATATGTGAACACAGTGGCCACAGATTTAAAATGTCCTTGTTTAACCCAGCAGGAAACATTTTAATTCATTATAAGGTCCATGCTAGTTCCTGTTTTAAATCTGTCATCACGGGTTACAAAGATCAGTGTTAAGAAAACCTCAGCATTCTGATTTAATTGTCAGCCAGAGCCTGGAATCAATATTTCTCCAGGAATATTGGACAAACTCTTACATATGCAAATTAAGATGCCTCCTGCCAACCTGTGGTCTTATCCTTACAAATCCTCTGGGTTTAACATACCCAACACCAACACTCAAACCTCTCCTTTTGTTATATCTGTTGTATTCAATTAGATCAACTGGACTTGAAATGTAGTTCTTGAAGACGTTTCGCTAGTCATCCGACTGGCTTTCTCAATTCAGAATGACTTGTACAAGAATCTGTGGCAATTATGTACCCTGGAAAATCCCAATTAGCATATCACACAGGTGTTAGGGTGTGATTAGATAGTGGCTAAGAGGTGTTATAGGAACGCCCGAGTAAGGTGTTAAAACAGCATTGTACATGGCAGACAGTTGGTGTCGAACCCCCCCACCTCTATTTAGGCTTGGTTTCTTTATTTTCACATAAATGGCCTCCTAACACCTCTCTTGAACCAGTCACGTTCCTTCGCCAGTATGTTAACTTACAGTCTTCAAAGGTATGTCCTTTATCCTTAAGATGCAGATCCACGGCTGAGTCCTGACCCGAGGAATTGACTCTTCTGTGCTGGGCCATACGTTGATGCAGTGTTCTGTTTGGTCTCCCCCACATACAAATCAGAGCATTCTTCAGCACTGCACTGCATATATGATGGTCGTTTTCTTGTGTTTTGGTATTGGGTCTTTTGGATGTACCAATTGCTGCCTCAGGTGTTGTTCGGTTTAAAGCAGACAGGGATACGATGTTTTTTGAAAATTCTTCTTAATTTCTCGGAGACCCCTGCTACATATGGATGACCATGTTCTTCCTCCTGTCTTGCTTTTCCCTTCACTGTTGGTATTCGTGTTCTTTTCTTTCCTTCTTTTTTGACAAAGGCCCAGTGGATATCCACAAGTTTTAAGGGCTCTCTGAGATGTTTATTTCTTTAGCCTTCGCCTCTGTGCTAGTGGGGATGTTCTCGGCTCTGTGTTGCAGGGTTCTGATGACCCCCAGCTTGTGATCTAAAGGAGGCCATTTATGTGAAAATAAAGAAACCAAGCCTAAATAGAGGTGGGGGGGTTCGACACCAACTGTCTGCCATGTACAATGCTGTTTTAACACCTTACTCTGGGCGTTCCTATAACACCTCTTAGCCACTATCTAATCACACCTAACACCTGGCTGTGATATGCTAATTGGGATTTTCAGGGTACATAATTGCCACAGATTCTTGTACAAGTCATTCTGAATTGAGAAAGCCAGTCGGATGACTAGCGACACGCTTAAGAAACATTTCAAGTCCAGTTGATCTAATTGAATACAACAGATATACCATGACCTGGATGAATGAGAACCTTCACAAGCATACTCTCCTTTTGTTGCTCTTTAAACAATCCAAAAAAATATTTCATTGTTTTCATAAAAAGGTTACTAGTCTGCAGCATTGTATATTGAATCATTTTATAGAGTTGGGCACTGGAAAGGATTATTGGTGAAAGTAAAATTTCTACTGCATAACGGATCTTCTTGTGATTAAATGTGCCCATGTTATTTGAAGGACAGGAGTAGCAAACATTTGTTGGTCATGCCTCTTGATTGCATTCAGCGGTGTCAGAACTAATACCGCTCGGATTTCTCTTGATTGCATAAAGCTGCGTCACAGGTGCAGGTTTTAAAGGACAGCGCTACCCTCAAAATGACATATTTTAGAAAGAATGGCCCCTTTTATATATGCTGATATATCCTACCTTGTCCTCTGGAATTATTAGCATATGCCTGCTATGTTTTTAGTTGCCTTATAGTGTGTAGTGTGTGCTAGCTGCTCTATTTGTTCACGCCTCTTTAGAAATTTAGTGAGCTGGTTATGAGCTTGAGAATATTCAGATGAGACATCTGGGATTTTGCATTGTCATTGGCTTTAAGGTCCCGGGTCAAATTCATTCCTGAAGAACCAGGAAGCAGAAACAGGAGCAACAGAAGATTATGCCACATTACAGGGCATTAAAGGGAGAAGATCTAAAACATTTACCATTTGTAACATCCCCATTCTCCTTTTTCTTTTGAGACTTTCCAATACTTTTACTCCGGGACCAGGAAAAAAACGCCCCTCTCTTCTTTTTCTCATTATCATCTTCCCCACCAGATTCCTCGTTCAGGGATCTTCCAGACCTGTTTTTTTTACTCAGCTGCTGCTCAAATACAGAAGAGACACACAGGTTACTAAAAGTGCTTTGTCTATCACGTGGGGTATTTTCATCCTGCTCTGCACAGACAGGGTAAGCTACTGGATGATATGCGAGTTAAATTGCTTTGATTAACATAAAATGTGGGTTAAGAACTCTTCTGAATTTGTATTTAAATACATAAAAGGATGTGGAAAGATATCTATGGTTATCTAAGACAAAAGTTAGAAATGGACTGTTAATACTGTAAAACTCTGGTCACCATGAAGACGCCAGATATTTCTTTGGATATAACTATGCAATTTAGTTGGCACTACAACCTGAACTAATTGACAGTGATACAACCAAAACTTATTGGCAGTAACTAAATATATTCATGTGTTAAAAGTCATCAACCACAGCGATAGTAGCAAGATGGAAATGACAACCCTATAGTTAAACATTTCCGTGGGTTCTAAAATCTAGTTGAGGAGGGCAGCTTGAATATACAGAAAGCAAACCATAATGTGCAAACGCAAGTACCTTTTTTGGGGTTGAGATGTTGGATCGCTCTGAACTGATGCTGTGCTTTGATGTGGGGCTGCTGGGAACCTCCTGAGGATCGGGAAGTGATCGACCCTCTACTTCAGCCAATATACATTCCTGGTACAGGTGTGATTTTAGAAACCGTGTGTAACTATCAAACTTCATCAGGTTGAAAATCTGCAGAAATAAATAGCATTATGGTTTAATCCAACCAATTTAAAATATCTACTGCAATATCCTCTTGTATTTTATCTGTACATGCCACAGGTCTCTAAAAATCAGATGCTTTTTTTCTTGTTTTTAACTCTATACTGCAGAGCTATTCACAATTATGCCTATTCATGCAGTTTATCTCATACAATTTCCCTTTTGGAAGCCTTCCACCTATTCCAGGCTCTTTCTTCTTGCCATTTTTGTCATTGATTTTGCCCTCATATATCAAAAAGCACAAAAGCTTCTGATAGGATCTCAGCCAATCAGCCAAGATACTTTAATCATTCTCATCACTCATTAAAGGTCTGATATTAACAAACTAAATGTGGTTGCTTTAATTAAATAAAAAAATAAACCTTTGACCACAGTACCTGAAGCTGCTGCTCTTTAAACATATCAGGATGAGGGGCATTAAGTACATCATCTGCCAGCTGAGCCTGACTGTCTATGTTAACTGGAGTTGTTGCCTTGCTACTTAAGAACTTGTTGAAGATCTCCCGGGCTCTGTAGGATAGCTGTGTAGAAAAAAAAATAATAAAATATGGACCGTGTTATATGGTATCTGCATTCATGTTCAGCATCTTCCCTAATGTAATAATTCCTTATAAGCCATTCTAGCCATGCATTGATCTGATCAAAACAAACCATTTCAGTGTTTAGTTCGGAGAGATCAAATCAAATCCCTATGCAGTCGTAAAACAGACTAGTGGTGTTACTGCAAAATTATTCTGTCATTTAAAAAGCTTTATCTCATGCTCTGTGTCAATATCATTGAACTAAAGCCCACGGATTTGTAAAGCCGACATTTTATGAACAAAAACAACAATGAAGGATTATGTTAGTTCTGTTGCTCTATGTGTTTGAACAGCAGGAAAAAACGGGTATAGAAAGCACTAACTGCAAAGTTCATGATTGGTCAGTTATATTATGAAAAGAGGTGACAAAAAGGCATTAAAGGATATTAGGATAAAACATATATCCCAGAATCTGACAAATATATCACATTCACAAGCCTAAGAATGTCCTTACTAGAGATGAATTACTACTATTGCTTGTAATCCCTCCTCTTTCCCTATGCACGTCCGCATGTTTCTCCCAGAAAAAAATAGGTGCTGTCCTATAAGCAACCTTGTAAGTATCTCCATGTGCTAAGGGGGAGGGGAGTGAAAGCGATAGTGATTGCCATTTTGCATATGTTTTTTGTTAGGGAAGAACAAGCACTTGTACATGGGTATGCATGTAAAAATAAATTCCGCGGAACATACAGAATGATCCATATTTACAGATCAAGCGCTCCAATACAAGACGGGACCCACATAGGATTCTGTTGCTAAAAAACAAACCGCAGAAATGAATGGGACATGGACATGACTAATGCATGATGATGTGCTCCCACCACTAAACCATGTTTATAAGCAATTCTAAAGCACACACAATTGTTACCTCATTTTTATCATGAACTGGAACACGGCTGAAATATTCACATGACTGCCAGAATAGTATGTTTTCTTCGCTAAATTCTTTCTTTAAGAATTCCTAACGGGAAAAAGAAACGTACATTAATGTGGCTGGTTGTAACTGAACAAAAACATTAATTTGGCCATCTTCTACACTGGGAAAGATGACACAGCATAAAGGTTAATGTCAATGTCACCTCTTGGCTTTCTGAGGGTAATGTGATATTAGCAAAATTCGTAGGATTTGTCCACTGAAATAAGTAGGAACTCAGCAGAAGTGATTACAGAAATGGAAATTAATTCCTTGTCTGAACTTCCTTATCTTCAGGAAAATCCCTGGTCTTACAGTGTGGCAACTTTCTTACATGAAACAGATAGACAACAAGTCAAAATCGGCCTACATATTGAGTCAAGCAATGAATCACCCAGATGCCGGTTCATTTAATGAAATCCCTTTAACGTTTTTTTCATGGAATTACTGAGAAGATAATACATTGTTTAGCATGCGATTCCCCCTTCTCCAGTGAACTATGCAAAAAAGCAAGTATCTTTTACCATTTTACGAGACTTTAAAAGAGCTTCTATCTAGACCACTGTTTCTCATCTTTTCAGATTCACTTTGGTCTGGGGATGTGCCGCTGGATTGGAAAAAAGCCAATGTAATACCAATATTCAAAAAAGGTAGCCGTTCACAACCTGGTAACTATAGACCTGTAAGCCTAACATCAGTGGTAGGGAAGGTGCTGGAAACTTTGTTACGGGATCATATCCTTGACTTTGTCTCCAGAGATCATCTTAGTAGTAGTCAGCATGGATTTATGTAGATCATGCCATACAAATTTAATTGTTTTTTATGAAGAAGTCAGTAAGAATTTAGATTCTGGCATAGCAGTAGATGTGGTATACTGTGGTATGTGTATAGATGTGGTATGAAAGCTTTTGATACTGTGCCACATAGACGACTAATGTATAAACTGAGGACTGGAAGAAAACATTTGTTCATGGATAGAGAACTGATTATTGGATCGCAAACAGAGAGTGGTGGTTAATGGAGCTACATCTATGTGGGCTAAAGCGGAGTGCCTCAGGGTTCTGTACTTGGGCCTATGTTTAATCTGTTTATAAATGACTTAGAAGGGGGCATTGAGAGCAAGGTCTCTGTGTTTACTGATGACACTAAACTATGCAGAGCTTTGGAAACTTCAAATGATGTGCAAGTGCTGCAAGCAGACCTAGATAGATTATCAAAATGGGCAGCAGAATGGCAGATGAGATTCAATGTTAATAAATGTAAGGTGATGCATTTGGGATTTAATAATCCCTGTGCCACCTACACCATAAATTACCCTGTGTTAAGTGAATCAGTAATGGAAAAAGATTTGGGGGTTCTGGTAAACAAACTTAGCTGTTGCAAACAATGCCAGACAGCCACGGCTAGAGCTAGCAAGACATTGTCTTGTATAAAAAGAGCAATAGATTCAAGAGAGAAAAATATTCTCCCTTTTTACAAGGCATTGGTAAGGCCTCATTTGGAATATGCGGTGCAGTTTTGGAATCCCATATATAAAAGGGACATCTTGGAAAGGGGAATGGAGGGGCTTAAATATGCAGGCAGATTAGACAAGTTAGGGCACGGCCACACTGCAAGGCAAACGCAATCGCACACAGAATCGCATGCGATTTCATGTGCGAGTTTGCGCATGCATTTTCTCATTAAGTATTGAAAAACGCATGCGATTGCGATTTAAAATGCGGAACGCAAATCGCAATGCACCCGAAAACGTGTGTTTTCGGTGCGTTGCCGCGTTGTTAATGGTATGAAAAAAAAACGCAAACGCAAAAAAAGCGCAGTAGTGTGGCCTAGCCCTCAGGGTTATTTACATTGGAGAAGCGACGTTTGCGTGGGGATATGATCACCGTATATAAATATATTAATGGGCCATACAATGAACTCTCTGGTGCATTGTTCACAAAAAGGTCATATCAGAGGACTCATGGACATCCTTTAAGGTTGGAAGAAAATAAGTTTTATCTTCAGGTTAGGAAAGGTTTCTTTACAGTGAGAACGGTGAAACTGTCTTCCAGCAGATGTGGTAATGGCAAGTTCATTAAATAGCTTTAAAAATGGCCTGGATAAGTTTCTAAAACTAAAAAATATTGAGAATCACTGGTATTAATACATATACTGTAGATCTGGTTGATCCAGGGATACTTTCCGATTGCCGTTTGGAGTCAGGAAGGAATTTCCCCCCCTTTTTAGCGGAGTTTTTTGCCTTCCTCTGGATCAACTGTTAGGAAGTGTTTTTAAAAAAAAAAGTGAATATGTTGGACTTGATGGACGTATGTCTTTATTCAACCTCAATTACTTTGTTGCCTACCGCATATACTAGAGTATACTAGAATATAAACAGAGGTATCTAATTTTACCTGAAAAAGGAGTAAAAGTGATTGACGAGTATAAACCGAGGGAAGAAAATATGACCACTACTGCCTTCTGATTCTGTATTGTTTGGGGGCTTTAGTTGCCCTTTAAATGGAAAGAAGAATTCCCATACAGTAGTCCCATACAGTAAGACAAATCCAGTATGGCTATTACCGTATGGAACTACTGTATGGAAATTCTGCTGTCCATTTAAAGGGCAACTAAAGCCTCCAAACAATACAGAATCAGAAGGCAATCTTTAACAATAGATACCATCCGCCTGATTCTGTATTGTTTTGGGTTAGTTGCCTTAAATCCCACATAGTAACCCCAAATTCCTTGCCACTCCAGATGTTTGGAAGCTACAACTCCCAGCAACTAAAGCATGCTGAGAGTGTTAGTTTCCAAACATATTCAGTGGCCACTTCACTGCCACCAATGTAGTCCCCAATACTTGCACATAGGAATAAAACCTCCTATTTCAAGTATTGGGGACTGGTATGAGCTCTTCTGCATATTTTTGTTGTTGTTGCCTTCTCCTTCCTTGTCCGGTGGCCGCTTGCTCTGCATCCTCTGTGCTTCTGGATGATGTCACTACTCGGCGCTGGGAAGTGAGAGGTGCCAAGTAGTGATGTCATCCGGAAGCGCAGAGGGTGTGGAGCAAACGGCCACCGGAAAAGGTAGGAGAAAGTGGTTGACAAGTATAAACCGCGGTTCGGTTTTCAGGCTTTTTTTAAAGCCTGAAAACCTCGGTTTATACTCAAGTACAATATATACGGTAGATATCAATAGAAATTACTGCTAGGAACATTTTTATAAAGTGGTGTATTCTGGTAAAAAGAAGGACCATTGCAGAACATGAAATAGCAGCTTACTACTGACCATAGCAAGGCATAGCAAAGAAAGGAAATCCGCTGTTTTTTCAAAAATGGAGAGTATGTAAAATACCTAAATATTATAATAGTTAATGATTTAACCTTCCCTTTAAAGGGACACTATTTCAGAATAGGTTTCTCAGACTATAGTACAGGGAGCTGATAACGACCAACGAAAAAATTCCATTCAGAATTACCCACAGCAATGCCGATGGTGATAGTTTGACTGCATCAATGTCCTTGTTGGCCCCCACACCTTGCAGATACTTGCCAAATCGTTTGTCGGGTATCTGTATGGCTACCTTAACCCTTTCTCAGAATTGTGCTTTATAAACAACAACTTTAAAAAAACTGAATAGAAACAAACATTGTACTAATTGACCAATAATATTTCAAAACACACAAGTTTACAATCATATATAGTGGAAGTGCTAATGATGCAACAAACTTTAGCACAAAAAAAAAAAAAAAGGTGACCAATGCACATAGTATTGTACAGGAGATTTTAGTTACATATTTGTGGAAGGTCCCTGGGTCACTTCTCTGGATTGACAACCCTCTTCTTTAGCATTTGCAAGATTCCCCACTACTCACTGGATTTTATGAGGTGGAAAGTGTTCTCAAATCCAAAGATTTGCAACAAATACATTGTATTTTGTTAATTTGACCTTTCTGCATTTTGGATTGAAATCAGTAGAAATTAACAAATTATTGCAACCAACTGTAATTTCCCAGCCAAAACAACTATCCTATGGCAACTGCATAGTGAACTGGTGATGGTTCAACTGTGTTGGGATCAGTCTTTTTTAAGGTATACACATGCTCATTAATGGGCAAATCTTGTTAGATCTTTACAATGTAATCTAACGCATGCTATGTAGAGGATATTTTACACAAAGTACTTGTATTTAAAATAAGTACTGTTTAAAGTATTTTTACATATTAAAGTATTTACTTGGAATGTTTTTTCCCACCTTTGTACAGGGGATACACTTTAGCCTTAGATGAACACAAACATATTTTGGAATTAAAAGGGGATGCCTTATACTGGCAAATAAGGAATGGACTCCAGAAGACTCCATTCCTTATTTACATATGAGTAAAGGGATCTCTTAACGCCTTATACTCTCCCTATCTTATTTAATTTCTTAGTGATCTTTATACTGGCGAACTCACTGGTGCATTCAGTCAGCTGAAATATCAAGCATGTGGACACTGAAACGTGACAGAAGAAATTAAATTAAGATTTATTTTATGGAAAAACAGGAGGTGGGTCAGAGAGAGGAGGAGATTTCCAAATGGTGAAAAACTGCACACAGAGGAGTAAGGATCTCCCCATGTGAATAAAAACACAAGAGGCCTGGGCAGATAACAACAGGGGGCAGAGATAATTAAATAAAGCAGCATTACAAAAAATAATTGATAAAAATGGAATATATGCCAAATAAGCGGGTGAATTCATATATTGAATGAGGGTAATTAATATATAAATATATATCTATATATAACTTAGCCTTTAGAAACTGTGTGTAACTTGAGAAGTAACTTTTTATGCCAGTACAAACACGGAGAGGACCCCAATAGGTGATAACAGCTGACAGGGAGAAGGATCCATAGCCATTGCCGTGCAAAAACAAATCAAAGCTGTCAATGATGGAGTGGAGAGAGGTGACAAACTGTGCTACAATTTGTAGGTCATTATAGTGGGAATCTGTCATTTGTGCCTGCCCTAGCTGGACACATGGACAGTTTATTGCCATCCCAAAAATTGACTTGAGTAGAACAAAGAAATCTCGTTAAGTGGGGCATTTGCCAGATCTAATGAGAACCTTATCCTCTAACCTTCCATTTTGTAACTACCCTAATAAACACACATTTAATTGGATTTCAGAGAATACTCAGCACCCTTCCTGAAATGGACAACATGTAAATGTTTCCCCCCAGGGGTAGTTTTTGGACACGAAAATAATGACATAAGCTTTATACACGCATTGGATTATGGTCAGCCAATGAGAGTGCAAATAATCCTTTCAGCCAACAATCTAGCGCATTTACAGTTAACTTACAACAGATTTGGCAATCCAATATTTAACTATGGCATTGGTTCTCCCCCTGCTGTTCATCCTTCCCTTATAACAGTATGTCTGTTTGGAAATTAGGTTTCTTTATTACTAAAATCACAATTAAAATCTATTTTAGGAGCCCAGCTATAACAACCAATAGAAATTTCTAAATTGATCACTAACCAATGGTGTCGGGGTTGGTTATTTTAAAGTCACAAACAGGCAGATTTCTGGAAATGCTCCTCACTATTCTAAGTTATTGTCAGAAAATATGCCAGTTCCATAGACATTTATAGAAAACATTCAAAATGTTGGTTGCCAGGTACAAATGTTTAGGCTCATTGGCTAACTAGCTCCTGGGATTCAATGTTTAGATATATTGCCCATATGTATGTCTTATTAACACACTGTAATAAAGTTCAGCTATACACTGCTAACACTCCAGATCTCTCCTGAAAGCTGGGTACACATGGTGCAATACTTTCTCCTGACCAATCGTTCGAGACTTCCGACTGGTCGGCCAGGAGGAAGGACTGTATGTCGCAAGAAAAGCAGCCGCATCTGACAGTGCGGTCTATAGTGGGCTGCACAATCGGCCATGGTTTTCCGTCAGGTCCGATCATGCGTTCGTCCGATTCAGACAAACGAACCGACCAAAACACTGAAATGACGGTCAGCTCAAATTATTGTATGGTGTGTACTCAGCTTAACACACAGAGAATGTTTAAACTGCAGCTCACAATGAACTACAATTCTCAGCATTTAAAAGAATTCAACAAACGCAGCTCAAGGTTTAGAACTAAAGAAGAACAGACCTACAAAAATAGGTTGTGATGGGATTAAAAATAAAACTCTTTAATAAGTCTCCTTCTATTTAACTTTCCCCTTTTTATTCTATAATATGCTTGTTAGGTTATTATGACAAATTCCTTTAAATCACCCAAGTCAGCAACTTACCGTAAAGTATCTGACGCCAACAGGATCTTGTAAAAGACGCTCAAACGATGCGGCCCAGCTGGCGACTCTGCGCTCCCCCAGCCTCCTGCAGCTCTGTACACTGGGAAGGCTGGCATTGCTGCTCAGGCTGTTTTCGCTAAGACATCCTTTAAGGTCAGTGCTATTCAACTCTACAAAAAAACGGGATTTAATTTTATTTATGGAACATTATTATGTATGTATGTGTGTAATTTAGCCACATGAGAAAGCAGCACTGTACAATATTATAATAAAAAAAGCTGTACAAGGGAGACAAATATTATAAACACAAATATAAAAATAAGTATGAGCATCAAAAAGTATACAATGGCTTGAACCATGTAACATGGTGAACTTGAGGAATATTTCCATAAATACGAAACCCAAAGTGAGCAAAAAAAACTGAGGCCATAAGAGAGTTTGCATAACACTTATATGGGCCATCGGGCTGAAAAGCAGCCATAAACTAGCCAATATTGATGCTCAAGACAGAGCTTAAGGTGGTAAGAGAAAAACAGATTTTGCAATAATTTGTCAAATCAGTCAAAAATGGATCCCATGTATGGTAAGCTATAGACAGGAATAGAGACACACCCTTCAATCCAATCACTTTAGTTTAATGGCCTCTTGGATCTTGGCAAATGTATCTGCATAAAGGAATATTGATCTGCGGTGGTCTTATCTGCAGTGTTGGGATGCATTTGATTATCAAGTTGACTTAAGGCATTCAATGTACAATGGAAACTATTACTGCTGGGGAAATACCCATTGCAACAGACATACAGCATCTGATTTCATACATTTACAATCAACCAAGCGACCAAATACCAAAGAACAATGAAGACGACTTTGGCCATGAGAGCCTGGTAACAATGCTGCTGTGCCTTTGACCAGCCTAAATGCCTCAGCTGATGCACCCTTATGTGGTCCCTTTAACATTCGTACTTTCAACAACAACAAAAAAACCACCATGGGAAAGTCACACAGATGGCACAACCTTAGATCTTTCAGATCAATGTCTTGCTTATAAATAGTGAACTAAATGTCCCACAAGCCCATTATTGTAATGTCATTCATTAACAGCTAGATTGTGATTCCTGGCCTTCACAGTGAATAATTAACACACACCTATAGATCACTGAACTAGAAAAAAAATTTACTAATAGGAAACAGAATGTGTATGTAAATGATCTGCATACCGGAAACCCAACTGCTTTGAATTCAGGATGCACTATCATTCTCCCCTGTAATGCATCCAGTTTGGCTTTATAGTATAATACAAAAAGAACTGGTGTGTATTTTGTAGTCATTGTAGACTACTGGGATCTTTAGATCTCAGTAAGCATTCTAGAAAGCATAAAAAGTTCAGCAAGGTGCAACAAAAGAGGCTTTTACACGTGATCCATAGGAAATAATCTGTGTTATAGGAAATCTATTAATAGTGAGGGTCAGCATAAAAATCTTAGAGACAATGGAATAAAGATTAAAACCCAGTAGGAAGACACTAAAAGGAGATATCATAAAAGACACTGTGCAGGCGAGGAAAGGTGACAGATGTATACATGGGTGTCACTGGAAAAAGAGGAAACACTAGCTGCCAAGTCAACAAGAATATCAAAATAGCCAAGCTGCTTGGGACACTGGAGACAAACAAGATTTTAACAAGACGGAACATCAAATAGGAAGGAAGTGCGAGAGGCCACATGGGAGAAGAAAAATAGTTGGGCTTATGGAGTATGTTCCATGTCTATGGCAACAGAATGTGTAGGAAGATGTATTTTGTGTTCTAAGAATTTTTACAGATAAGGAAACGTTACCAAAACACAAACTTGACTATTCTTGACTATTTATATTTTTAGTTCCCTTTAAATATCAGTGAAGGGGACATGCATGTCTATAATCTGAATTTGTGTGCCATCTCGGCTTCTCTTGGTTTAAACATCCTCGACGCACTGCTTTGCAACTAAGACAAACAATAAAGAAAATTCCCCCTTACCTCAAGAGTATTTTGTACAAACAGGAGAAAGTCCCAATATAACAGGACCCTGAATGACATAGTGAACTTCATTATACTCACTTCCCCATCTCTCCTTTTTTCCCATACCTGCATAGTTCCCAGAGTTCTCACCTCTGGGTTCTTTACTAAGCTATTGTAATACTAAAATTAAGTTTCCCTTGCCACTGCAGCCCTCTTCAGCAGTCCACGATGTAACCAGTGGAAAGAGATACTCTGCAAAGAAGTGTGTCTTCTAACTGGCCACATATGCAGGCTGTCACTGACAGTGGCAGAGGGGTGGAGCAGACTGGGGCGTGGAGGGAAACTTTTAGTAAGTATAACAGCTGTTAGGTAAAGGACCCAGGGGTAAGGACCTAGTGATTTAGGTCCTTACCCTGGGTACTATGCAGAATTGAAACATGTAAAAGGGGAGTATAATTGTGTTTTATTTCTAATACACACCATATAAAAGGGGATGTAATAACGTTTGCAATGCAAGCTGCTCTCCTGTTGGCTAAAATGAAGATGGAGACTGACAGTGCTGATATTTTTCATCCAGCTCCAGGCACCCTCCTCCAAAGTCACTTCTCTACCCCCTTTATTGCAGCCCAGGAAGTAAATATCTGATTGGCTGTATTAGATATGTCAAAAGGGAGGTCAAAGGAAGCCAAGGAAAAACAATGCAAGAATATGTATTTTATTTCTAAATCGGGATTCATACAGACAGATTATCTGGCACGTTTGTCTTTAATAAAGGCAAACCATTTAGAATATGCATATTTAATAGAAATTTTTTGTTTTTTCGATTAGGCATGTTTGAGGAAATTATGGGCACAAGGCCCATTCTAATAATCTGCCAGCATGGAGAGAACCCAGTTGACGTCTCTGCTTTGTTTGTATTGCGTCTCAATATGTTTTATTACAGTTACCTTTATGTGATGCTGCTTTGGAGTTAAGTTTAATGTATGGAGCAAACCATATCTATCATACGCATTACACACTAAACAGCGAACAGCAAGTGATTTGGCCCAAGGGGGATTTCTAATGGGAAGTATGTAATGGTCTATGCAGAGATTAGAAGAAACGGCAATTTAGAGAAATACGTGGTAAATAATGGCATTTAACAACACAAGGCAAATGTTTAGCAATGAGTCATAAAAGGTAAAAATGTTTCCCCATGTGTGTTAAATACAGTTTACGTAGCCTATGCAAGCATCTGATTATGTAATGGGTTGTCATAACAAACAACCAGATTGTGAGAAGGTTTTTCTGCACTAAGCCATTTTAATAGACCAGAGGTGTCCAACCTATGGCCCTACAGTTGAATGCTGGGAGTTGTAGATTTTTTTCAGACATCCTTGTATTAGATGCACAGTCTGATAGCTTGTAGACACCGCTTCTTCATGCCTTTTAAATGCACAACAGCAACAAGAACCCTTCCAGGGCAATTAAAAAAAAAACTAAAAATAAAACTGGGTCCAGCAATAGATACATGCCACAAAGGATTTTATTGAACTAATAAGAGAAAAAAAAAACAAGTCTTTTAACCCACCATGGTGGATTCACTTGACTATAAGAGATTAGCTGAGCTATTAGCCAACTAATTTAAGGTTCACACACACGTGCGATTGCGGGTTCTGACCCGCGACGCACGATTTGTGCGAACGAACGTTTCGGGCGATAATCTGACCGTGTATGGGCACTTTATTTGCCGAAACACCTGTTCATTTGGAGATCGTTGCCCGATCCACCAAGCGGATTAACGAATGAGCAGACGTTTCGCCCAATAAAGTGCCCATACATGGGCAGATTATCAGCCAAAACGCACGTTCGTACACATTGTGTGTCGCGGGTCGGCACCCACAATCGCACATGTACGAACCATTAGGGCCAAAGGTTTATACAATGATTAGCTAGATAGGCAGCAGAACCTGCAATGCCAATACTGACTTGTAGTTGGTAATCTGGGCCAGACTGCCCCAAACCCAACAAACATGGGATTATGGAGAGATTGGAGAGTGCCAGGAGCAATTATTCTAGGGTCTTTGTGGAATGAAGAAATGATAATTATTAAAAATCCCAGTCTCTGGGTGACCCCCACAGTATTTCAGACAGTACAACATGCTAGAATCATAATCTGGCCTTTCCAGGGTAATCTAGTAAAACATTAGGTTAACAAGCATCACAATAAGTACTTTTCAAACCATGATATGTCCTTTAAGTCCACAACACAAAGAATCCTGCCTCTTGTCAGAAGTACATTTGACGATAATGGAAAATTCTCAAGTCATTGACAGAGACACGCTGAAGTGTTACCATCCTTGTGACAGCTGTACTTTGCATCCCTTTTCAATTGAGCATTATCATTCATCTCCTACAGCTCTACCATTTACAATGTGCAGCTGTATGCAGAATATTTCACAGCAAGGTCCCTTTCCATACAGCTAACAAGTTTGTGTTTGTTCCCAATGTATTGTAATTAAACTGCCTGAAATCTACATGGAGTCAATAGAGTACATGTAAGCAGACTCAAAAATGTATATATACTGGGGAAAGAGATCCCTTTATAAGATCTGCACAAGATCATAGCAAGCGTTATGTCGTTTCTTCTTTCACTAATTTTAAATCCTGGAAATTTAAAGTTTTAAACCAGCAGCTTAATAGTAGCTCCTTGTAGTGGAAGAACAATTTAATTGTTAACATTGCATATATAATTCTACTGGGTTGGGGCACACTGCTGTACTGCTTGATATCGCTACATCGTAAGGGCCACAATACAGAGAATGTGAATCCCACTGCAATGGTCTACTCTATTTAGGAAATTAATAATAACTCTCTGTTCAATAGAGAAAGGATAAAGCACAAACATGAAAGAAAAAAACAACCATAGGTCAGTCCAGCTGATATGATTTTGTTTGAGATCCATCACCAGTGGAGATTTAGATTTGCAGGATTAATTTAATCTTTGGCTATGGTTTTCGCTTCTGTCATAAAGATGCTGTAGATTACAGTGTGTAGAATGGCTGCATGAGAATGAAGCAAATCCCTTTAAACTCCCTACTTATCCCTACTTCCCCCTTTCAATGAGATTATCTGAAAGAGAGCACACACATTTTAATCTCCTTTTTCATAATTCATTAATATTTGTTGCAGTGCTATCTGCATGGCTCCAGGAAGATGGATAAACTTGTGTGGCTACAGAGCTCTACAATGAGCCTGCTGTTAAATGAAGTTTAAATTTACAAGAAGAGGGTATAGTTTCAAATGTAGCTATCGTATATGGATAGGATAATTAATAATGGTTTTTTTCATGATGATATTTCCTTTAATCAAATGGAATGCTCAGGTAACCAATAAAAACCATAGATACTTGGGTATCAATAAAAAGAGATATTCCTTTAATCATACAAATGTATACCAATATGAAACATAAAATATATACATCAATGCTTAAGTGTTCCTTAATAAACCATATCCAAGTGTTCCATTTATATTAGTCCTTATATATGTTAAGTCCGTGTATTACACTATAATCCAAGTGTTGTGGCCACTATACAAGTCCTGCACACTACTAACCGCTCATATGCTGTCTACCACTGCAATAGAGCGATGTACGCTTGTGACTATCTCACCCCTGCTCCTGCTGTTTCCACCGGTCAGCTCTCCTCTCAATAGGCTGGTGACAGTACGTACATCTGGTCTCTCTGTTGGTAATACGCCAAACGGTTAGCACTCCAATACGGCATCTCGGACCGCATTGGGACTTGTATAGTGGCCACAACACTTGGATTATAGTGTAATACACAGACTTAACATATATATGGACTAATATAAATGGAACATTTGGATATGGTTTAAGGAACACTTTAGCATTGATGTATATATTTTATGTTTCATATGGGTATACATTTGTATGATTAAAGGAATATCTCTCTTTTTATTGATACATAAGTATCTATGTTTTTTTATTGGTTGTTTTAGTCAGACAGAGGATTTCAGGCTGATATTTGCTGGGTTTGTGAGCCTAACCCAGTTGATACTTGGGCTTATAATCGCTTATTAACCCTTTCTCCTTTATTTGGAATGCTCAGGTATAGTAACTAATAACAAAAGGAAATTCTACTAACCAGGTAAAACTGGAAGTTTCAATTATGATTTTCCCTTAAAGAAGGATATTCGCTCGGGTTAACAGGCTGTGATCTTATCCGGCGATGTTCTGACAGCAAGTAATCATCTCTTCACACACTTTACAGAGCCAGTGAATAGTTGTCAGGATGATCTGGGGCCTCCCCCACAGTTTTCTGTAGTTTAGCAGTCAATGGGCAATCAACATGACTAAGGAATGGAGAATATGCTGAAGACCTACAATTATGTTAGCACACCAGAGACAACAAAGAAAGGCCTTATACAGAAATTTGTACAGAAACTCTTACAGGGCCACAATACTTGTTATTCTCATTACAGCTCATTTACAGTGTTATCAATGCTTTACCCAGAGCAGCAAAAAAAGGGAGAAACGATCTATTAATATGCATAAATGTACCCTGTAACCTTGCTTGCTCTTGATGCTATTATTACAAGTACAATACCATGAATACCATCAAATACAATCAAATTTAAGCTAACGCCACGCCAACAGGTGGCAAATGCTAGTTAGAGCACTGAATAAACCACTAATTCAAGTCACAATTATCTCATTTTTGATGTAAAGTCTCAGGCTAGATACACACATTACAATATTTCAACACGCGCGACTGGTCGAAAAGATCGCTGTTTGTGGACCAAAAAAGAACAGCCAATATTTCAAAATACTGCACATTTATCCTGTAATGGTTTTGGCCACATTATACGATGGACAGATGAATGTTCTGTTTGGCTATGGACTCCTCAGCAATTGTTATTGATTGGCTGCTCTGAGATTGCATTAATCAGTCCAGACATGCAGCTGGAGGTCATCATAGAACATGCAGACCACAATACAATCAGTATAAGTTAAAACAGATCTGAAGTATCAATTACAACTGAATGACAGTAGTGTATCATGTCGGCTTCTTGGCCACAACTCTTATATGCAAACAGCAAGAAGCTTGTTTTTTTAAATATACGGTATTTAGTTTGTATCCTGGCCTGGGAAAAGGCTGTCAGATATTGCAGGGCCTGTTTTAATGTAGGTAAAGTGCTTTTAGCATTGGAAGATCTAAATATTATTTCACTGCCAGCTAGCAGACCTTTATTTCCAGCATCCTTTAACATATCTCCCATGATGCACACAAAAACAAGCTCAAGAACTATGTAAGCTGTTTACAATACAATTGTGTTTGTGACCACTTTAATTTTCACTAACAAAACCAAGCACACTGTTAGAGAAACTTACTCCACTGCAGTTTAGCCTGGGAGGAAAAATCGCAACATGACAGAGGAACATTTCTCACCAAATTTAAAGGAGAAAACGGAGGTTATTACTATTTTATTTCTTAGCATATATCATGCCCATTAAAACAACGCATCACTTTTCTTTGTGATAATTTCAACTCATAGATACACCTGTGTAACACCAGTAAAATGTTTTGCCAAAACAACCCCTGACCTCCGTACCTAGGTTAATTTTTAGCAACCAATCAGATGTTATCTTGCAGCAGTGTCCCAGTATAACCAGTTAAAATCTTATCTCCGATTGGTTGCTGCAAATTAATAGCATGAGCAAACTTTTGTAACCCTTAAGGTGGCCATATATATATATACTTTTCTTACCCGACTGATCGCTCCCGTGACATATGATCGATCCTGCCGGAACCACCTCTCCCATTCTTCTATGGGGCCAACATGCAAACGCAAAATCCCATTCATTTTGCCATCGCATGTCGGGCGCATAGAAGAACGGAAGAGGAAGTTCCGGCAAGATCGGGCCGAAGGTCGCGGGAGTGCTCGGTCGGGTAAGAAAATTCTATATATGTATGGCCACCATAACTCCATCAACCCTAAAGTTGCTTATTGGTCAACTCCTCTTTCCCTGGTTGAAGGACACTGAGCATGTCTGTACTACTGGCAGGAAGGGAAAGCAATAGCTCGCTGCTGTGAGTTTACCGACATTACAGAGGTATATCTGTTAAGAGAAAAAAAAGCTTCTGCGAGTATCTCTTCTTAATGGAATTTAGAATTTGTGCAATTTAATTTCATTATTTTTTTTGCTTAGTTTTGCAGATATTTACATTTTCATGTGTGATATGGTAGCAGCATCACCAGTTCCTCTGCACTTCGTGCTTCCTGCTCTAAAACTATGTGACAGGACCTATGAGGCTGTGACATTTAAGTTATTAAATTTACAGCTGTGCTGTTCTCTCCCCCCTTCTCTTAAGTCCTCCTTCAGTCACTGTAAATCGATCTCTTCCTGGTTTCTTCTGCTTTCTCCTGCACTGAGCATGTGCCAACCGCAAATCAGAAGAAGGAACTGGTATTTGTGACTGCAGATTCAAAACCTCCCACCTCCTAACCTTCTGATCAGAGATTTCTTCATATCTTGGGCTGTGCAGTATGTTGAGAGGGGTTGATAGTTCATTTTAAAAGGTAGGAACCATTTAAACTCAACTTGTTTGGAGACCACAGTTCCCCTTTGATTGGCTTATTTGGTTAAAACATTACATATAACAAGGTCCTAAAAGGAAAATACTGTTTAAATGGCAACAAAAATACAATCCGTTTCTAACATCCATCAGGTTTATAAATTTCTTAACATGCTTGCATCAAGAAAAAAGGGATCACACACACACAAAAAAAAATTACACAAACTTGTGATTACCCTGAGTGGTTACTGTGTGTGCTGTGAGACATACATCTACTATGCAGAAAAAACTAATGTCACTCTGGGGCACAAACTACCACTTCATTGAAAAGTTAAATGTACATACATACAAGCCCCAAACTCCTTACAGAGATAAAAAAAACTAAAACACAAACCCAGCATTAACAGCTAAGTATCAATAAAAAGAACTAATTGGAACAAACAGAATTACTGAACCAACAAAATATCCAACCACATTTTAAAATAATTTACCTGGATACAGCTGATAGGAGCCAGTATGATGCCACTTCACCAAATACTTTAAATCAGACACTGAAAACCAGCCATTAGAATCCATCCCCAGTTCAGCTGGTAATTCCCAAAGCCCTCCAGGTAACGCTCCCTCTAATGAAATTGGACATTGTCTGTCTGTAAATCCACCAACTTATGAAAAATGGATTTAATTTCTCCAGGAATACAGTACAGACTGGCGCTGAGCACAAACATATTCCCTTCTCTGAGACTTCAAGGAGAAGAAACTGATAGCACGGTTAACAATGCTGCATGGAATGACTTCTAAATAATTAAATAAAGAGGGCCTTTACCCTGCAGCTCATAAAAGAACATGACTTATTAATGCTGCAGTGAAATAGAAGGAAATACACTGGAAATATCCCACAATGTGCAGGATTCCGTGGTCCAGCAGGTAGTGCTTAGATAGACACGAAATTCAGCTATTATAATCTGATCAGAACAGGTTTGTCGTGATATTACAACTTCATTCTGATGAATTTCTCAAGAGTGGCAGTGAAAAGTTTCATTTATGCAGCAATATAAAATGGGATTACGCATACACACCCATATGATTAATAAATCCATGGGTTGATTATTAAAAAAATTCCCTTGATATACAGACTTTCCACACCAACATTGGGGTTGCTACATTTATCATAGCAATAGCTTTAATGCAAAATTAGATGTCTTTCCAGTGACAATCAAAACCAAGATTGTACAGTTTGTTTGGTAGACACACACCTGTAAATGCAGAAAGACAAATTCTGAAATTATTGGTTGGTGAGAGCTACAAAGAAGCACCAGGCAATTCTGTATAATCAATCAATAACTGGAAGCATAACCCATTGTTAACAGTGAAGGACTAATCAGCCAGTCCAAATTAGCCTACTAATTAGGGCACCACACTTAAAATATGTAATTATCAGATACCTGCCCCCAAACAATATAAATCAGAATTTCTGATATTACTAAACAGATTATTAACCAATCTATTGATAATTATTGCCTCCATTCTGGCAAAGTAAGCGGTCTCCATGCAGGAAATCAAGGCTGTGACTGCTAACATAATAGGCGATGATTGACTGTTTCCCCTGCTTCCTCCATTGCACATGCACAAAATTATTAAAAAAATTAAATTATAAAAAGCTCATTGACCATAGTGAGGAGGCAGATACCTTTGCCAGAAAGGTAGAGAACTTATTATATAACCGATTACATTTTATTGCAATAAACTGGTAAACCTGTCTGCAAAAGCCCATACACTATTAGATGGCTGCAAGATGCAACGTTGATCAATATTTCCTGCTTGAAATCCACTCAAATAACATGGATGTTAAAGGGATCTATCAGCAGAAGGTCTGCAGAAGGGAATCATGGGTCGATTTTTTTGGGGGCCAGAGAAAAACAACTTATGTGTCTGCCATTATTCCTTTTAGAAATCCCAACAGATTTTACAGGTTATGAATCAGGTTGTTTTCTGTCTGAGACTGTGGATTAAAAATGAAATGTTCTATTATGCCAGTTGCATCTTGTCCTCCCTGAAGTACATACACATTCAGACCTATACCTGATTATTCCAGCTTTCCACTGTGCTAGGGGGCATCATTTTAATAATGTGAGCATTCAGTTAACCAGTTAAGCAACTATTCAATTACGGATTCATTTTGTTTATATGTATCATTCAAAGTTTCTCTTTAAGGGCTAGGCCACACTAGCGTGTTTTTCGCGCATTTGCGCACGCGTTTCGCGCTCGCGATATTCGCTAAAATGGAAATCGCGGGAACGCGAAAATTCCCGCGATTTCCGATGTGCATGCGTTTGCGCGTCCGTTCGCGTTTTGGTAACGCATGTGTTCACCATTTTTGGTGCGTTAACGCATTTCCATAACGCGAAAAGGCGCAAACGCACAAGAAAAGCGCGCACAATCGCGTGCGATTACGCTCGCGATTTTGTGCGCGATTCTTGTGCGTTGCAGTGTGGCCTCAGCCTTAACGTTAACAAAAATGGGGTTATTATCTTGATAGTAAGCTCTTCAGGGGAGGTATCTTCTTGCTTAGCACCCTTACTTATATTTATGCATTCCTTGGCTATTTACTGCACTGCAAACCCAAGAGCGGTATATACATATATATTTCATAACTTTATTAGATATTTAAAGGACAACTATAGAGCCTAAAGAACATTTATAAGAAAGGTAGGAGAGAATTCTAAAACTGCCTTCTGCACATGCGCACTTGTTCACTGCAGCATTTGGTTAAATGTAGAAAGGGATTTGGACACTATACATGATATTTAAAGACACAAAGCCCCTGCAGCAAATGTTAGGATTTTTTGTTAAATTGTACGGTTAAATGCAATATCTAGATAGGTGTCTGTAAGGTGCTTATCACTAAGTGGGTAGTTCAGAGCAGGGTATGGCCAGTATGACCGTTGTTTATTTTAGGGTAATTAAGACAACTGCACAGAAAAAACAGAACCCATGTGCAGTTTTTTTTTTGTGCGATTCAGTTCTTATTCCCATAGCCAGAAAAAAAAAAGTATCAAAAACGGTGATTGCGGATCTGTCCGGAACACAATGCATGCAGTGTGACTAGTAAGACTAACATGCAGTGTGGCCTATCCCTTATGTTTCCATTGAATTTTCCTCCTGTTCTAACCAGTGTTAAACTGCTATGTATAAATGTAATGATTTCCTAAACTCTACAGTACTTTCATGTAAGGTCGAGCGTTTACAAGATTTTATACAGAAAGATTATTTTCTACCAACAAATTATAAAAATGTTGCAGTAGCCAAGTCCTTGGTATTACCTGTGACTGAAGTAAAAGCCAATGATGTAAAGGGCAATTTCCTGCATAAAACTTCCAGTATTTGGAAAGTGATCTTAGAGGCATGCCAATTTATTTGTGTTACTACAGTCAAAACTTTATGTGCTCCAAAAACCATTGTAATTATTTCATTTGCATAGCAGGTTCTATAAAACTGGTAGAACTTCTGCAGTATATTTCCGTAAGAGATACTACTAGCGCTTGGTATCTTTACACCATAATGAAGGGAGATAAAAGATATCTACAGCTCTAAAATACAGGTGTGGCTGAGGAGCCAAAAATGCACAACCCAACAGGCAGCGCTGTGGACACCTTCTGAACATGAATGGGCGAAGAGCATGGGGAGTTGTTTGGTGTGGATGCCAGTTGATACTTCCAGAAGAAAATGTGATCCAAGCTATAGGAATGCTAATTTTACCTTCAGTATTCCTTTAACCTTTCGTTTAACAAGTGAGTTTGCTATGTCAAAAGACTTGCAACAACAAGTTCTGAAATGAACTGTCATCTTTCTCTTGCTTCAATGACACGTTTTTCACAGGGATTTATAGAAGGCATGTCTCATTCAATATTAACACACAGTTGGCTGGGGATAAACTGCATTAATGGTACAGAAAATCCACTATGGAACTGTACTGACTATATCTGTTGTATTCAGTTAGATCAACTGGACTTGAAGTTTAGTTCTTGAAGACGTTTCGCTAGTCATCCGACTGGCTTTCTCAATTCAGAAAACAAATGAAATAATTGCAATGGTTTTTGGAGCACATGCAGGGTTATTCAATAAAAGTGCTTATTGTTTAAAATGGTGCTAATTTTGCCCCAACCAATCAGATGTTAGCTTTCAAATGTTAAATAAGATCTGATCAGTTGGGGCACAATTAGCACCTTTTTAAACAATAAGAATTTTTATTGAATAACCCTGATGGTGTTTTGACTGTAGTAATGCAAATAAATTGTCAGAGAGCAAACACAACTGTACTGACTATTTATAAACAATTATCATAACACAGTTTTAGTTGGCTTTTCCTGAACTAATGCACATTTTCCACCAGAGAAAAATCCCACTTAGAACTACCTAGAAATTACCCACTACAGTTTCCCAAAAATAGGAACTATTATTATACTATTATAAAATCAGCATCATTCTAAAATTAAAACTAATAAGGAATTTAATTTTCCTGCTGAATTCTTTGTGAAATAAATTCCCTTTTAAAGTTTTATTTAGCGCTAAACTAACCTTACTTTTTCAATAGGCTGATTTGCTATGTAAAAGAACTAATCAGAATGCAAATTACAATAAGGGCTTGTTCACACTAGAAACTGATAGAAACTGACAAACGTACAGCATGTGTTTGTCAGTTTGTATCCATTTTTTTCATATATATGTATCCATTTTTTAACAATGTGTATTCCATAGATTTCTATAGAAAATGCATGAAAAAACAGACAGAAATGCTGCATGCAGTGCGTTGTTTAAATGGACTGGAACGGAACGGATTATAACGCAGCAGGTGTGAACGATATTATGAAATCCTGTGGGGTTTTACTGTCTGTCCATTTTTTTAAACAAGCCCTTACCTGGTTATAGGGTAGGGGGCAATTCGTTGTTTCTATGCAGGGTGAAAGATCAGCTGCATGAAGAAATAATAAAAGGGTATAGTGGCTGATTTGAGATTTTCTTTTATCAACCTGGTTCCTTTTATCAAGAAGACAATGCCACCGCTTACAGAAAAAATTACCTTAAATGCTACCTTAAATTCCAGTGACACTCTGTATGTTAAAGCGATTTTCCGCTCGCACCATTTTATGGTTAAGTAACTGGATTTTTCAAAATAGTTCCCAATAGCAGAAAGGTAGGATATGTTTTAAAATAAATGTGATTCAAATGTAAATAAAATTAGAATAATTCCCACCTTTAAATGTCATGGAATGCTGATTAAGCCTGATTATAAAGTGGTATAAGTGGGATAACTTATGTTAATGAAATGAATGTTTTGTTGGGTAAGACATAACACCTGCAGTGCATTTCAGAGACTGAAGTTAAGGTCATAACACTCCTGGAGTATACAAACGACAAAAGGGCCTTGTGATCACAACGTAAAAATAAAGAAAAACAAACACATATTAAAGGGTATCTCCATCCTCTATATAATTCTTTTTATAAAATGTAAGACATCCCTTCCCACCCCCAACTGTGCTATATTAGATTTCTTAAGAAAAGAGGCCAAACTGTACTTACAGCCCCACGCTCCAGAGGCGCACTGATCTAGCTGTGGGAGCGAAGGGCTGTAAGTAGAGTTCGGATTTTGTTTTTTAGAACTCCAATATAGCAGTTGGAGGTGGGCGGGAGGGCTCCACTGTGCATGCCCCTAGAGGCAGAACCTTTCATACACAAAAACAGCTCATACTCTCCAGTTTCCTGGACTTTGGACAGGCACTGTAGGAGAACCATTCGATGCAGAGATGTAAGGTAAGGATTTTTTTTAAACTACATAGTGGGGCCAGTAATGGGTTAAAAGTTAGTTTTAGGGGTATACGTGCCCTTTAAAATAAGGGATAAAAGTCCCAGTGTTTGTAATACACCCATAAAAGGCAGTCAGTGTGTGTGACCAAGAGACCAACAAGACTCTTTGTACAATAATCATTAGGCTTTAATATGAAGCTGCCCCTTGAGCCATTTGTGGCATTTTTCCAGGCAACAGATGAATTTGCAGCAAGGTGATTGATCCAGTCAACTTATATCTCACCCCTATTTCATCTACAATATAATCCTCTTTATAAATCCATAATAATACCAATAATAATAATCTCCTTACAGGATTGCACTATGGGATTGCTTACTTTTATAGCTAAGGGCAGACATAAGGGAAGTTACATCTGGACTCTTGTAAATGTGACAAACTTGCCAATGGCTGTTAGGGAATGATTATTTGTCAATCATTAAGATGAGCAATTTGCTGCATTATAATGTAGGCTATGACACATTTAGACTTTTCTTTGTCATATTTCCAATGTACCTTTCTTAAAAGATAACTATACTCTAAAAATAAAGCTGGGTACACACATTAACGATAAAGCCCCGATACCGTCGGATTCGACGGTATCGGGGCTTTATCGTTACTGTGTGTACGCTCGTTTCCCGAATGAGCGTGCGGCCGCCGAACGATTGGGTCGGCCGTACGCTCGTTCGGGAAAGTCCGAAAATTTCCATCGGCCGCGCTAGACTCCCTATAGAGGAGTCTAGCGCGGCCGATGGAAACACACAGTCCCGAGCATTCTCCTTATGAAGTTCATAGGGAGAACGCTCGGGACTGTGTGTATGCAGATCTTTGAAAGATGGCAGACAGGATCTTGCAGATCCTGTCTGTCATCTTTCAGAAATCTGTACTGTGTGTACCTAGCTTAAGCTTTGTAAAAATGGAAAGTACCTGGGGCAAGGAAGGATTGATTATTCCTACCTTACAATATCATTTCTTTAAGGAGCTACAGCACTAACAGTTTTCATTTGCCAGGTTAGTCCTGAACTATTCCTGTATTAAAGATAGTGCTGAAGCCAAGAGGAAGACTGGCAGAATCAGGTTTTCTTTGGGCTGGTGCTCCTCACAGAAGCAATATTGGGAGGTATAAATTACCAGTCCTATATCCCTGTCCCAAGTACATTTCATTTTAATGGGTTTTCTAAAAAAAAAACACCTTAGTTCTCCTTTAAGGTATTCTGTGCGCTACTAACCTTACATTAGATCAATAAAATAGTTACTATATTTTAGACCCAAGCATGCCTAGGAAATAAAAATAGCACAGAAAGGACAGGAGTAAACTGGTACATTTATATAAGGGTAAAGGGCCGATAATTCACTAAACAAGAGGCAGAAATTTGTAACCAAGGTTTAGAAGATCAAGCAGAAATAAAATGCAAATGGCTGTATCTTTACACACATTACAAGAGAACGGTTCTCCTCCGACCCCCACACCCAATTACCCCTCTCCTTTAAACCCAAGCTGAGGACCCACAATTTTACCATAGATCCCCCAATAACAAGGGGATACAGACAGTCTACTTTGGGACAAACCATCACTCTGGTTACTACTAAGGAATATCAGCATGATTTAGGAAAACCCTACTTACTGGTATATTTGTGCTGAATGAACTCTACAGTGTTTTATTTTACCATAGGAGACAAAAGCATCACATTAATAGTCTTACATCACAGCCAAGATATGAAAACAAAGAGGCTAATCATTTAACTTCCTTGACTGTTTAGCAAACTTTGTTTTATGGCAACAGAACCTGTTATGGTCTACAAAATCTGTGACAAACTAAGTAAAAATAGATCATTTTTAATTTGTTTCAAATTAATAGTGAATTGGCACCATAAAATAGCACATGTCAAAAATACCTAGTGGAGAAAAGTACCCAACCTGACCTATCAGAGACGAGCCAAAAACAGGATCACATGGTTCACAAAATTGAGTGCAGGGATGACAAACATATAGGATTAAAAAAATAAAATTAAGATGACTTAGACACCAATCTACAAATAACAGGTTATAATCCATTTATCACGTACCCTAGTTTGTTTTTCATTGCAACTATTGTATTACTTCATAATCTTTGGTTACATTAACCACAATGGTAATGTATACTGTAGCAGACATTTCTTCCTGTTTTTATTCCACTTTTTTGTCACTTATGTACATCTGTACCAGGTATTCTAAATCCTGTAGAGCTGCCTTGCATGGACTATTACCAGGGAATTTTAGGTTATCAACTACAACTGTGAATCCAGGATTGTTTCCATTACAGATTTAGCAGCAGTCTGGCCATGGATTCCTCCCATATATATATATATATATGTATAAAGATATACATACATATGCAGCAAAATTACTTCTGTGGAGAGACTGAACTGTTTTCTTTTCACCCAGTTAGTTAAAAAACAAACCAATTGCCATTAAACACATGCGTTCATCAAATTTTTATCATACCTATAGCGTCTGCCCAACAAATAATCCAGAGTAAGGCAAAAAACAAAAAAAACCAAACCCACAAATCTAAAGGGGGAAAAAAATTACTTCCAGAAATTCCGAATGTCCTTGGAAGAATTCCTAGATCAACAAGAACATTCATGTATATAGTTTAATTTTAACATTGTTTAATTTCAGAGCCCTCTCTAGAAACCATCCAACCAACCTGCCATTACCACTGTTCTCCCTACCACTACTGTTCTCACTGAAAAACCCTTTCCAAACCCAGCAACAAGACTTTTCCTCTAATCATAAGGGATGTATTTGTGAATAATCTGCCAGTTTATTTTACATCCATATAATGCATTTGTATAAAGTAATCATATCACATAGAAGCGTGGGAAATATAAATAGCTTATCTAACCTGCCTTTATAGTCAAGTTCATCCATTCCCCTTATTAATTTAGTTGCTATTCTCTGAAACCTCTCCAGTTCCAAGATTTTTGTATAAAGGATTTCAAAATTGCTACACATATTCCAAAAGAATTTGTTGTAAAGAGGGAGAATACATTTTCTCCCTTGAATCACTTTATATAAGACAATATATTTGTAGCTCTAGCCACTTCTGCCTGGTATTGTTTTCTACAGCTATGTCTGTAACCTATTAGTACTCCCAGATCATTTTCTAACAAGAGACTTACTTAGCACAGAGCCATTTATGGTGTAGGCAGCACAATTTTTTTTTTTTTTAAACCAAACACAAATCACCTTACATTTATTAACATTGAATTGACAATATGTATAGATGTCCCTGCAACAACTGTACATCATCTGTACTTTTCATGGCCCTAGTTTGTGTCATCAACTCACCGAGACCTTCAATGCGCTCTTCTAAATTATTGATAAACAGATTAAATAAAAGTGCCCCCCCAAAAAACATAACCCTGTGGCACATCACTTAAAACTTAATATACATAGCTGAAGTTCCATTGATAAGTTAATGTACAGCACATTAAGCATGTTTGAGCCACTGGCTTGGAAAAAGAAGGTGCTTTTCTTGTTAAGAATTGCATTAGTAAAATAGTATTTGCTTGTATGTAACCCACTGAGGAAATGGATTAGGTAGCAGTCGGTGCCAGCATATTGCTGAAATTGAGGCTCTGGTCACTTACGTATTTGCTCACATTGTTGGTAGACACATGGGGGCGCGGTATGAGAGTGCTCACTTTATCGTTAATGCTCCAGTCCCTTCACAGCAAATGAAAAAGCAGCAGCACCTATCCCTCCAGTACCAGTCAATCAAACTTGCAGTCCAATTTTCTTAGGCAGAAGTGTTTGCTCTGCAATCCGTGCAATAGTCCGCAAAGGTAGCAGATGCGATCCGCGAAAAAATGGTGAATGCATGCCATCCGAAAACGGATTGAAGCACATGCAATGTGGCCACCTACACTGAAATGTACTGCTCTGCGGCCTAGCTCTTCAACTTTACAACTTTATTTCTTTGTCTTAAATAAAGAACATAGCTTGTGGCAGCTAAAAAAACAGGTAACTGGGGTGAAAAAGTCTAGAGGCACCCAGTTACCCATTTGTTTAGCTGCCACAAGCTATGCTATGTTTTTAAGAGGGAGAAATACAGTTTGAAATTTTTAAAAAAACTGAAAGTTTGATTGATCGGAGGGAGAGATGTCGCTCCTTTTTCACTTTGTTGGTGCAACTATATTGTTTGCTTTCCAGTAAAACTTAATAACTTTATGAGAGCCTTGCGTGCATATGTACTTTCTTGCTATGCCTACTGCCTGTTAAATTTGAACAGTTCTATCTTTAAATTAACACATACAGAAGCTGCCCTAACTGTGGTATGAAAGTGACAGGACATGTGACTTCCAGTATCTGTTCCAATGGATGAGAAAAGACAATATATAGAAAATTGGGCTGTTGTACATCCATATTAAAGTGCAACTAGAGACCAAAAATATAATACATACAAAAAATTTAATTCTAGTGCACAAACAATTCTAATTGGATATTGGCTACCTCCATAAGGTTGCTACTACAAACCGTCTGCTAAACCCTGGAGAAATAAAAGCAATTCGTTCAATAAATTGGTGAAATTATTTTAAGCCCAGTCACCACGTCAAGGTTGCTTTCTTTAACTGGGTCCTAACCTACTGGTACTTGCCTTTTTGGCTTGAAGCCGACTCTCTAGTTTAAAGTACTTCAAGCATCCAGGCCACACAGGAGAAGCCGTCAGCTCATGTAGCCAAAGAGGCAACTACCAGTAGATTAGGACCCAGTTAAATAAAGCAACCTTGACATGGTGACTGGGCTTAAAATAATTTGGCCAACTTATTGAACTAATTGCTTTTATTTATCCAGGGTTTAGCAGACGGTTTGTAGCAGCAACCTTATGGAGGTAGCCAATATGCAATTAGAATTGTTTGTGCACTAGAATTCTATTTTTTTATGCATGAGAAAAGACATCACAAATGAGCCCTCTAGGCTGCATCATAATCTATATTTAATAGTTATCCTAAGGTTATTGAAAAAATGGTAAATCATTTCTGATACATGAACCAATTAAAAGCTATTTCATGTCTCATATTAATATTTAATGTGGGGCCCAATAAGAATAGGGCAAGGTTCTACTACATTCTAATGCCTCCCTTGTCCACTACACATGTATTGCTCTTTATTACAATGCAGAGCACTCCTGTTCCTTCCCCACTGTTAACGTAACTTTATGGGGATAATAATCGGATCTAGATAAACAGATATCTAGATAATATTAAAAACCTTTTTCTTTTGTTTCTGTTACACATAAAGCAAATACTCTGACATGAACCTGTAAAACACATTGAATTATTTAGGCTAATTTAACAAGAAATGCAAAAAATTTGCTTGAGCTGTTGATGTTATTTTTTTACAGGTCTACAACGGTTTTAAAACAATTGATAAAATCGGATTGGCTTCTGATTAAGAACACAGGCACAATTTTGAACAAGCCCCTAATATTTTTGTTTGCTAACCAGCAACACACTAGCGGTTTGTGCTTGGAAACTTCATGAATGGCACAACATTGTTTCAGTTATTTTCTTGCAAAAGTTTTAAAACATTCTCCTATTACAAAAATAAAGGTCACATTCTATAAAAAGACATTATTCCTGTATATAGATACATACAGGTGCAGAGGTGAGTTTGCAGAGGGCCTGCAAGTTATGACTGTGCAACATACTGACTGGTTAGTGCAAGATAAACAAAGGACATCTTCCTGAACACTTTAATTCTTTATTTCTGC
Organism: Hymenochirus boettgeri; assembly: GCA_019447015.1. Classification (NCBI taxonomy): domain Eukaryota; kingdom Metazoa; phylum Chordata; class Amphibia; order Anura; family Pipidae; genus Hymenochirus; species Hymenochirus boettgeri. The sequence goes on along the minus strand of CM033469.1, from coordinate 44,105,841 downwards.
AGGATCCTAGCTTGGACAGTGTAGGTAACTGAGCCAGACACATAGTCACACATGCTCAGAAATTTCTCTGGCCACCTCTATTCCCGGTCAGTTATCAAGGCTCTACAAGGTTATCTGATCATGACCTCTCTGCAATTAAATTAAACCAATTGTTTACTCATTAGGAACATGTTGTAGTCATCTTTTAGGGTTTCATCTTTTTAGAAATGAAAGAGATTTAGGAGCCACTCTACACTTTTTAGGTGGCCAATTTAATAATCATCAGCAGAAAAGGCTTTAAAAGTTAGTTGCCAGTTGTAAATGTTCCAGGTACATTAGCTACCCGGATCCTCAGATTTTCCATCATTAGTGCATGACAAGCTAAATATCCACATAAATTATTCATACACATTTAGATAACCCCAGTTAATATTTCACTTGCAGATTCCCTTTAATCGACGATTAAGGGCTAGGCCACTCTAGTGTGTTTATCATGCGCTTCGGATTGCGATTTGAGATCTGTGTGCGCGTGAGAAACGCATAGCAGTGCATGTAATGTGGGTGGCCAAATTGCATTCGCTACTCTGCGATCAGTTTTCGGAGTTCATGTGATGTCAGGTTTTTTTGCTGCATGCGCGGATCGCAGCACAATCGGACGGTAATGTGAACTATTCTGGCGCATTGAGGTCCAGCGTAGTGTGGACATAGAGCAGGCCACCAAAAAGTCTTAATTGGCTCCTCAAGTTGTCGGAATGGCTCCTATTGTCAAAAATAATGTGTATATCCCTGAATTAAAATAACACATTTAAAATGGACTACACTTATTATTATACCAATATTATAGAAGAAATGTAGAATATGCAGATCTCCGGCTTCAACTAAACAAGAACTCCCAGCATTCCTTGATAGGTAAAGGTACTAGAGATGTAGTTTGCAACAGGGCTACAAGTCTACTAGTCTAAAAACATGATTTTCAGAGCTTTCCATAAATACAAAAGCTTAAAAGTAAAATGAATTCAATGTAGTCCTTTGCCCTTGTGGGGGGATTAATAAGGTCGTACCAACTCATGCAGGTGTTTGAAAACAATTTAGGGATGGCAGTATATTAAGAAAAGAGAGGACACTTACCTCCATCAGAGACGGTAGCAGCCTGAGAAAAAGAAGAGAGAGACATTTGTTAAAGGCGGAATTCATTACATCACAGATATAGGAGAAAAAAAGATTTTAGCCACATTACAGCAAAATATATAAAGTATGTGGCTAGCAGGCAGCCAAGTCTATATTGCAACAGTTCATGGTAAACTCATCAGTAACACTCTCTGCTCGTCTCCCCTCCAGCCAGGAATATAACTCCTCCTCCCTCTTCAGATAATCAGAATTTCAATCCTATCGGCTGCAGAGTTCATGAAAAGGATGGGGCTGCTTCTGCACAAGCCCTAATCAGTGGAGGGATAAAAATACCCTACATTCATTCACACGCTTATACATTATGTAAATCAAATGTGCTTTATCATCAGTGCAGAATACCAATTATATGAACCGCAGCCTAAGAATCTCAGACTTTCTGTGCAGCCAATGGACCTCCAAGTTCCCCCCCCCCCCACCATAGTTGCTGAATGCACTCTACATACCTCTATGTTTTAAGGTGGTCGTACACGGTCACCACACAGAAAGTGATTATCAGACTATAATATTGGTACGTGTATGGCTACCTTTACATTTTCATTGGGTAATACATCTGACTAGCAGCTTTACACAATACTGTTCATCTAGTACAGAATCCCTGAAAGTGAAGATAGCCATACATTAGACATCTCCTGATGTCCTTACTACCTTGGCCTATCATGTTGAGATCGACTTTTAATAGCAAAAATGCATTGTTTCCAGTGGGGGAACAATATGGGAACTTCAGAAGTAAACCCACCAGTATATCTTTGGTGAGAACTTACTTATAAAGACAAACAGTTTCTGTAAAAAACATGCGTTACCATGAATATCTTCTTTACTGGTCACATGACCAAAACACGGGCACTGATTTTCTCACCTTAAAACTGCTGTGACCAATCGGCATGCTGCCAAATCAGCATAATTTGGCAATTTTAAAGGTGTGCAAACAATACAATGTTAGAATGACCAGTTCTGCAGCTTGTATCTAATGCTCTAATGCAAGTCACCCATGCAGCATGTATGTTAGTGTTCTAGGTACAGCATGTATGTTCGTGTTGTAGGTTTCTCTACTACTCTGCAAGGAATATAACCATCCAGGGCAATTACAGAATTGCCAGCTAAAGCAAACGGCACCACTAGATTATAAAAATGATTTTAAACAATTCTCATTACACTAATCTCATTAGTTGCTCTAAGCAAACAACAGCGCTTGATCTTTACAAACCAGAAAAATACAACATCTAGTTTTGTCGTATATAATAAAGAAAGGCTAGGACAAGCATCCTCACATAAGCAAAGTATATTCTGTATATAGGTCAGGAAATTTTAGCTGACGTGGTTATTCAGCTTTATCACCTGTAACGTAGGTGGCTCACATTCTGATAAATAATGAAAGTAATGAGCCCAAAATCAGGTTGTTTACTTTTTAAAATAACCTCAAATATTGTTACTGTTAAGTTAAAAACACTAATGGTCAAATTCTGCCTTAGTTCTCCATGAATAACCTTTCCCATGTAATTCAACCAAGCAGGGGGGTTGTCAGCCCAGAGAAATGACCCAAGGTAATTAGTAAGGACCTTTCGTACTACTGGGGTAACGTTGTGATGTTTAAAACAATTTTAATTTGATGCTCATAAACATGTTACCAAAGTCCCTGTTGTATTACATGTAGCAGTACAGATAAAACAAGACTATATGGAATATAGTTTATGGGGCCATGGAATTCGCAATTCGTCAGATCAGTACTTGACATAGTTTTCATTTTGCCTAAGGGGTGTTCCCACAGTACCTCTTACGTCTGCCTAATATCAACAATACTAATTAGTTGTTTTGAATTTGTTTATTTAATGTTCCTATAGGATGCACAGGCAAAAAGCTACACCTGTAACTTAGAATACGTTCCCAATAATAAAACCCTTAACAACAAAAAAAGTAACATTTCACTTTCCCATTGGAACAGAGTGCGGATTGTTTCTAAAATTCTTTTTCTTCGCCCTAGCGTGTTAATGAGTAGCATGTTTATTTTCTTACTCATTGCTACAGCTCAAAAGGAAGAATTGCCCCAAAGTGCAACCTATGCCTATACACGTTCAGGAATTCTAAAAACGTCTTTCTGTCTTAATGGTATGGAAAATAGTGATTTTTACAGTTGTATAGGTAACAATAAACCCAAAAACAAAAAAGCCCAAGTATCACAAACTTACTAAAGAAAAAAGCTTTTTCCTAAAAAAAAGAATTGAAATGTAGATAGAAACCGGTTTTACCTAATACAACAAAAAAGAAAAAGCAACTAAAATGCGACTCCAATGACCACCCAATTCACCACCCAATATATTTATAGCAGTATAAAGGGTACCGTTTCCATCTAGCACTGTGAGCTGTAACATCACCAGTACCATTGCTCTAACCCCATCCCTACCACAGGCACAGAGCGTGTCCAGTTATATACCTTCAACAACAAATTTTAGCAATGCACAAGGTAAATAAATGTCCAAATAGACGGGAGGTGCTTGTGGTAAAAGCAACAAATAGTATCAGATCATAAGGGAGAAAAAGAACCAGGCACTCAACCCAAATATGAGCTATAAAATAATCCCTTTATTGTGCAGCATTGGGAATAACATCAAGTGCTGATAAAAACATTTAAAAGCATATATACATACACATATGTGGACTCCAAGTACTAACAATAGTCACCAATATCTCTCTTGCCAAACAAATATATTCTAATAGTTATATTTGAAGCTAAGCCCCATATACTCATCTGTCTGTAAGTCACAGTCATAGGTCGCCATGGGACATCCCAGCATCAGTGAAGGCAGAGAGAAGGCAAGTAGTAATAGTAGCGTGCACTGGAATCACATAAGAACGGGCAGTAGAGGACGCTGAACACGTAACCACGTAATGATTTGGCTCGTCTTTACGTGGTGGAGCGTAAGCGTCGCAGACGTCTGACGTCATCACTATGGGACGGCCGCATGGTATAAGTAGGTTTCCAGCATTGATACACACACGCTGCTGAGAAAGCTGAAGTAGCGAAACGCGTTCAGCGTCCTCTACTGCCCGTGATTCCAGCGCACGCTACTATTACTACTTGCCTTCTCTCTACCTTCACTGATGCTGGGGTGTCCCATGGCGACCTATGACTGTGACTTACAGACAGATGAGTATATGGGGCTTAGCTTCAAATATAACTATTAGAATATATTTGTTTGGCAAGAGAGATATTGGTGACTATTGTTAGTACTTGGAGTCCACATATGTGTTTGTATATATGCTTTTAAATGTTTTTATCAGCACTTGATGTTATTCCCAATGCTGCACAATAAAGGGATTATTTTATAGCTCATATTTGGGTTGAGTGCCTGGTTCTTTTTCTCCCTTATGATCTGATACCAGTTATATACCTTCTGCTGTAAGGCTGGGTACACACAGTAAGATATTTTAAAACGACTGACGAATAGTTCCATGTATCGGGCAGTTTGCCAAAAATATCTTACCGTGTCGGGCGAACTGTCGGCCACTGTTACCACAACCGACAGTCATTTGTCCCGACCGAGCGCTCGCTAGTAGCAAACGCTTGGTTGTTACAAATAATTTCCCAGTGGGGGGACTTCTTAATGTTTGTACACACTGCGATCGCGGCTCCCGATCCGCGACGCACGATGTGTATGAACGTTCGTTTCGGGCGATAATCGGCCCGTGTATGGGCCCTTTATCGGCCGAAACGGACGTTCGTTCGGAGATCCGCCAAGTTGGTCGTTCGCCGATCCCCGACTGAACTTCAGTTTCGCCCGGTAAAGGGACCATATGCGGGTCAATTAATCCGAAACGAACATTCGTACACAACGTGCGCCGCGTGTCGGGACCCGCGATCGCACATGTGTACGAACCTTTACACAGCACATCATGTGACTGTCCCACACTTTCCTGTTTATCCCGACTGACTGTTACTATAAATTAAGAACCAGAATTGATAGAGATATCATCCTAGGCTTGTTTGAAATGTAAACAAGAGCTCTTTTTATGGAGCAATTGTATGGAGACCACAGTTATTCTTTAAATTATTGCTTATTATCCAGCATCCTGGAATGTTATCTTAACATTTAGGTTCCATTCTCCTTTTAAAAGACAAGAAAACCTAAATGTATGTACATACACAATGATGGACAATCGGTTGGGCGGCATAGATAATCAGGCAGGTCGGTTTATTAACAATGCCCTTTCGTCCATACACAAACCGATGCGCAGCTGTGAAGGCCATTCGTGAGTCGTGGGGGAACCATTGTGTCAGCTCTCTTTTAAAACCATCCACATCGTCGGTCATACCAAAATATCTAGAGCAGTTTTTTTATCCCATCAGACTACAGATCACATTTACCAATTGGTAGTCTGTCGGATGGGGAAAAAAGGCTAGTGTGTAGCCCAATTCTGTCCACCACTTATTCTTTGTGTCCCAAACTCAGTATTTGTTTATGGGCGAGGTGGCAAATCTAGCTTTAAATTTAACTCCTTACACTATGCCCTGTCAATACCCGATATTCTTATGTTAGCACATGAAGCTAAGCAAGTGTTTCCTGACAGTTTTCCCTTTTCAGCCTGACCTATTAATTACCATTTTGCAAAATGAAAAGCTATCAGAAAAAATAATCTGTTCTGGATATTCTCTTCCTTTTACTGCAAACCATACATCACAATGAAAAGACACAGCACAATCAACAGCAGCACTATTTAAACTGTGGTGTTAACTTTTCCATGGAAAAAACATGACTGTATATCAACCTGACTGCAGATAAAAAGCAGAATACTTAAAATGAACCATAATTCCCACTTCAGATTTGGGGATAATACACTTGCAATAATTGTTTATACTGGTGTGATATCGTTATTGAGAAGCATCTCAATGCTACCATTTAATAATACATTCTAAAGATGCTAATAAAAGCCAAATTCGGATTGGTTTATAGTGGTAAATGTTTCACACCTCCCTTGGAATTATGGTTTATTGTGGAAATGAGCCATTTGGCCCACCATACTTCTTTTTCTTTTACTAGCTTACTAGACTTTTGGTGGCTGGAAAGAGTTCCAACAAAACTGAATTTCATTAAATCCCTATTATATAATACAGGGGCCACTATATGTTAATGGAATAGTCAATGGATAGATGCTCCCCCTACTTAAAAATACGGTTGCCATATTTTATTTTACCTATGCCCCTCCAGAGCCTACCTTTGTGCCTTGGAAGTTGCTGACATCTTGTTACTAGTTTGCTGAATGTTAAGCTATGTCCCTCTGAAATTTTCTCTGCTTTCACCTGCTTGAGGGCTAGGCCAAACTAACGCGTTTGCACACTTTTTTTGGTTAAAGGGGAACTGTGGTCTCCAAACAAGTTAAGTTTAAATGAAAGGTTTCCTACCTTTAAAACGAGCCATCAACCACCTCTCTACTTGCTCCACAGCCCAAGATATACAGAAATGACTGACCAGAAAGTTAATGGGTGGGAGGCAGACTTGTGACATTCCTGAGGCTTCTCCTGCACAGTGCCGCCGGCGAGCACAGCCTCAGACTCCCTGTGAGGGAGACAAGAAGTCCCTCCTCCTCTCTGCTGTGTGAAATCCTGATAGAGAAGGAAAGGGAATCTACAGCCCTTCTCTTTCACTGTGTGAAAACAGCCTTTTCAGGCAGAGTGCTCACTCCAACTGAAAAGGCTGATTCCACAGAGTTTTCTGTAGGGGGTGGTGGTCCTGAGTAACCCATGGCTTAGGCACCCACAGGTGGGCGGGGCCATGATGGGGCCTGCAACTGGAGGGACCATGGGGTCCATGAGTGGGAGGGACCAGGGGGGCTGCAAAGGGGGGGGGGGGGGGGAACAGGACAGATTGACTGACATTTTCAGAGCAGGAAGCAGGAAGTGCAGGGGACCTGGTAATGCTGCTGCCACATCACACACAAAAATGTAAATATCTTCAAAACTATGCAAAGTAAACAATGGAAATAATTTGCAAAAATTCTCAGGGGAGCAATTCCTATCAATTTACCTAAAGTCATTTTTGGACCACGATTCCCCTTTAACATGGAAATCGCGTGGACGTACAAATTCCCATGATTTCCGACGCGCATTCGTTTGGGGTGCACCATTTTTAACGCAAACACATGCGTCTTTATAATATTAAATTACAAACCCGCAAGTGCAAACGTGGCGCAACAACGCACAGAAATCGCAATCGCATAAGATAATGTTCGCGATTGCGTGCGCGATTTAGTACATTGTAGTGGGGCCTCAGTCTGAGCCTCAATCAATAATGCCTGTGAGTTATGTTTTACCGTTATCACAACATGTACACAAACTATGTACTCTGACATAATCTACTTGAGAACAATACACCAGATGGCCTATTAATATATTCAAATAAAGTTAACATATCCCTACATAAGCACTGCTTCTCCAGTGTAAATAGTCCTTATAGTAAATATGGGTCACAGATCTGGTAATTTAGAGGATGCAGACACTTGCATTGAGGTCCGTTCCTGTGATAACATTTTATATAGGAATAATAACTAACCGGAAGCATCAAAAATATCATATTTTCATGTCCTAATGGTGCAATGCAAGATTTACAAACAACTAACTAGGAGGAAGAACTAAAAGATCAATTAAACTTCCAAACCTAATAAAGCTCTGTGCGCAGATTCCAGAGTTTAGAGTGTGGTAATCACATGATCTCCCTATAACCATGTCTGAAGTAATTTGAAGATGAAAAGCCATGCATGTGGTAAGGATGTGAAGCCATGCATGTGATGTGTATGTATAATGACAACCCATAATATGAACCATGCTAGGGAGGTGTAAATTGTTAAAACTTCAGTTACTGCTAAACTTCAAATTCCAGAAGTCTTAACATGTATACCTGGATTTGTACACAGCGCCAAGATAATTACGGATTCTGTCACTGAAGCACAGTGGGGACATTTCTCTTATTATTGCTAAATCATCAGTATTCCATTAAAAACTTTATACAGACCAGTTATGAATTTGGAAACCACAAACATTCCACGCAAATCATGGGTACTTATGTCTGAGAAATAATATCAAGCATTCCAACCTTTTGTTATTTGATTTCTGTGCGTTGTCGCAGGTTGCGCCGTGTTTGCGTTTTTGTAATTTAATAGAATATTAAAAGTTTTTTAAAAAATGCGCACACAAAACGGAAATCATGGTAATTTTTACGTTCTCGCAATTTCCATATTAAACAAAATCGCCTGCACAAACGTGCTAAAAACGCGTTAATGTGGCCTAGCCCTCGCTCATAAATAGAATATTTCACCTTTAAAAGAGAATTAGCAAATTGTGAGAATTAAGAATTCCTATTTCTAGATCCTAAAGGTCAACTTCTCCTTAAAAAAAATATAATTAATCAGGGATCATGATAAATACACATGTTAATGTCCCTAAAGGCAAAACATTGGCAATTCTGTTTGGTAATACTGCGTTCTAATTACTGGGTGTGGAACAGTACGCTAGTTATAAAGCTAAACACAATGTGCATAACCAAAACCACTATTTCTAGAAAATGGATGTTGAATGTAATGCTTGTAAGGGTCCATTTTTCTTTTAAATGGAGCTTGCAGAAACAAACATGTTGTGTTTACTCAACGCTTTATGGTCACAAGCTGTGCATGTTAACACAATGTGTAAACTGGGGCCTGCATATTTACACAGTTTTGCAGACAAAACACGTGGCTCAATCTATGTAATGTGCAGAACCATTGTAAATAACAATTGGAACCCTTTTCATGGTGTAATAGAGAAACAGAAAAATCTGTTTACTGGCATTTAAGTAGCAGTTACCCATGCATTATTTTACTGCATATCTATAAAAGATTGCTTTACACAACGTACCTTTCTAAACAGTATCATGGGGCTGCAGAATAGCGAGCCATGAAAGATTATCATTTAAATCTAAACCACAGCACCATACTCAGAGCAAGATGAAATTTTGTGGCCGACTGCTTTTGCTGACAATCTCGCACCATTCATTAATCCAGCATGACACAGATGCGAGGCGCTAAACAAGCCTTTGGTCTATAAACATTTGTTATCTGCTTCATTTGGCAGAATCTAGCATTTATGAGCCAAAGAATCAGGGCACTGTATTTGTAACAAGATAAGCTATGGATGTAATTGCTTATCTCGCTGTCCAGATCTCAGTCTAGGTGCACATTAATAGATATTTCAACCCAATCGGCCATCTGGTGCAATATTTTGGCTGATCAGGTCAAAAATATTTGCCTTGAGTGCCATTTTTATCCAAAATTGCTCGAAAAATGTATCAGACATGTTGGCAATATTCAGAAGTTCACATGGCCATTCAATAGGCAAATCTGTCATGACAAAATAACAGCTGCTTGCATTCCCTGTGTATTGGACTTGAGATTGTATATAATGAGATTTCATCTCAGCCCAATATTTTTGGTGGGATTGTCTGTGTGATAAGCTTTGATTTCGTAAGGGACACCGTGCTCAGAACACAACATTTTGAGAGTTGGTTATTAACAGAATCTTGTTGATAAACTTCTGAGCACAAAAGGTCAGTGTAGACCTCAAATTATTTTTCTTTCATTTTTATTGCTGCTTTTTAAAATGCCCGGGGGAGTAATTCACTGGTGGACAATGTTTTGAAACTGTGATTTTTAAGTTGGACGCAGACAAATCTTTCCAACTGATTTTTCCCCAAAATGTTTGGTCCAAAAATTGGGCTTGGCATTAAATCTCAGTCAATTATGCAGATATTAATCAGCCAATTAAATATTGATGCTACCACTTTAATTCCAACCAACAGGCTACTAATGGGACATCATTTCTGAATCTGCTCCACAGACTACTGCCTTAATTTGCAACTAGAAGCTAATCTTATGGTAAAGCCAAATTAAACAAGTCCAAGGAGGCCATTATTTACATTTAGACATTACTCATTCTGAGATGCTTTTAGAAATTATTTTTTTAAGTCCCTGTTAACACAGAAGACATGGCACATTATTTCCTAGTAAAAACTTGCAGGATTATTCAATAAAAGTACCCTTCCTGCTCAGATATTCCAGGGATGTCTTGTAAGGCTTCATCTCTTTAGGAACTTTCAGGGAGATTCAATAAAAGTTCTTGTAGTTAAAAATGGTGCTAATTTTGCCCCAACCAATCAGATGTTAGCTTTCAAATGATAAATAGCATCTGATTGGTTGGGGCAAAATTAGCACCATTTTTAACTATAAGAACTTTTATTGAATCTCCCTGAAAGTTCCGAAAGAGATGAAGCCTTACAAGACATCCCTGGAATATCTGAGCAGGAAGGGTATGTAGAAACCCATAAAGTGGTTTTCATCATAAATTAATTAAGATGCTGGTGGCTACACTAAACTGTAATGCAGGAATGAACCAGCAAAGGAATAAAATAAACTTTCCTATTATTTTTCCTAATTGGAAAATCTTGGCATTTTGGTCCTGCCTAGGAATTGCAGAAGGTGGAATGCAGCAGCCAATTTAGGTGGGATAAAGAGATGATACCGTCCTCGCAATCGCTTAGTAATTTCCCTTGGCCATGGTCTTCTCCCTTTAAATAAAGTATAGTGATGGCGAACCTTTTAGAGACTGAGTGCCCAAACTGCAACCCAAAACCCACTTAAGTATTGCATAGTGCCCACACGATAGTTTATCACGAATACTGAGACAGATAGAGACAGATACAGTAGACAGTATTTATTATAGATTAACATTGAATGTTGTTTGCACAATACATTTTGATACACTGATGTAGTGTGCTCCTCTCACTTTGATTTGAGTTTGGATCAACCCAGGGTAGGGGGTGTTTGGAGGATTGAACTTACTGATTATTGGCAATTGCCAGCCTTGGTGTGCTAGAGTGAATCTATACTTGTTTTGATCTCTTATGTTACCAGAAATGCCATGTCTCTCTGCCTTTCTGGTAACTCTCTGGTGAAATCTGCAGTCCCAAGTGGTCCTACCTATATAAAGAATAAGGAGAATGCTTGGGACTGCAGACTTCCCTCAGGATTGTGTGTACAGGGATCTTTAGAAAATTACATACTGCCATATTTTAAAGATCTTTCATGTGTGTACCCAGCATTACAGGCTGACAACCTAATGGTCTTGGCCATCTGCTCAGTAGTGGAGCACTCGGATCTAGCCATATAGTCCAACTGCAGCACAACTGGGTCTATGCAATTTGCCATCCACTTGCTCACCACCTGTCTATCTTAAGCATTTCCTGAAACACTCATTAGCCCAAAAACACTCATTAGCCCAAACTAAAGAGTATTTTTTTCTCTAGTCACCTTATTAACTGGACTTAACTGGAATTAAAATGTACTGACAGCAGATTACATGTAAAGGCTTGCGATTGCAGTAAATAGCTAGCTTGCATTATAATTCATTGTGCATGCTGTAATATGACAACACGTGCCGTGTACCAGCAGCCTGTGGCTAATTTCCCACGAGTGTAATGTTTTCACTCAGGGCTAGGCCAAATCAGGCCGTCCTAACATGCAATCTGATTGCAGTTGTAGTCTGATCGCATTTTAAAAAGCCTACACTTGAGTGGCCACACTAGGTGCGCTGGGGCCATTTGTGCTGCGATCCATTGATCAATGGGAGTGCATGCAATCACCATTTTTGGTGTGATTCGCATGCAAGCGGGCACCAACGGGTGCAAAGCACAATCGCATGCGCTTAGTGTGGCCTATGCCTCAGGCAGTATTTTCTTAGAGGTAACCAAACATTTTTGCCACCATTGATGAAGCACTAACAGAACAAAATGAGCTGCTGTCAGCTAAAATTTAATATCAGGTTAGCGTGGATTTTACTCCAATTTCCTGGGCCTGCGCCCTTTCGTATTAACGGTGCAATACCTGTAGCATTTGTTTTCATGCTATAATGTAGAGATAATTGCCACAGATTCTTGTACAAGTCATTCTGAATTGAGAAAGCCAGTCGGATGACTAGCGAAACGTCTTCAAGAACTACATTTCAAGTCCAGTTGATCTAATTGAATACAACAGATATACCATGACCTGGATGAATGAGAACCTTCACAAGCATATAATGTAGAGAGAAAACCAGCGCATCATTAATTGAGCGGTTCCCTCCGCACCCCTTTTCTTTCGGGTTCCTACAATGCAGTAAATCCTACTGCATTCACTAAGTGAATACTGGATCCCTGAAGGAAGAGGAGAGTGTAAGGTAAGCATTACATCTCCCTGTTTATGTATAATTTTCCTGATATTGCTACAACACCATCTGTGTGAAAATGTCCTAAAAGTTCACGTAAATGTAAAAAAATGCCTTTGGGAAAATAAAAATGGAAGATGTAGGTTTGATCACACTCATATTATAAAACTTTGGGCTTAATTATTGTGGTCACGTGACTACAAAACTTCCCGAGAAAAGTTTTAAGTAAACCTTTCTATTTATAAAAGCAGTATTTATTCTAGGGGTCAGAAGGACTGGAATTTAACCCCTATTTTGTAACATATTCATTAGTCATAATCCACCACTTTCTACATAGACAGTGTATGGTAATACAGGAAACAGATGCCTACTAGCTACATAGAGAATCCATGAGCAAGTACAGTCTCATTTTCCTACAAACTATATAATACAAATAGACTTATCTTCAGATCGTACAAACCGTGCCCATAATGACTAACAGAGACACACTATAAACCCCCTTTTTATATTGACTTCCTGTGTATGTAATAAAAAACTTAACCAAAAAATCATAAAGCAAGCTTCAAGGAAAAATGAACACAATCTAGGGATAGATATACAATGAGAGAACATTTTTAAGTCCATGAACTACAAATATATTAACATGCACGGCTAGGCGGAATGTCAATGTGTGCCTGACAAAAGCTACATAAGTAGCGGGGAGGAGAACTTTAAACTTACAGGGTTATTTAATAAAAGTTCTTATTAAAAATGTTGCTAATTTTGCCCCAACCAATCAGATGTTAGCTTTCAAATATTAAATAATATCTAATTAGTTGGGGCAAAATTAGCAACATTTTTAATGATAAGAACTTTTACTGAATCTCCCTAGTGTCTTAATGAAAGGGATGATTTACTTTGCAGGTCAAACCATTAGCTTGATTTAGAGGATTCTGCCTTTAGTTGTCATTTTCCAATTTACAACATTTTATTTCCCAGTGTGCTTTTGGACTGTGTATCAAGGCAACGTGGAGGCTTGTACCATGCCCCATGCATAAAGAGGGTCTTCATACTAGGTATTTACCAGTTAGAAGTAACCCCGTTTCAGTTATGCTATCTATCATCATTTCCTATGCACATTACCGGAATGAATTAGTTCTAGGATTAATGGCAGTTAATTATCACTAATAACTTCCCTTTGATTAAACACTCATCATTATTAATTACACACAGTAATATATACTTTCCCCTGCTTTGCAAAGATTACAACAGAGGCAAAGAATATGTTGTAGTTCAGCAAAAAAGTAGTGTTACCCTTTCCAACAATCTTCTCACTGGTGATTACTACAACTCCCAGAATCATCAGGAAATTAGCCTACTATGAAATTCTGCATTACTAACATTCTACATTCCCCCCCTAAAAAAACAGCAGTAGATGGAACACAATAAAGTGGCATCAGCATAACAATGACAGCATGAACTCTATTTACAGTGTCTGTTGGGCTGATTCCGTGCTGCTTTCAGAATCCCATTTGCCACCAACAAATGTCATTTCATTTTTAAATAAACCTGATCTGCACCCAAAGTTACAAATTGCAATAGACAGGAATGGGGGTTAGACAGGATCTACAAGGAGAGGCTGCCTGGGTGGAGGTAATCAGCTGTAGACATTAAAATGAACTTGTTAATTAGGACACAGCTAGAGTCAGACAGTTTAATTACCCAGTACACACACTGCTGTGAACTGGCACAAGAGTAAAGTTTTAAACTAAAGAAAAACCAAATAGTTTAGTGTGAATATCTCTACAGTTTTCAAACACGTTTGATCATGAATGGAAAACTTTTATCCCTCCAACAGTCTTTAAAACTACAAATCCCATCATGCCTAATAATCCAAACAAACAAAACTAGCTTAGCATAGAAACTTTACATGCATTCCCTGCAAATGTTGAAGAATTGGTCTAGAAGTTGCAGGATGCACTCAGCAAGGTAAAGCAAAACTTAGCCTTTATCTACCCCAACCTAAACAAATCAGTGGCAATTATTAGTTATCAGCTAGACTTACCGACAAGTGGCTAGTGTTCAGGGTATCCTCAATGCCTCCTAGTAGATCCTCAAAAAAGGTCTCTTTCATGGTTCTGTTCCCTCCCCCCTTCCTGTTCTATCCACACCAGTTAGCTACATCAATTCAATTGAAAGAAAAGCAGCTTCCCCAGGTCTCTCCAGCACCTCTCACCCATCTGCCCTCCCCTCTCCTGTACTCCCCGCCCATATCAGGGGGGGGTGGATTGAGGGGTAGGACAATGGCTCACACTCATTTGTATATAAGTCAGTTAGAGGTACGGTTTCACAGACTCCCTCTATTCATCCACTAAGGGATTATTTTTAGCCATTTTCTTCCAGAAAACTTCAGTTTAAAAGTTTTTAGGAAGGTACTTTTTTTTCACATTTACCAAAAAGATTAAATGTTCTTACAGCAAGCCACATCCAGTTAGTAAACGGTTCCTTCAAGAAAAGGATATGATTTCTGTTTTTGTTTTAGTGTTTCAAAATGTGTCCTCACTATGAAGCACAGGTGTGTTCCTGCACCTTTATTTCTACATTGCACCAAGTCCTGTAGGATAAATGCAGAGACCACAAGATATACAGTACTATGCACCAAGAGCCGCTCTCTTTCTCTATGCATTGCGCCAGCTGTTTGCTGGCATTAAAGATTCCATCCTAAAGAGATGCTAACTGCACGGTACATTGGTTAAGGCGGTGCACAAAATAAATTTCAAGCCATGTTAACCCAGCTTTAAGACAGAAATAGCCAATAGTGGCTCTCGGTACATTGCCACAATGCCATTTCAGTAATAATATTGGATTTATGTTTTCACCTAAGATGCAAAATATGCAACTAAGTGTTTGTGCACATTCTCAGTGCAAGCATCATAATATATATGATCATATAAATAAACTTTGATACAAAAATGTACAGGCAGTACGGTGGCTCGTTGTTTATTGCCGATGCCTTGCAGAGCAGAATTCTGGGTACCTATTGTAAGCTGCATCTACATCTGCAGGTATTTTGTAAGCGGCCATAAACGGCACGATTATAGGGCGAAACGGCCGTTCGTACATATCGTGAGTCGCAGGTCAGCACCCACGATTGCACATGTGTACGAACCTTTAGATTGTGCCAGATATGGTGTGTGAATGTGAATAGATAAACTTATTGTAAACTGCTTTGTAATATGTACAGAGCTATATAAATGTGGCCATAGACATAGCAATATTGGGCAATTATCACTGTGGATGGTGCTTGCCAACGAAACTGTGCCAATTTTATCTCATTATTGGGATGGCAAAATAAAGATAATGCAATACAGTTTACTAGATCTTCCTTCCATATAAGAAGTGTCAAGCAACATATTACATGATTTAAGGGTAGTACAACTTGCCTATGTTTAAATGCAATTCCCAGCATCCCCTAGCAGCAATGGCTAGAGAGGCATTTTTGTATACGCTTACAGGACAACTCCACCCTCATAAGAACATCTTTTAGAAAGAATGGCCTCTTTAACTAAATGGCCTCTTAAAATTAATAATAAATATATCATAGTTTGTCCTATGAATTCATTACTGTATATGCCTGCTATGCTTCTGGGTACCTCACGGAAACTGTGCTGAGCTTGTACTGAGCCTGGGCATGCTCAGAAGAGGCAGACAGGGGATTAACATTCAGTCATTGGCTGTGATGTCAACTGTCAAATCCATAACTGACAGTTACTAAATGGAAGAACCAGGAAGCAGAAACAGGGGAAACAGGACATTGTGCAGGATTTCAGGTTAGACTTATATATTTCACATTTCAAACTATTACCGTTTAGGGTTTTGGGGGTGATTTACCTGTATGTAAGTTTTCATTTTGGGGCTGGACTTGTCCTTTAATAAGGAAGGATAGGATAATAGGTTTATAGATTGCTGCCTTTTAACTTTGGAAAAATAGGTTTAGTTGGCCGCGTTCGCACGTGTGTACAAACCTTTACTAATTAGCATGTGAAAATCTGCACCAGCACCTCCTTTAGGCCATCTCCAGTTACCGTTCAGTGTGAATAATGAACGGTAACGGTTCTAATGTCCTGACTGGCCAAACTTCCACTGTATTTAATGGCATCAGGAAGACACAAAATGTAATTTAGAAAACAAGGATACATGAACTGCAATCAAATATAAAGCATGAGGTTTTTCTACATGACAAAACAGTTTTGCAAATTATTAACAGTATATTTAAATCATAATATAATTCTGCTACCAATTGTAATCACTATTAGGGCTAGGTACCACTTATGCGATTCAGAGCCCGTTTTGCACTCCGAACACGATTAAGATTCGCATTGCTAATGCAATGCTATCAGAGTGTTCCCTCTATGTGCGCTACCCTCCAATCTGTTAATGGAACACATGTGTGCATGTCTTTTTGAGCGTATCACATGCTTTCCAATAACACTGATGGGTTATTGACAGGATTGCGTGATAGCCACATGTTTGGCTGTGCGTGATAGTGGGATCTAGCACTTTATTACTATAACGCTTTGCTTAACTATTTTTAGTAATGGTACATGCAAAAATAAATCCTGTGGTACTTTAAATGCAGTTAACCTTTAATGCAGCCATATGAACCAAAATGGTGCAGTCACACATTTCTGTGCATATTAGTGCCACAAGTGGTTAGACTGTAATTTCTGTAATGCTATGTAAATCCTATATTTCATTTAAAGTAAAATAGCAACTGCAGTAACATTTTTTTTTTTTTATATCGTTCCCAAACCGATCCAATCAAAAGATCAAATAGAGGATAATGCCCTGTGGTGCCGAATTCAAAGAAACTGGATAAGACAGTTCTCTACTGATGCTGCTGCAAACATGTATAAAATCTACATGGCAGAAGGCTGCTTAGCGTTTCCATTAGAAGCATAATGCAGGTTGCACTGATTTCACTGAAGCCATACAGCACAGTTTGAAATCTACATGCTACAATACTAAGTGTATCATACATTTCGGGTCTTAAAGGCAAATGTGGCAACCTTTACCTGAGGCAGGATTTGTCATTCCAACTTCTTAATAGCATTTCTCTGAGGAGCACCATGATGTCCTGTATTAACATCCTGTATTTAATATAGTGCTGAAGCACTGACCAAGTCTGTCAGATGCATGCTTCATGCTGGCACTCAAAGAAACGATATTGGGGGGATAAGTTATCAATTCCACATCCCTGTCCCAGGTACATTTTAACTGGTTTTTTTTTCTCCTTTAGGCCACATTGGTGAGATTATCACACTTCCGATTGTGATTTGTGATCTGTTTGCGCGTGAGAAATGCAGAGCAGTGCATGTCAATGCTTCCCTGCTCTGCAATCCAGTTTCTGAGCACATGCAATCAAAAAATGTTTTGCAGATCGCAGCGCAAGCAGACGGTAACATATGAGAACTTGTGTGCGTTTTCCATGCAATACTGTGTGTCCTTACCCTTTATACGAAAAAATAAACACGGGGAAATTCCTAAAAGCACAAAAATGTATTGCCCGCAGGACTAATAATAATTTAGATGTATTAGATGCATAATGCAATGGCTACTTTGCGGTCATAAAACATATTCCTAATTTATGTTGTTGAGTGCAGGCTTTGTGAACAGGTCCACCATGCTTCCCCACATGGACCCATTATTTAGCTTGCTCCAGGTCACAACAGGTGCGGGGATCATTTACTGACCGACCTGGCAGATCTCCGAATGAACAACCATTTCGGGGCGATAAAGTGCCCACACACCGGCCGATTATCAGCCGAAATGTTCGTTCATACACATCAGGCATCACGGGTTAGGACCTGCAAACGCACGTGTGTACGAACCTTAAGTTTAATAAACAGCCCTCTATGAGATACTCCAAACAAATGTATCTAAAGCTAGGTACACACAGTACAGATCAGTGAAAGATGACAGACAGGATCTGCAAGATCCTGTCTATCATCTTTCAAAGATCTGCATACACACAGTCCCAAGCATTCTCCCTATGAACATCATAGGGAGAACGCTCAGGACTGTGTGTTTCCATTGGCTGCACTAGACTCCTCTATAGGGAGTCTAGAGCGGCCGATGGAAATTTTCGGTCTTTCCCGAACGAGCGCGCGGCCGAAGGTACTAAGGTACACACAGTACCGATAAAGCCCGAATAATGTCGGATTCGACGGTACCCAGCTTTAACCATGTAAGTAGCAGTAACAACATTCCTTGTATGCTTCTTTCACTAATTTGCATTTATTTGTTTACCTTTCTTATCTCTTCCCCTCTGCTATATAGCTCTGTTAATTGCCTTATCTTACAGTACTGATAAAGACAATAGAAGTGCCTGTGTATTTACTGTCAAGATTCACCGGCTGGACCATGCAGGATCAATATCTCTATGGGGAGTCTGTAGCACAAGCGTAGTGTCATTTAAAGTAATAGAATTAACAATAGCATGTGCTGGAGTTGAAAGCAAAATGGCCATATTGGCCTTAGATGTGGCTGCCTAACGTCCTTGGAAACATCACATCAAATGGCAATTTCGATGCAGCTTGTCAGTCAATTATCTGAATTTAGCTCCGTACACATGGTCTATTTGCCTGCATATCGCATGTTTACTAAATGGCTGCAACAAACGTGTTACAATTCTTCGTAAATATCTTCCAGCAGCAATTAAGCCTCGTACACCTGTAAATGAGGCATGATGGGCAACAAACCTACAATTCGGTGGCATGCATGTTTGTGGTCGGTCGGGTCTACGAAAACCCCCCAACTGAGCAACAAGTGCAACAATCAGGCCTCGTTCTTATGATTTTACATGTCTACGAAGCTTGAGGGCATGGCCACATTGCATCGCACCCGAGGCGTGCAATTTCTGTGTGTTTGCTCTTGCAATTTCTCCTTTTGCAATTGCGCATAAAAATGCAGATCACATGCGATTGCGTAGCGCAATTGCAACACACTCAAAATCATGCAATTTTGTTGTGTTGCTGCAATTCCAATGTTAGAAAAAAATAACAGGCGCAAACGCACAGAAATCGCGCTAATGTGGACCTGAATCGCAATATTTTTGGCAGATTGACCATCTGTTAATTCTCCAAATTCAGGAGAATTCATCAGTAAATTCTCCAAATTCAGGAGAATTTACTAAGAGTCACAAGCCCTCCATGTTTGCAGATTTTCCAATCCCCATCATGCTTTATGTCCTGTGTAACATATTTGCTGGAAACGCAATATTAAATTGCTGGCAGATGCTGCATTGGGGACTGTAAAAGTTAATAAAATTCTCTTCTTTAGGCCGTACGCGTTGGTACCCGTTTGCGATGCGATCCCTGTCAATTTAGGGGAAAAGAGCACATGCAAATTGCACCATAAATGATGATCGCATGTAATCCGATCATCAGGTCACAATGCAACGTGCCCAAGCGCACCTAGTGTGGCCAGTCCAATTGTGCGCAGAGCACAGAGCACATGCAAATTGCACCATAAATGATGATCGTATGTAATGTCCAAATGTAAAACTAGTGCTATTTTAAATCCCATAGATAATGGACAATTGAATTTACCAAAAATGTTAAAAAAATCAACAGCCTCTAAAACCCAGAGCCACACTATATTGCCACCTGCTCGTCCTAAGGAAAATGTTGAGGTCCATATTAAGCTAGGTACACACAGTACAGATTTCTGAAAGAAATCTTTCAAAGATCTGCATACACACAGTCCCGAGCGTTCTCCCTATAAACAATAGGGAGAACGTTCTGGACTGTGCGTTTCCATTGGCCACGCTAGACTCTTCTATAGGGAGTCTAGCGCGGCCGATTGAAATTTTTGGTCTTTCCCGAACGAGCGTTCGGCAGCCGCGCGCTCGTTCGGGAAACAAAGGTACACACATAACGATAAAGCCCCGATACCGTCGGATCCGACAGTATCGGGGCTTTATCGTTACTGTGTGTACCCAGCTTTAGCTAATTAGCGCCCAAAAATGTGTCCATTTGCAGCTTTCATATTGTTAGAATGCTTTCCTAGAGGGTTCTAGTTTGTGCCATTATCATAGAGGTGCCTGTGAAGAAAGATATCAATGACCCTTGACCGTCACAAATTCAGAACCTAAAGAACTGTATTCTAATTAGCTATCATTTCTTTGATGCACAAATTGGGCTCATCTGTTTCCTAAATACAATTTTACATCACCATGGATGCTTGGACTTCCAAAAAGAGTACTGATGCATAAAGGGTCTTGCAGTGAGAACCAATTATCCAACTGCCACAAACCAATAAAAAGCTACATCGGATTGGATAATGGAATTTCATAGCATAGGCAACCCTTTTTATTAAAGGAAATGTTCACCTTAAAAACATTCAAACATTCCATTCAATCTGTTGCTAGATCAAAAGAGTTAATTGAGTCGTCTCTCACCTTTCTATGTGCCCTTGTTCCAGAGATATTTGCAAAAAAAGTGTATACCATCACACTTCAGTACACAGAGAGACAACTTATTTTGATAAAATTTGCATGGTCTATAAATTGGACTGTTTAAAGGACAACTATACTGTAAAAATTAACTTTTTAGAAATTAAAAATACCTGGGACAGGGAGGTTGGATTGGACCTCCCAATATTGTTTTGTTAACAAGCTACAAAACTGTTTTTGAAATACCGGTAGGTTCTCCTTTAAAGTTGTTTTTTGGGTGAAGATTTATTTAATACATAAGCCCCATGTTTTTTTTCTTTGGATAATGCATTTTGTCTTAAGGCTCGTATACACGTGCGAACGCGTGCCCCAACCCACGTCGCATTACGTGTACGAACGAACTACAGACTTGGTGGATCTCCGAATGAACAACCATTTCGGCCGATAAAGCGCCTACACGCGGGCCGATTATTGGCCGAAACATTTGTTCGTACGAGCCTTTAGGCTGTGTACACACCAGCAGATATTTTTGGCTGACTGACCAATCCATGGCACTATCCGTCGGATCAGTAAATCACAATCGATCTTACGGTTTCCTATAGGACATAGTCAGCCACTATTGACGCAACCAACAGACATTTGTCCCGGCCAAGCGCTCGCTCGTAGTACTTGGCCGGAACAAATAGTCCCTATGTGTGTACCCAGCTTTAAAGGTATATATAGACACAAGCCTTCTGACCATTTACATATCAATACAATTGTATTCCAAGTAGCTTCTTGGTTATTTGGTATATAAAAAAATTTCTACAGCCCCAATTGACCTTGTTTGACCAGTAATGGAGTAGATAAAGAGGCTATCTAGTCATGTGGGCAACTTTGTCATTTACTTAGCAGCCAATTAAACCTTTGCATTTGTTTGAACTGTTCTGAAGCACACAAATGTTGTTGCTACAAAGAGCTGGCAAACTTTTCTTAATTAGAGTACAGTCTGCCACAGACCAAAAGATTAGGGTTCTTCCCCTACTTTCTACCTGACAACAATCTTTCTAGCCCAAAGTCCCAATGCATCACAGTACTGAAGACAATCATGATTTATCATTGTATGACTGTTTCCCAGGCCAATGCACGGGAAGACACTCCCTTGATTTAGTAAAAGATTTAGATCAAAACCACATTTTTGGTGACAATATCAGGGTATTTATAGCTAACTTTAAAGTCTCTGCCTTCATTTCAAGAAGATATTATGTACATAGCATGAAAGTATGTAAATATCATGAGTGTGAACCAAATATGATTAAATTAATCCACATACTCTTTTTGCCCTTGCAAAGGATCCAAAAAGTATAAATGCAGTTACAAGCATTATTGTACTTGTATTATTATCATACTTAAATGAAGGTTCCCTCGCTGCACCGGTCCTCTTCCTACTGGTGCCTACCGGTCCTCTTTTTACTGTACAGAGACCAGTAAAACCCAACACATTCCATATGTCATATATATTACTATAGTACGCAGTAATAATAATGCTACACCTTCCATGTATATATATCATATATCATTTTTACTATAGGTTACAGTAATAATACTATACCTTCCTTATATGTCAAATAATAATATCATATATTATACTATAGAGATGATAATAATTGGGATAGTAGGGATCGCACATCTTCCCCTTGAAATCCCCTTGTTTGAAATCGAAGTAATCTGTGGGTTGGACTAGATGGACGTATGTCTTTATTAAACCTCCAATACAAAGTTACTATGTACCGTATATACTCGAGTATAAGCCGACCCGAGTATAAGCCGAGGTACCTATTTTTACCTCAAAAATTAGGAAAACCACACTGACTCGAGTATAAGCCGAGGGTTGAAATTGACCAATACTGCCTTCTGTAGCCATGTGCATTTTATTGCATACTGGTAGCCATGGGGATTACTGGTAGCCATGGGGGATTGGACTGGTAGCCATGGGGATTACTGGTAGCCATGGGGATTACTGGTAGCCATGGGGATAACTGGTAGCCATGGGGATAACTGGTAGCCATGGGGATAACTGGTAGCCATGGGGATAACTGGTAGCCATGGGGATAACTGGTAGCCATGGGGATTACTGGTAGCCATGGGGATTACTGGTAGCCTTGGGGATTACTGGTAGCCATGGGGATTACTGGTAGCCATGGGGATTACTGGTAGCCTTGGGGATTACTGGTAGCCATGGGAAATGTACTTACAGTTTGGTGTGCAGAGCCTTCCGGACATCTTCCCAGAGCCTTCCGGACGCCTTCGCAGAGCCTTACAGACGCAGCCGCAAGTCAGGATGGTAAGCCGGCAGTTCCCAGTAGTGCTTTGCGGGTGCGCGATGATGTCATCGCGCCGACGTGCGCAAAGTACTACTGGGAACTGCCGGTTCTCTTACCTGACTCGCGGCTGCGTCCGGAATTAAGTTAAGTCCCAGCTTGACCCGAGTATAAGCCGAGGTTCATTTTTCAGGTCATTTTTAAGACCTGAAAACCTCGGCTTATACTCGAGTATATACGGTAACTGTTAAGACAGACATTATGGGTTGGCATTATGGGTAGGGTATAATGGTTGGACTAGATGGACATATTACTATATTCAACCTCCAATACCAAGTTACTATGTAACTTTTAGAAAGACATTATTGGCAGAGAATAAAGGTGGACGTGTGTCTTTATACAACCTCCAATACTGTGTTATATATGTACATCAAAATGATCATAGGTGAGATCACAATTTCTCACTGAATTACCCATATTTGTGCACTTTCCAGTGTAAAGTATTTTTTGAGTTAACCTTGTTCAAATTTTTCCACAACCAAAAGTTTGTGGTGCATTTCTGTCACGTTAGGGGATGCATTCTTCTTATATTAACTTAGTAATATTAAAATATTATGTAATCATCTAGAAACATTCAACTATGGGAATATTAACACTGCATAAGGACTGTGTTGTTCTCTATAGGGCAGTTGCTTTTACCTTTTCCATAATCCCCTTGATCTCCTCCCAAACTACCCTGTCAATCTTAGACTCCTTTAATAACATTTTGAAGACAGATCAGCATGGCATATTGCCTAGTAACTATGGGCATAGCCTGTTCGCAGAAATGGTTTGAACTAAATTGTATAGGACCATAAATGGCAAAGTGAAAGAAAGGGGCAAACCACACACCTCATCTAGACAAACTGCACAGGCAAGAAAATAACTTGCATTTCTCCTGTGTTAGATATAGTCTATAAAAAGAGGTACCATTAAATCAAAATGCATTTGTGATAAAAGACATTGCAATAAAAAAACAGGTAATACTGGGTAGGGATAAAATGTGAATGTATTTTTGACTGAACATGTTTGGAGTTACTGGTCTCTAAACCCAAAACCCTATCAGTGTGTTTATTATCTAATTGTGTTTATTAACTCGGTAAGAGGGTTTCAATTTAAAAACAAATGTAAGCTCCACAGTGGTTTCCCAGCTATTGCCAGCAGGTCTACCCTAAGTAGCCCCTGCATCAGACATCCTTGTTCAGCAATAGGAGCTTTCAACACTGTTGTCTCTTCCAGTTGAAATTGCAATGATCTTTTTTGAAAACTTGGGTATACACCATTCAATAATTTTTTGGGGGGAGTGGGGGTGGGGTGACTATCCGATATTTCAGTGTATCGGCCTGAAAAATGTCCTACTGTTCAGATCAGACAAGCTGGAAAATCATGGCCGATCGTGTAGTCTCCTATAGCCTGCAAACTAGGTTGCACAAACTGTTGGCCATGGCTACTTTTACCACAACCGACAGGGATTCATCTTGGCCAACTGATTACTAGTGATGAAGATCTTCTGGTGTGTACCACCTATATTAAAGAAACTGCAGTCTCCCTGCATTTTCCAATGATGAATCAAAAGCACAACCAAAGTGTGTGTGATCATCAACAACTGACTCAATGTTCTAGCAGCCATTAAAGTGTATCACTTGGTTTCTACTCTTTTCCAAATATGCCAGTGCCGAAGGACTTGAAACACACCAATAGCGATGGCACCAAGGCAGCAGCTGGATACTGGTTGAAGTTTCCCTTATACAGTAGGAAAATGGATTTGAAACCTTGTGATTTTATATGGTCACAAATATTCAATATTTCTAAATTAGACATATTCTATAGGATTATTTGTAAATTATTATTAATCAAAATTTAGAGCAACATTACTTGTTTAATTTGAGCACGCTCATTTGTCAAACACTGCTACAGCGATCCCATTAGTAGCAACCAAGCAACCATATTGTGAATATGTGGGTTCTATTGGGATATATATTGTAAGATTGGAATGTCAATTAACTGTTAGATACAGTTTTAGTCCTGCCCCCTCACTCACTCTAAGACCTAGCCTATGGTAAGAAACCCTCTGCAATTAGCTTGCAATCTAATGTACCCCCAGGGGTCAGGAACAAGGATTCTAGTTCCTACACACGTGCGATTGCGGGTGCCGACCTGTGACACATGTGTATAAACGGGCATTTTGGGCAATAATTGCGCCGTGTATGGGCACTTTCTTGGCGGCCGTTCGGTCGGGGATCGTTGCCTAACTGGCTGGATCATCGAACGAGCAGCCGCTTTGGCCGAGAAAATGCCCATACACGGCACGATTATTGGCCGAAACAGTCACTCATACAAATTGTGCATTGTGGGTTGGCATCCGCGATCGACGTGTGTACGAACCTTAGGTCCTCACACTGGGTATTGTATTCAATTATTTTCCTATATAGTGCTACATATTTCACAGCAATTTATATTGATTAATTTCAATTCATATCAGAACCTGTTCCAAAGAGCTTACAATCTAAGCAATTCATCTCACATGCATAACATATCGCTATGTCTTTGTGATTGTAGGGGAAGCCACAATGTCTAGAGGAAACCCGCTCAAACACAGGAAAAGCTTACAAACTACTTGCAGATGCCCGAGTGAGGATTTGAACCCAGACCATCACTGCTGCAGCTTCAAGGAGAAATTTTGGTGGTGGTGTGTGGATTAATTGCCCTTTAAACCTATTTACAAGGAGGTATATTTTAATGTAAACTAGAGATGCTAGAATACAACAAAGGCAACCAAACTGCAAAAGCAAACAGATAAGCAAAACAAACAAAAATGTGTAAATAATAACAGATAACATACCACCTGCAGTGTATTGTAAGGACATAGGAAGTCACCTTGGAGATTAATGACCGCCGGTCTCATGCTTTTATCATTCATGGAATGCCTCACTGACTTCTAAAATTGTACTACATTATCCTCTATATTACTGGGAAAACGTTATGTTGGGTTTACCAGTAGAAATTGCATTAACCAAATCATAGTTCTGAACAAGTTATGGGCAGCACGGTGGCTCAGTGGTTAGCACTGATGAATTGCAGCACTGAAGTCCTGAGTTCGATTCCACCCTTGGACACATCTGCAAGGCACTCTGGTTTCCCCCACAATCATAAAGACATACTGATAGGTTGTAGGTGTCAAATAAATGTGCTTAGATTGTAAGATCTTCGGGGCAGGGCCTGATGTGAATTTATACATGCAATTGTAAGCGCTATGGAAGATGGCGCTATATAAATCCACAATAATAATTGTAAAGCTCTACGGAAGATGTTGGCGCTATATAAATTGACAATAATAATATTTTTCAATCCAACCCCCGGAATCCCTCACAGAAAGTTAAATGTTCTGCAATCGCCAGGAGGTCAAACATTGTCTATTTCTAATAACATCCATGGTCAAAAAAACAAAAACAATGCAAATTACCTGCATGTTGCCAATTGCATTTTCACAATGGGGTTCCTCTGAGAACGTTTGGTGATCCCATCAAACACAAAAATAGATTCCCCACACCCCAAGCATTGGGTGTTAGTATCCCAGCAACATCATTTACACAGCACGGAGACACAGAAGAAAGTTAAGAGAATATCTGGCCATATGACAGATCATGTGCCCAGATTTCAAATTTTTTTTTTGGGAATTCAATTTGTCAACCCACAAATACAAGATTGTCCCTGTGCAAGTAAACTTGTAATATAGAATGTTTGATCATTTCTGTAGTCATTTGGGGATATTTCTGTTGCGGAGTTGAAACACAGCTGTGTATGTCAGGATTAAACTTCCAAATTTCGGTGCAGGCTATTACAAATAACAATTATATGACAGAGCTATTCTTTTCTTTTGGGAACACTTTTTTTTATTTATATATGTAAGGATTATTTATTGAGTTTATTCAGCAAACTGCAAAAGTGCCATCTAGTGGTGTGATGTGGGCTTAGCAGAGTGTAGAATTTAGTTTGAAACAGTGGTTAATGTTTGATGAATTGTGCTTTTTTTTTTGCTCATTTATGCTGTTTAACATTCATTAAAGGGCAATCAAGTTACCCAAGGTTAAATGAAAGAAATGTTAATTACAAGGAAAACATTTTATAATCAGACCTGGCAAATTAAACAATTTGTGATTTAGAAAAGATAGAGAAAAATTGTAAATCCGAAAGGATAATTATTCCACCATTTCACACAACAAATCCACCTGCTTTGTTATAACCGGTATTGCTATATTTATAGCAATACCTGATTCTGTCTCACATCCCTTCGTTACCTTTGGAAATTTGGTCGTTACAGACAAAGATCTAATCCCAGGTCAATTTTCTGTGTAATACCACTAGCCTACAGTTCAGTATACACATGCGGCGTGTGATGGCCATAAACCAGCAATTGTCAGAAAAGCCTGTTCATTTATTGTGCGTCGGTCACTTGAGGTCTTTGCACACTGCATGTACCATGTACTCCATACCATATCATGTACTCCATACCATGTACTCCATATCATACACAATCTATTTAGCTGTATACACTTAATCACTCTGCAACCACTGAAGACAGAATTTTCAAATATCAAATATAATAAGGCCACAATTTTGACATCCAGGCTCTAACCAGCATGCCATTTCTGTAGTATCTTTAAAGGGCATGCTGAATTCTCAAATGGACCATTAAATTTAGGTAAATTTAGGTAAATAACACACACACACACACACACACACACACACACACACACCCAGATGTAGGAATATTAAAGCACAAACGTATAGACTCAAACAGCGGGAGCGCATACCTATATATCGTAGGTCTCAGTCCAGCAGTATATCCCTCACGTGCAGGTCCACCAAACACAGGTAGCCAGGACCGGCCTCCTGGCTGTCATTAGATAAGAGAAAAAAAATGAGAGGTGACTGTTCTGTAGATTACAGGGATACAATCAATATAGTCTTTATTCATAATAAATCATCAATTGACACATATAAACAGAATCATGGGGGTCTTACGCATTTCACAGCAACACTGCCGCTTCCTCAGAAGACCCCCATAATTCTGTTTATGTGTCAATTGATGATTAATTATGAATAGAGACTTTTTATTGTTTGTATCCCTGTAATCTATTGAGCGGTCACCTCTCATTTCTTTCTCTTCTCAGATGTAGGAATAGCCTGTTATACAATTAAATGTTCTTCTCCCCCTTCCTTCTGCCTCTTGAAAGGTTTCCACCTCTTTTCCACCTCTTTGGGGGCAGAGCAGTGGTGCTAGTGATTTCACAGATCACAGTACTAGTAAGAAAACCCACCAATTATATTGCTGTAACTTTGGATGTAATTTGGATAGACTGCAGCTAGAAGCATGATCCTAGAGACATTTTAAAGGTAGAAGTGTGGTCTTTTTAATGAAGGACACTTAAAGGCCAATAACACTTTAATAAAATGTTCTTGTATGAATTTAATTTAGTTATGCCGCTGCTTAGTAAGGTTATAAATAGAAACTGTAGAGCCCTTGAGCTCATGTTGCATAGAAAAACAAACAGGGCATTTTGAATATAATGTTTTTAGTAGGTCAGTGGCAATAAACAGGGTCATTCACGCATTTCTACATTCCTACTGCATAAAACCCATTTATTATAATTGATACTTTTATTATTGTCAGTACTAGTAGTAGTAGCAATAGTAGTAATAAGAATGTTTAGAAAATCTAACCTGGAAAAATTATGGCCCAGAAGCCACATCTGGCATGTTGGCTATCCCCGACTAAGATTCTGAATAAAAATAGGAGACCTGGTGGTGAGTTTCACTAGAAGTGCAAGTGCTGTCCTTCGGAGATGGAAAATCATATTAACCAATTTGCTCAGGCTGGTTAATGGTTAAGGGATATGAATTTGATTGCACAACTCCCCAAGGTAGGTGCCATGGCAATCTGTGCTCCTTGGTGTACCAGAAGTCCCTAACAGTAGCGGTTAAGCTCCCACTCCAAATGTAAACTCCATAGACACAACAGTGTAGGACTCCGCTCCGAATCCAAGGAATCCACTCCAAATGGTTAAGAACTTATATTTTATTGATACAGCTTGAGAAACATCATTAAAATCCACATAGGGTGTGAGCACAAGAATGGTCTGAATGGGCATGAATTTGATCTATTTACAAATGACAGTAATTTTTACCATTTTTTTCTAATGAAATCAAAAAAATTTAAGCATCCTATTGGTAAGTCTATCTGCAACAGGGAAATGAAATTGGAGTTTAACAAGTGAGTTCAATAAGGAGATCAAGTCTACCTGACTTCTACAGTTTTTCAACAATGTATACAATTGTGCTCTGCTTCTGTCTTATCTATTCCCTGGCTCCAAAACCTCCTTCCCACTTATTCCCTTCATATCCCTATTCTTTCTTTATCTCTGCCTCTCTTCTTCCATCCAATCACCAATATTACCAAACACCCCAGGAAACTTCAGTACAAATCCTTAAGCTGGGTACACACAGTAACGATAAAGCCCCGATACCGTCGGATCCGACGGTATCGGGGCTTTATCGTTACTGTGTGTACGTTCGTTTCCCGAACGAGCGCGCGGCCGCGAACGATCGGGTCGGCCGTACGCTCGTTCGGGAAAGGCCGAAAATTTCCATCGGCCGCGCTAGACTCCTATAGGGAGTCAGCGCGGCCGATGGAAACACACAGTCCCGAGCGTTCTCCCTATAGGGAGAACGCTCGGGACTGTGTGTATGCAGATCTTTGAAAGATGGCAGACAGATCTTGCGATCCTGTCTGTCATCTTTCAGAATCGTTACTGTGTGTACTAGCTTTAGCCCACCTGCACGTCTGTTTATTATTCTCCTTTTTGCTGCTGGGGATATTGCTCCCAACCCTGGACCCTGCAACATTTCCATCTGTCGTTGTCCTTGTGTTTCTACCTTCCTTTAGAGGCTCTAATCTTTCTAATATTATAACTGTCCCTACTCTTTCACCTTTGCTTCTTCCTTTTTACTTTGGCCTCCTTAACACACGCTCTTTAGCTAACAAACACACCTTTATTCATGATCTGTTCTGTTCTAACTCCTTTCATCTCCTGGCTCTTACGGAGACTTGGATCTCCCACCATGTTACTGCGGTCGAAGCTTCCATTACGCATGGTGGTCTATCTTTCTCTCATTCGCCTCGTTTCTCAGGTAGTCTTCTCTTTTCCCATATCTGCCGCTTTAAACTTGTTTCTCTTCTGCCCTCTGTTGCTTTTTCATTATTTGAAGTCCATGCTTTTCCACCCCCTATGTCTACGTGTAGCAGTCGTATACTGCTATACCCTTCTGCCTCAGCTCCAGCCACTTTCCTTACAGAGTTTGAAACCTGGCTCTCTATCTTTCTTTCCTCCGATTGTCCGGCTATAATTCTAGGTGACTTCAATTGTCACATTGACAATGCTTAACAATCCTGGCCCTCTCGCTTTCTCCACCTAACTTCCTCCTTCTCCCTCCAGCTGTGGACTAACACTAGTACCATAAGGATGGTCACTTCCTTGACTTGGTCTTTACTAAAAGTTTACTCTCAGTTTGCTAGTAACTCCTTCCCACTCTCTGATCATAATTTAATTACTTTTTCTACCACCTACTCTCCCCTCTCCTCTGACGCTCCATCTATTGTCCTTGTTCAAAACAGCCGTGCAATAGACCTTCCGTCTCTCTCCTCCTCTTTCAGTTCTAGCCTCGCTGCCCTCATGTCTGATCCCAACCCTGATTCACTAATACATTCGTATAACTCTATCTTATACACTACTATTGACTCCTTTGCCCCCCTACAAACTCACAAACGTCGCCCCACTAATCCCCGTCCTTGACTCAATTCAGATACCAAGTTCCTACGGCGCTGTACTCGTGCAGCTGAGCGGCTGTGGAAAAAGTCACGCAGTCAGGCGGACTTTAACCACCACAAGCTCATGTTGTTGTGTCTTAACTCATCTCTTTCAGCAGCAAAACACTCCTACTTTAGCACGCTTATAAACATTAATAAAAATAACCCACGTTGTTTATTTTTCCTATTTACCACTCTCTTGCAGCCCTCCTTTACGGACACTCTTCATTCCATTAACGCTCCTCAGGATTTTGCACAATACTTCAGAAATAAAATAGATGATATCCATGCTCTATTTCCTACTCCCCAAGACAACTCTCGCCTTCTTTTGCCAGCCTCACCACCTGCAGTTCTGGAATCTTTCACCCCTGTCACCCAGTCTGAAGTCTTCAACGTCCTGTTGTCCTCGCCACTTACAATGTGTAACCTTGATCCCATGCCCTCCTTCTTACTCAGACACTGCGCTAAAATCCTTTCCCCTGCTCTTGCTCACATTTTTAATTCCTCCCTGACCTCTGGGATTTTTCCTGATGCCTTTAAGCAGCCCTCTGCAAAGTCTCAAATGACCAACAAGCTGCCTAAGCCAAAGGACAGTTCTCGGTCCTCATTCTCCTTGACCTATTGGCTGCCTTTGATACTGTGGACCACTCTCTTCTTATGCAGATTCTATATTCTCTGGGCATCCGAAATCAAGCTCCGGCAAGGTCTTCTTATCTCTCTTACAGATTTTTTTATTTTTTTTTTATACCACCCACAATTCTGTCTTTGTGGTCAAACATCACGCAGGGTCAAGACAGAACTGCAAAACATAAATCTGCTGCCACGCACTGCAAAATGCCAGGAGACAGCCAGCAGCACCGCTTTACATGGAATGTGGGGACACAGGAAACCAATTAAGGTTTCAAAAGTAGTTAAACTCTGACTGCTAAAGGTCTTCACAAGTCACTGGAAATACAACGTCTCCTATTAATCCTTACAAGTTAAAGACAGATTTACACTACTGCAAGAAGGACCAAAGTTACTGAAATATTATATGTCTATAGGCCAGGCAACTCATGGAACTCACAGGAAAAAGCAGAGGAAATCTCAGAGGGACAGAGCCTAACATTCAGCAAACCAGTAACAAGATGTTAGCAACTTCCAAGGCACAAAGCTAGGCTCTGGAGGGGCATAGGTAAAAAAAAATATGCCAACCGTATTTTTAAAGCTGTAACTTCCAAATGAAAATAACTTGATTTTACAGTGCACTTATCCTTTAAAGATTGTGCTAATTACCAAGAGCAGATCTAAAGGGTAGCGACCCCCAGCATGGGCCAGGTTGGGCACCCCTGGCCTTTAGAATAAGCCACAGATGAATTATGAAATTTTTATAGTTAAAAATGAGGAGTATAAAAGGCTGAATCCTTCAGACAGTAGGATTCACCTGTCTCATTACCAGCCTGGTCCAAAATGTTCATGCCTCATCCAAGGGCTTTACGCATCTGCAGAAGAGGCAGCGCGGGAAGTAGACATTAATCGTTGGCTGTGACATTGCAGTCATAGCATGACAGATGGCAGCCAACAGGAAAGACCGTGAAGAACACACAGAGAGGATGAAAAGAAATATCTCCATTCATGGATGAAATGGAACAGGTTAGAATCACAGTCTGTTAATCCTGGAATTTTGGGTTTTGTAGTTTTCAAACATCTTGGAGGAATAGAGGGAACCCTATACAAACTGATTCCTATTGCATTTTTATTACAGTAATGTTTTCATAGTGTTTTTTGTAACATCATCTGGCACCCCAACCCGCAAAACACAATGCAGTCTGGTCTAAGTCGGCCGCAAAGAAGACACAGAAAAGCAGTTCCTCCGAAAATTGATTTTATGTTGTAGTCTTCCAGCTAAGCTGTATGTATGGGCACCTTAAGAGGGTGTATAATTCATAGTACCACACATAGTACACAGCATCTTAGAAAGTTGTTCTTTCTTTATTAGTTTGTCAGAGAAGATATTTATATTTTATCAACTTTGGTAAAGGGAAGACAGGCATCAGGTAGCTGGAGCTCCCACCCATGAAACAACAGAATATTGACATTTACAATGGTTTATGTCTAAATAAACAGAAAACACAAATTCCTGCAGCTGTTTCCCATTATATTAACTAAGAATTGTTTTGCTTATGGTAATGGTGTGCAAATGATTCTCAAGTGTTTCATCAGCCGCAATTAAGCTTCAGGCAAGTAACATCAAACATCAAATAATTTACTTTAGCATTGATTATTAGGGAAACATTACTTATTTTGGTTAAAATGTAGCTGTTTTGGACAGAGGTAATGCCACTTATTTTTTCTCATTCAAGAAGTCAGCTTTCCCTAAAAGCAACAGTATCTAACAGCTCCTAAGCATGTGCAAAACCACAGCACAGAGACAGATTTCTAAGTTCTAAGTGTGGCTGAATATCATTTGTCCATATACATAAACCATTGCAAATAGCAATCAAAGAGGGACCAAATCCTTTTGTCAAGCCCACCCTCCTTTTGATAGGATACTATCTCTAAGCTGTTGCACTATTCTGTTCCTGCCCCGTTCTAGGCAAGCAAACCAGGGGAAGTGTCACCTATGACAGGGTATTCTTCTTCCATGGGTTGACTGCTTAGTAAAGGGTGTGAGTTAGACAGAACCAGTGGAGCAACAGCTATGCAATTTACTAACTGCGCAGAATCACAATATAAGAACAGTTTTTATGTTTAATTCTTCAATAAATTGCAGTGTATTTAGTAGCAATTTATAGACCAAAAACAGTAAATAATCAGTGAGGTGGGTATTTCCCCATATTAAAGACCACAACTACGTATGGTAAAAAATCACAATGAGTATTATTATGTCCTTAAATTTTTTTACACAAAACTAAATTCATTGCAGCCCTGTCATGTAGACATTAGGGGTCATAAAAATACACTGGGAATCTAAAGCAATATGGTAGAAGCTGTTCTTAGATTACACAACGTGAGCAGTTTAGTTAGGCAGTAAGCTCTTCGAGCAGGGCCTGATGTGAATGTATACATGTAATTGTAAAGCTCTACAGAAGAAGATGTTGGCGCTATATAAATCCGTAATAATAATAATATATTAATTTGTTTTTGCAAACATTTTTAGTTCTAAACTATCTTTATACATTAATGAAAAGAGATTGTTTAAACCTAAGGACAATAATCCATCACAAAAACATGGATCTATATGCAGAAATATATACTATATATACTCGAATATAAGTCAATCCGAGAATAACTCAAGCTATTTTTTACCTGAAACATTAGTAAAAAATGATTGACTCGAGTATAAGTCGAGGGTAGAAATTATGACCACTGCCTTCTAATTCTGTATTGTTTTGAGGCTTTTGTTGCCCTTTTAATGGACAGCAGAATTTCCATACAGTAGTCCCTTACAGTAATAGCCAAATCCAGTATGACTATTACTGTATGGGAATCCTGCTGTCCATTTAAAGGGCAACTAAAGCCTCAAAACAATACAGAATCAGATGACAATTTTTAATACTAGATCCCATCCTCCTTATTCTGTATTGTTTTGAGGCATTAGTTGCCCTTTAAATGGAGAGTAATCCCACAGTTACCCCCAATTCCATGCGACTCCAGATGTTTGGAAACTACAACTTCCAGCATGCTTTAGTTGCTGGGAGTTGTAGTTTCCAAACGTCTGCAGGACTAACCTGATATGCTGCGCAATGTTCTGCTCCCCCTCTCTAGGGGGATATGGATTTGTTTACAGTTAACAAAATAAATACACAAGCTTATATACCCCAAAAAAACAAAAAGCATACATGTTACCCCACTGGACAAAGAAACCCCCAATATTTCACCATACATATACAGGGTAATGCTATCCAGACAAATTTATTTAAACTCATGCTAAAGAGGAGAGGACTTGCTTGTGTGCGAATCCAGGAATCCGGCTGTATCACTCAGCAATCCAGCTCCGCATACACTGTTCTGGCGCCCGACATCACTACTTGGCACCGGGAAGGGATGTCAGCCGCCAGAAAAGTGAACCCGGAAGCCGGATTTCTGCATTACAAAGGTGAGTGACCTGAGTATAAGTCGAGGTTCTATTTTTAGACTATTTTTATAGACTAAAAACCACGACTTATACTCGAGAATATACAGTACAAAGGAGATTATTTAATAAGATGTACAGAAAGTTTGGCTTTATTAATCTGCAGCAACCGATCAGATGTTAGTAGTAGACCTGTAAAGATATCATCTGATTGGTTGCTGATAATTAACAGCCTGGGCAAATGTTTGTACCTCTTATTAAATAAGCTCAAAAGTGTACCTGCAAGTTTAACAAGATGTAATGTACCCTCCTAAATTTGGATTTTTTTTATTTTTAAACACCCCCCCCCCATTAATTTGGCTACTAATCTATTTAGTACTTGGATTATTTATTTCAAGTCTTAAAAATCTAAGAAGCATTTTGGTAGAAATTACCAATTACAACACCTTTTCACAATATAATAAATTACACAATGGCAGTTTAAGCGACAGATACAAATAATTCAGGGAGTCTGGAATGTGTTTGGAGACTGAAAGGGAAAACCAATTAGGCCTTTTATAAATAGAGTACAATGTGAGCAGTGTTCCTTTCTTCCAACTACAGACAGTGTGATACACCAAGGCTAAAGAGATCAGAGATCCAGCTGGGAGAACTAAATACAGTTTAAATTCTTCTGCACAGAAAAATGCCTGTTGAATTCCCATTTTATAACTAACCGTTATCTCTCGGTCTATTTTTTTGCTTAACTGTAGAAAAAAATGAAATCTCTCCTGTTTCTCCTAAGTAATCGTGTTCTTGGTTTTTTTTAAAAAAAATTTGTGTATGGCTATTACGGTAAAGGTACTACTGTATGGGAATTCTACTGTCCATTTAAAGGGCAGCTAAAGCCTCAAAACAATACAGAATCAGAAGGAAATCTTTTTAACAATATATTCCATCCTCCTAATTCTGTATTGTTTTGAGGCATTAGTTTTTGTAGTTTCTGTATTGTTTTGAGGCAACAAACCAAAAAGGTTGGTTTGTTATATTATTACAGGAACAGGTCGGCACCTCCTATATTACAAAATCGTGTCGATGTCTCACCTAACATACAGGTGGTGCTATGAGAACACTAACAATTGGAAGACTATGTAATAGAGCAGGTGGCACAGACGTCATCTGCCCTAAACTAAAGATACTCAAATTAGCACTGCATCAATGAAGGGACACTAATAAAAGATGGCAATTATAGCACGTCAATAAACCAAGCTCACAGGAATAGCCAAACTAAAGTTGTATTATAGACAAACACATAATAACAAAACAATAACCACAGTCCCACGTAGAAACCCCCCCCCCCCCACAGTCACCCACGATATCAGCAGCAGATAAGAGGAATAAATTAGATGTGCATACGTGACAGCACCGTCCAAACAGTTACTTGAATATAGATACTATGTAGATAGATCATGTGCTAAGCTGGATGCACAGTGTCCTTGATCACAGTTCCCGATCTGAAACACAATTGTAATCCACACAACTATTTCCATGAGGACCTGAACCGCTAGGGCTGGTACTCCTCACAGAGACTGTATTGAGAGGAAGGAATTACAAGTCCTATATCCCTGTCCCAAGTACTGTTCATTTTAACGTTTTTTTTAAAAAAAAAAACTTTATACACATGATAGTTCTCCTTTTATATTGGTCTTTCTTTATCATGAACTGGTCAATCATTAATACATTAAAATGCATACGTGTATCTAAAAAGAATAGAATATACATACATGTACCTTAAAGGGCATGTCCACCATTAAAGGGACAGTTCAGTGGAAATGATCAATATTTGTTAAATTGCTAGTTTGTGTAATGCCTTCTTAGTTATTCTACATATTCTCTCCCATTTTGAAAAATCAGTTGATTTCATACCCTTTACTGTTCCCTGCTGTTGACATTAGTGAGTTGACATTTCAGGTTCTAATGGTCCTTTTTCTTCCCAGAATGCACCAATTCCTTGGAATGTTTCAAACAGTAATTTCTACCGATTGGCTGTTGGATGGGTCAAACATGCTCAGATCTCTACTGATCAACTGAATCAACCCAGGCGCTGGGTCAAGGGCAAGAACAGAACGGTCTCAACTAGGGTCCTGCAAACATGAAGTCAGTATTTCGGTTGCATTTATTTATACACAGACAAAATGTGGAATTGGCAGATAAAGGTTATTGGGATGAAAAAATACTGCTCTTTTTTCTGAAAAGCATATGTATTTACACTGAACTTCCCCTTTAAAACAAAGAACTGACCACTTGTCAGTTACCTGCCCACAACCCCAACTGATTTATTCAGCACTAAATTACCTGCATTACTAACCAGATATTTAATGATAATTATTGTCCCCATTCTGGCAGAATAATCTCTCTATATGCAGTCAATCAAAGCTGTGACAACTGACATCACAGCCAATATTTAACTGCCGTTTTCCCTGCTGCCTCCTTTGCACATACTCAAGCTTATAAAAAGCTCATTGAGCAGAGGGAGGAGGCAGATACTTTTTCCAGAACAGAAGAGAACTTATCACATTTTCCCAGATTCTTTAGCTAAGCAATAGCACACTTCTCTAGCTCGAAAAATGTGGGAGGAAATACAGTCCAAAAAGCAAAAGAATAAAAGGGAAATATAATAACTAGAAATAACAGGAATTTGTCCCTTTTTAAGCCAAATTAATTAAAAGCGGTTATTTCCTGGTATCCATGTGGCTGTGTCTCTTTAAATTGCATTCAACAATTTTAGCTACGGTAACTATAAAAAATTTTTTTACATTTTGGGCCAAATAAGAATGAAACTTTCAATGAAAGAGAATGGAATAGTATCAATGGAACCACAGAACTACAGTAAATACCCCTAAATGCCATTGAGTATTTAATGCAGGAATAAAGCAACATGATTGTATCAAAAAAATTTGATTGGCCACTAATCAGTGAACTGTTATCACCTGTCAACATGGTGACCCAGTTAAAGGGAATGTTATCCCCCCACACACACACACTTTTGCAGATAGAGCACTTGCGCACACACTCTGCAGGCCCACACACACAAAAATGTGCTGGAACATAAGGCCTGCTGTATGTAGCGAACAAATTTTAATTTTGTATACGCACAAAAAATACATATCTGCGCACACAGAAAATGTAAAACATTACCACCAAGTATTGTATCCATGGTTCTTGTTAGTCTTAAAAGGGTAACTAAAGTCTCCAGACAACATTGTTCCATTTAGACAGAGCACATTCACAAACATACAACAAGCTGTGTCTCACCTCTCCATTTGCTGTGGCCATTGGGTGATTTATGAAAATAGCCTGTGAGTACTAGGGGTCAGCTCCCACAATCCACCTAAGCTGGGTAAGCCCCTAGCAAAGTG
Organism: Hymenochirus boettgeri; assembly: GCA_019447015.1. Lineage (NCBI taxonomy): Eukaryota > Metazoa > Chordata > Amphibia > Anura > Pipidae > Hymenochirus > Hymenochirus boettgeri. The sequence goes on along the minus strand of CM033469.1, from coordinate 44,067,364 downwards.
TCTGCGTACAGGCACATGCTCTGTAGAGCTCAACAGACCAAAACAAGGAAGTTGCAGCCTTGCTTCCTAGAAGCTGACAGCCAATCACATTAATGTAAAAAAGTAATCTTTGCAGGTTATTTCAAAGATAACATGGATGTAAGAAATGGAATACTTACATTTCAGCAAAAATAAAAGTCTGGGGAATAGAACCTGTAACTTGTACATTTACTCTGTATTGCTAAAAGCAGTGCTCTTACCTCTAGGCCAAGAGAGACACTATATAAACTATTGGTACATGTAGAATATTGTACTAGGAACATAATGGAAACAAAAAATAAAGGTAAGTTTGGGGATTCAAACTCTGACCTTTTGAACTATATGTGTCTAAACCTGGAGTCTTACAAGGTGAGCCATGACTGAATAAGCCAAAAACCACTTTATATTTTGCATGGAATATCATAGAAACAAAAAAAAAGGTATATGTGGGGTATTGAACTTGTTACCTTCTGAACTGCGTTTTTTTAAACCCGGTGCCTTACCCGGTGCGCCAACACAGAATAGCCGTAGAATCCAGCTACATTTGGAAGCATTACCGATAAATGCATCTGTGATTGGCTGCCTCTCAGCCAATCACAGATGCAGCTGCCGGTCCGGCAGTTCCGGCAGGCAGAGGGCCGAGATCAGAGCACCAGGGGAATGAAGGTATGCAAGTACAGTTCTGATGCTTTTATTAAACAAACAAACCTGGCGGTTGGGGGTGGGCTAGGGTCTCCTACAGCATATTAAAAGTTGTTTTTTTAGGACGGAGACACCCTTTAAATTACCCAGGGGTGAAGACCCAAACTGGTCAGTCCTCAACCCTGGGTTTTGCCCTGATGCCTTCTGTCTAGGGCTTTTAGTAGCACTCCTTTTTCCAGTCAGGCCCTGCCCTCTTCCTCAGGCCAGGGCCTGACCAATGGGAATGCACACTTCTTATACAGGGAGGGGGGAGGTTACATTAGGTATAATTTACCTTTAAAAGAGATCTAAACAAAATAATTAACATATATGTAATAGCTGATCTATTTTTTTACATAGTAATTTTGAAATATACTTTGCACAGTAGTAACTGACAATAATAAATCTGGGCCTTTGTAATCCCATGGTTAGAAATAAGAAATACATGTTTAGAATAATCAAAATTGACTAACCTCCAGATCATCCAGAGATCGAGTGATGCTAAATCTTTTAGATCTTCCAAAAGATCTTCTGCCTGAGGAGCGTTGTGGGGCCTGGACCAAGTTGTAAAACTTTGAGCTCTAAAATACAAAAATGTATAAATATGATGAGCTAATTAACATAAAAAATAGACATTCATATATCCCTACAAAACAGTAATATAGTAGTCATTTAGTTATTTCTCAGTTCATTTGGCCAGTCAGCAGAATCGAATCATATAAACACTGAGGAAACATTGCCATTCCCAAGTATTAGAAACCCAAGCACATGAGGGTGCCAGTATGCAAATACAAAACAAAAACAATATAGGAAGTCATGGTCTGTCAAACACCCTCTGTCTTTATTAACTTCTAATATTCTGGTATTCCACAATAAGGGGCAGCTTATTCCTTATGCATGAGCCATGAATATCATAATTATTCAGACTACTACAGTACTTACTACGACCTTAAACGAGATTCCTGATCTGTAGTAACCCTGAGCACAATCCTTTATATCACCCTCTGCCAATGGAACTCACAGATTTAGACAAAAAATAAAGGATGACTGGGCTCTGGATTACAGTTGGAGTAGAATGAGACTTTTTAGTATAATGGTCTTTTAATGGTTATTATAGATTCTAATCAGTGCTAAGTTGGTCACATGTGCCTCACAACTCAGAACCCCAATGTATTATGTATGTATGTATTTATAATTTTGGCTGTATATTACCATTTGTATAAATATAAAACTAATACATGGGGGGGAGACAAGATGCATAAATAATTATATAATGTAAGAGACCTATTATAGGTAAACAATGTGCTTTCTGTACTTTCAAAGTCCCAAAACCTGTGGCCTTGCAATGGAACTCCAGCGTGACTTTTTATATGCTTATTCTATAGTCTTATCCTGTAAATGAAGAGTACGTTATTCCCCTTGCAATGTGAAAACAAGCATATCTGAAGTTTTTTATGGGTTGACATCTCTGGATGTCCTGGTTTACCAAAGATTTATATAGACACTGATGGTCTGTGGTTTGCAAACAGCCTCAGACGCTGCTTTAAGGTACACAGAGTAAAACTCCAGTTGTTTAGGAACTTGTTCCCTTGTAAAGATGTAATTTTCCAGTCTGCTGGTTCAGACCGGCCCCCCCCTCCTTCCCAAGTGAGACGATCTGTGCAGTGTGCCTTTCCACCCCTGCCCTCCAAGGTAGGACTTCCAGTTGTTAAGACACTGTATGTAATTATTATGTTATTTAAATACATAATCCAAGAAAAAACATTTTGACTACACAAAAGTTTGATGCTGGTCGTGTGAGAAATTGCAAGTCTGTACCAGACGGTAGACTTTATTATAAAATGGAAATTACAAAGGTTAAGTGCAATATATGTGTAGCTTTCTTACTGTGTACAACGAAGATATCCTATACCTAGACCAATAAAAACTTCCTAACCTTTCTGACACTTTATAATAATTCCCCAATTGTATGCTACAAGCTGTCACTTTTTAGATTCTACCTAAGATTCCTAGAAAACCTTTCCTAATAATACTGTACAAACTTTCCACTGGCACATACCAGAAAGAAAGCACACACCAACCAAAACATATCCAGGACTCCCTGACGCGTTTCGAGCTTGCTGCTCTAGGACCTCTATGACTAAGTGCAGCAAGCTCGAAACGCACCAGGGAGCCCTGGAAATGTTTTAGTTACACAGTAAAATTGTGTTAACTTGCCTGATTTGAAGACCTTTCCAGTGTGCGACAGTTTGTGCATTGTACCGCGTGGAGTGACAGGTCTGGTACGGCTGCACCTGGACCACTGATTGGAAACAGTGAGCTGGTGAATTTCTTATTGCACTATATATGTTCAAGTGGAATTCAATATACTCTTCTACTCCATTCTAACCGTGTTGGACAAATGTATACAGAGAAGAGTCAGGAGGCATGGCACCTGGACCATGCTCACGTCTGAGTGAGTTTTTATCTCCAGTATACACCAGTACTTGTGGATTTTTTTACAACACTGTATTAAATCCCTGTTTTCTTTGGGTCCTATATGAATATAAGTTTTGATGTATTTTGTGGTTGGACTAATAAATATTGTACGTCTAATGAAGATGCTATCTTGAGCTCAACTACATAAAGTAGGATTAGAAATGTAATCCACTATGAGAATTAAAAAATTATCATTGACAGAGTGGACCTTTTACAAAATGTAAAACATTTGGTTGAAGCAGATGCAAAATAAGCCAATTAAAGTGCATGTCCACCCTCAAAACTAAAATTGAACCCACTACTGGCCCCACTCTGTAGTGTATAAAAATCCTTACCTTACATCCTAGCTCTAAATGGTTCTCCTGTAATGCCCCAAGTTAAAAAAAACTGTCCACCAGGAGCCTGGCCACCAGTAAAATTGTATCCGCCTCTGAGCTGTCCTCTCATAGGTTTTTGGCTTGCTCAGAGCAGCCGTTCACTCCCTCCCCCCCCCCTTCCTCTCCCACCTGTTTTCCTCTCCCTCCCCCTAGTGTAAATCTCCTTGTACATATATTAGGGATAGTACCCCCAGCCCCAACCGCAATAAAATATTTACAAGAAAGCCCACCGATCTTTACTTACCCTCACTTACTTACTTACCCTCTCTCCTCTGGCGCTCTGAACTGCCAACAGCTGCGTCTGTGATTGGCTGCCTCTCAGCCAATCACAGATGCGGCTGCCGGTCCGGCCCTCTGCTTGCAGTTCTGTGCAAGCAGAAGGCTGGGCATTGCAGTGGAGGAGAGAGGGAAGGTAAGTAACGAATGGGGGACTTTCTTAATAATATAATATAGCGGTTGGGGCTGGGGGAACTAGCCCTACAACATATAAAAAAAATTTAAAGGGGGGTGGACATGCCCTTTAAATATTTTCTTTTTCTCTTTATATATAATGAGAAGGAAAATATAATAAAAACAATAACAATAATAATAACTAAAGTTTGAGATCAGCATGGGTTCAGGAAGGACAGACACTGTCACTACAAAATATTATGAAAATTATTGATATTTAACCTACATAAAAAGAGATCTACTGTTTCAATTACAATGACTAGGATAACACAATATACACATGAACAGACATTTGGTTTGCATGAAATGCATTTTGGAACACCAATTGGACAGTTATACCTGAGGTGAAAAACTAAACACTGCATTTGCATGATCATCGACAACACAGGAGGGGAACAGAGGATATTGTCTGTAGCCATACTGTATAGTGTGTATATGAAGAACAATGTAATATTATTCTTTGAAAGGTGTAATTGGAATAAAAATTAGACCTCTGCTTTAGAGCAATATCGCTGAAACACACTTATTTATGAAACAAAGTTAAAGGATATCTATACTGTAAAAATTAACTGTTTAAAAATGTAAAGTACCTGGGGCAGGGAGGTTGGATTGATTATTCCTACCTCACAATATTATTTCATTAAGGAGCTACAGCACTAACAGTTTCCATTTGCCAGGTTTGTCCTGGACTATTCCAGTATTAAAGATAGTGATGAAGCCAGGAGGAAGACTGGCAGAATCAGTATTCATTGGGCTGGTGCTCCTCACAGAAACAATATTGGGAGTTAGGAATTACCAATCCTATAATCCTGTCCCAAGTACTTTTCAGTTTAGCTGTTTTTTTAAATAAACTTTAAACAAGGTAGTTATCCTTTAAGACATCTACCGTAAGTGAATGTAAAAAGGTTGGCCAACAAGAACACTGCATTCAGGAAATCACATTTTTAGAATTGGCAGAAGCATTACAACAGCTCCTATGTGTATAGCTAGGTATTATATACTAATATAAAACTATTTGTGCACAATAATCCTGTGAGTTTCTCAATGTCAGTTTCAAGCAAAAACTCTTACCCTTTAATTCTCTTAAACTCATCACAAACACAGAGTTTATTTACATTTATAGTAGGTTTCTGCCATTTAGAAAGCACACCACTAATAAAAGGCAGAATGATTCAGCCTAAGATTTGTGTTAAAAGCACGCAATGGCAAGCTCATTTACAAGTTCTATTTTTATATAAAATATAGTTGTTTTATTATTATTAATTCTTACATGAATGGATGCCCAAGGTCCCAAGCAAGCTTTTAATGATTTTGAAATGGAATGCTGTCATGTGATTTGGCTGTAGGCTCTTGTTTTCTCAAAAGAAAATTTACCAGATCCTTATATGTTCAATTACAGTTTTTTTTCCTACCCAGGAAGAGAGATCATTGTCACGCACACAAATTGCCCTGGTGATACAGATTCCACCCAAGCTGGGCTTTGTCCTGGACAACAAATATACATTTCTGTTGCCTTATGAAAATAACTGATGGACCAATATAGTATGAACCAAAATTAAAAGGACAGCACTGCCACTAAAAGGGAGATTGGTGTCCAGATTAGTGTGTTAACCTCTTGGCTGTATCTGCCTTTTAACCACAAAAAATTAAGAAAATTATTGATATTTAACCTACATAAAAAGAGATCTACTGTTTCAATTACAATGACTAGGATAACACAATATACACATGAATAGACTTTTGGTTTGCATAAAATGCATTTTGGAACACCAATTGGACAGTTATACCTGAGGTGAAAAACTAAACACTGCATTTGCATGATCATCGACAACACAGGAGGGGAACTGAGGATCTTTATATTGGTTGTCTGTAGCCATATATTGTGTACATGCAGAGCAATGTAAAATTATTCTTTGAAAGGTGTAACGAATAAAAATTAGACCTCTGCTTTAGAGCAATATCGCTGAAACACACTTATTTATGAAACAAAGTTAAAGGATATCTATACTGTAAAAATTAACTATTTAAAAATGGAAAGTACCTGGGGCAGGGAGGTTGGATTGATTATTCCTACCTCACAATATTATTTCGTTAAGGAGCTACAGCACTAACAGTTTTCATTTGCCAAGTTAGTCCTGGACTTTTCCTGCATTAAAGATAGTGATGAAGCCAGGAGGAAGACTGGCAGAATCAGTTTTCATTGGACTGGTGCTCCTCACAGAAACAATATTGGGAGTTAGGAATTATCAATCCTATATCTGTCTCAAGTACTTTTCAGTTTAACTTATGAATAAACTTTATACATGATAGTTATCCTTTAAGACATCTACCGTAAGTTAATGTAAAAAGATTGGCCAACAAGAACACTGCTTTCAGGAAATCACATTTTTAGAATTGGCAGAAGTATTACAACAGCTCCTATGTGTATAGCTAGGTATTATATACTAATATAAAACTATTTGTGCACAATAATCCTGTGAGTTTCTCAATGACAGTTTCAAGCAAAAACTCTTACCCTTTAATTCTCTTAAACTCATCACAAACACAGAGTTTATTTACATTTATAGTAGGTTTCTGCCATTTAGAAAGCACACCACTAATAAAAGGCAGAATGATTCAGCCTGAGATTTGTGTTAAAAGCACGCAATGGCAAGTTCATTTAGAAGTTCTATTTTTATATAATATAGTATGAACCAAAATGAAAAGGACAGTGCTGCCGCTAAAAAGGGACATTGTTGTCCAGGTTAGTGTATTAACCTCTTGGCTGTATCTCCCTTTTAACCACATATTAATCTAGAATTGGAAGCATGTTTGTATTAATATTTTACTAAATGGTCTGGTCTGTGCTGGAAGGCAAACATAAGGCAAACAGATGTTTTGAAAGAATGGGAAAGAGGAATACTAAGGAATAATACTGCCCGTCACCCAATAGGGAATTACAACATTTAGAAATGTACTGAACACCAATCAAGAATATCAATGCGAACAAACGCAAGTGCTGTATAATGCACAGACAAGCGGTCAACAAATTAGGGCGAAATTCTACAATATCTGATGTCCAGGTAAAAACTGAATTAGCCAATACCTACATAAGGTTTACTAAGAAGGTTGTCAGCTGACCTATAAATTAAAAGGCTATACATCTAAATGTTAATATTTCAGCTGTGGTTGGAATTCACATTTATTTGTTCCAGATGCCCTATTTTGACATCAGGAGTTTTCTTTTCCCTTTACAAAAACTAAATTCATCCAACTTCACTTGCTCAGACCTAAATATAAACAGTAAGAGAATACTAAAATATAATATACAGTATTATTTAGCACAATAGCGGTTCAGAACCATTAATACTACACATTTGTGTTTAGATTCTCAGAAATATTAGCAACTGCACTTAGGATTTATGTTCAGTGCAGTATTTAGGCAAAAGCAACAATAATGTATCTATAGGATAGGCATCTAGGATCATTTCAATACCTTTGTAGAAGTTACAGAACACAATGTTTCTTGCTGAGGGTACCCAAACCCAGGGTTGAGGACCTACTAAGATCTCAGCCTGGGTACTTTGAAAAGTAGGGGGTGGCTGGGTGCTGTATTGTTATTCTTAAAAGTGCACAACAGAGAAATGTTAAATTATAAAATTCACAAACACTTTGGGTCTTTCAATAATATTTTTGCATATAAACCCTAACTACAAAGTCAGCAAGAACGTAGTGTCAAGCTGATGATTTTATGTTATTATCTCTAGATGCCAGACAGCACCTACTGTCAAAAACAAAGCTATTCCTGAAATCCTGCAAAACTGTAGAGACCAAACAGGACTAGTAATCATAACCATAGCCTGAGTGAGGCACTGAATTAGAGATAAATCACCCTTTTCAATTATAATTAGTACTATTAAAGGCCACGCTTGTGTTAATTGGCTTTTAATGCTTAGATTTGTTTTTTCTGTGTGTCACCAGCTGGTGCTTCCTCAAAAATCTGCCCAGAATCCCTTGCCATTAGGAGACCTTTGTTTCAGACTGTCAAATCTCAGCCAGTAATTGCATACACTGTATATATATAAATGTGTCTCTGGTGCCAAGACTGCCACACCTGCAGAAGATTTATCTACACAGCAGCCGTTTTGAAAAGCTCAGATGTGGACAGCTATTAAATGTGACATTTTACATAATTTAAAACACAGGCTAATATAGTGTAGGCCAATATAGTGTAGAAATTCCTGGCTGAAAATATAAAGTATATAAAGACAGAGAAAAGCTGTCAACAAGGAACTGAACAGTTCAAGAACTAAAAAAATTCAACTATTTCTGAATTTCTAAATGGTGAAGCAGAGAGCCTTGGCCCTTGGTGAACGGAATCCTCCCCACTAAATTAGGATACGGATTTTACAAGGATGTTAACATGCTGTTCCATTTCTCACCGTGCTGTATCTGGAGAGTATATGTATGTGCCTTTGATAGATCTAATGCAATCTGCAATTGGTTGCTCCACTGTAAAGTGCTTCTACAAATCATCAATCTCTATGTGTAGCAATGGATATAGCTATGAGGACACAAAAAGCCATCAGTCTGTGTGTAGCAATGGATATAGCTATGAGGACACAAAAAGCTATCCGTCTCTGTGTGTAGTGATGGATATAGATATCTGGACACAAAAAGCTATTAATCTCTGTGTGTAGCAATGCATATAGCTATCAGGACACAAAGAGCTCTGTACTTTATCTGCTATATGTGAACATAATAACAACATTATGGGGCCCCTGCACAGTGTTAATCATTAAAGGATACAACCATAAGCCTTCATCCTGTATTTTTATCTCTAATTCTGGCATCAATTTAATCATATAAATGTTCTTACCTTCTTTCCCTCTTTGGCCTTCATCGAGTTATGTGAAACCCCAAATTTCTTATTAACATCAAACACTTTTCTAGGCCATTCTACTTTATGGGTAACATGCTGAGGCTGCACAAAATTTCCTTCAACTCGATATCGATCAGCTGGAATTTTGTTCATTGGAGGAGGAAGGGTACCACAGTTTACACTGGACCATCCGTCGGTAGATTCTGCATAAGACTCCTGGTCACTAATATTTCCCTGTTGCCAGTCCTGTATAACATGAACAGGCAGCCACCTTTGACCAGTTCCATCAACAGTATTTAATTTTTTAGCTGGAGGTACTGGGGCTCTTGATGGAACTACTGGAACTTCAATGCGTGCAGATGGCCCTAAATGCTTTTTAAAGTTTTGTTGCATATCAGCATGAGGTGCATGTGCAGAAAATTGCCCTTCTTCATTGCAATAACCATTCCAGGGCAGAGCAGCTTGGTGGTTTTGCCCTCTGCCTCCAGGAGGCTCCCACATGCCATGTGGCATATGTTTACTTGGAGCAGTTCCTAAATCTACCACCAAAACTCTATTTGTTTTCTCCTCCTGGTTAAAGTTTCCAATACCACTGTCGCTGTTGCTGCTGGTGCTGTTGTTCTGATGGAGATCCAGGTCATTATCTAAAAACGCCCTCGCTCTCATTCCCTCAATGAGCTCCCCCATGTCTCTGTACAACACAGAAATAAACTGCAACACAGGCAAAGATGATGTTGGGAACTCTAAACAACCATTGGTGTCTGGATCTGGGGTACATTCAAATGCAAATCTCCTGGAAATACCTTGGTGTATCTTATGATGAAACAGTTCTGGGTCTACCATAAATACATGGCAAGATGTCCTCAAGATACCTTCCTCTTGTGCTAGGCTTTGATCGTCAGTGCTTTGCATCGTAACAAGTCCGAAAAACCTTCTATCATCAGGACAGACTGCACTAAATGCTAGTTTTTCAGCTGGATAAACAGCAATAATACCTGCCTTATCAGTGCATAGATGAATGCTGTCATGCATTATCTTCATCAACACAAGGGTATGTATTTTTTGTTCAGCCCTCAACCTCCTCATGCATCCTCGTATGGCTTGCAAACTATCATACTCCAGATTTGAGGTTGTTGAAGGAAGCTCAATGGAGCCAAGGTAACCAACTATCATGCCAACATTCAGAATACTTGCGTCCAGTTCCAAATCCTCCAGGTTTTCCAGCCTGTTAGTAAAAAGGCAGTCATTACTCAGAACCTTTGATATTTCCTCTTTCGAGAGAAAGTCTACATTATTTGTTTTTTCTCTTCTCATCTCATAATGAGAGGCAGACATTGATCTGGATCTCTGATTTGTTGTAGGATTATCACTTTTTTGAGCACAAGGTTTTTCAAAGATCATGTTGAATATTCCCCCAGACTGCATTTCTTCGACAACCCTTTTGGCTCGGTTTATACCCAGTGCTTTTGAGTCAGGCCTTGGCTTTAAGCAAGTTTTCCCATTGTAGAATGAAATTTCCTCATCGCTAGAACTGGAGTCTCTGTGAGATGTTCCCTCTGCGATCACCATATGCAGAACACCTGAGCATTTCCCGATCAATTTGACCACATCTTCATGTGATGCACTCTTAACATTGATCTCATTCACACCATATACTTGATCACCAGGTTTAAGGCCAACAAACCCTGCTGGGCTTTCTTGGATGACACTACTTATAATACAAGGAGCCTGTCCCGACAGAGTAAAACCATATCCTGTTCTTCCTCTTACCACCTCTACACTCCTTAGCCGAAGGGACGTGTGCATTTTTACACGACTTTTCATGTGCTCAGCTGGTCTGTACATTTACTCCACTGGTGTAGTTGAAGTTTCAGGGAGATGTACTTTGTTTCATAGCAGACATACCGGTAATAACATTCCACTTGGGCAGATTTCTTTTCCTCAAGGAGTATGCTCCTAACCCCTATAAAACACAAACAGAAAACACTTTAGCCAAACAATTCATTGGATTTGTTTTGAAGCCAATGGTGATTCATTACATACACTAGCCTGCTTTGCATTTAAAGAAAATGTTGACAAAATGAAAACATGCCAATGAAGAGACTATTACATTTTTGTTTATTTGTAGATTATGCAATGTATTGTTTATTAGTTACGCAAACTGCCAGATTTCATTTCAGGTTGCGGAAAGAGCATCAGATCTGCAGTAATAGTCATACAGTTCTCACACTACGATCTGCCAGCAAATGAGGTTTATGCACAACACCTGTGTAACAGACTAATCCCAATTGTGCTTTTCTGTTAACTGGGCAAAGCCAATGTAAAGCCAAGCTGCGCTACTTTAGAGAGCCTGTGGAATCTAGGAATACACTTAACATCTAAACACTAAGATATAATTCTTGGTTGGGTGGTTTCTAGCTGTGACTAGAGGGCAGTCCTGTCAGCGAGGTTTAAAAACCATGTGAATACTGGAGTGTGTAAGTCACATGCAGTGAAGGAAAAGACATGCAGTTTATATACTGGGTTTGTGTTGCATTTTATTTCACAAAGACATTTGTCAACCAGATATGTGTCAAAGTCACACAGTAGTGTAAATATAATAATGTGCCATACAGAAATAGGACAAATACTTAAAAAAATGTCTTGATTTTCACACTGCTGTATTTTCCAGTACACAAGTCAATGAATTGTGGAGGGCATATGAATAGCAGGGATTATACAGGTATCATACTGATGTTTCAGAATTACACTGATTATTAAATCTTGAACCACTAAATCAACTTACTCTACAATCAGACAAGCACATCTTTGCAGAACTACAGGTTTTAGCATGGCTGCTGGGAGAAGAGGTTCTGCAACATCCTGTAAGAGGAGTTTGCCTATTCTTTATGCCCTCCAGCAACTAGAAAGGGTAGGAGAGCAAAGTAAGTAACATACCTGACTAAACCCATCTGCATTAGATAAGGCCTCCTTCTGCACATCTATAACAGGGTTCCCCAACCTATGGGCCTCCAGATGATTAAAAACTACAACTTCCAGCATTCCCCTACAAAGCAACAGCAGAAGGCAGCCATAGAATGCTGGGTAGTTTAATAACATTTGATGAAATATCCTGGAACAAAGAAGCTATATAATTTCTAAATATTTATACTTTCAAGTAGATGCCGTCTTAAAGAGAACCGACAAATGAAGTACGGTGTGTAGTATTACTGTTCCTGCAATTGCTTTTCATTGACCTGCTACACTCTATCAGGTGTACGATTCCCTGAAATCTGATTCCAAAGCTCAAGTTTTACTTCAAACAGGTAGAAGGTCATTATACAACTGATGTCAGTTTGTTTGCTTTCAAATATTGGCGGGAAGTAGGAATTGTTATTAGAATACGAACACTGGAAACTACATAATGTACCTTGTCCCTTTAACTACACCTCGTCTAATCACTAAGATCAGGGAATATTACTGCTGTAAACTGCCTCTATATGGTACAAGTGTATTAGTAGCACTCGCAAAATGAATTATACAGTTTTTTAATTGAACAACTGAGAGGTGTGTGTAGAGAAGGGATTCTCCACAGTGTGCCCCCAGATGTTTGAGGACTACAACTTCCAACCACAAAGAAAAGCCAGGGAAAACTGGAAGTTATAGTTTTCAAACAACTGGAGGCTCAGTTTGAGAATCCTTGATAGAGAGATGGGAAGGTGTTGGTTACAGTTATCACACTGGGTCATGATTGGCCGATGAACGTTTCGCATCACCACCGGAAATGGTTGTTACAAATGAAAAATTTTCCTCGCCTGCCAAAGGCTCATTGTACTAAAGTAGTATAGGGAGTCGTCCACAATCATTAGATGTATATTTATATAGGGAGAACACTCGTGACTGTGTGTAGTCCCATCTTTTAAAGATGACAGAATCTTAAGCTCGGTACACACCTGAAAGATCAACAGAAACTGCAAGATTCGGTCTGTCATTTTCTAAAGATCTCTCTGCACACAGTACTGAGCGTTCTCCCGATGTAAAGCATACGGAAGACGCCTGGGACTGCAAATTTCCCTCAGCTGCGGCTAACTCCCTATAACAGGTGATGACCAAGGGAAATTTTCGGTGAACGTTAGCTGGCTGAGGGGGCAACCAGAAATGCGCTACACACAATTAATGATATAGTTAGTGTGTACCCATCTTTACAAATTGGTACTTTGAGTACCTAGCTTAACTATTAACTACACTGTAAGTTCTGAAAGCAGAGGCTTTTCTGGTTTCATTCCTTGTTAACAAAGATCAAAGAACATTGTGAGATGTTGTGTAAGACACTGGCAATAGATAAATAAATGACAATGATAGGTTTTTCACTGTGGTTTTTGTAGTACATGGAAGATGATTCAGCCAAGGCAGCTCCTGCTATTATGTAAACATGTAAGACAAAAAACAACAACTGCATGGACAGGAACCCTTCAACAATGTAAAATACTGGGAGCTGCTGAAGTTATGCAACAGCTGGATGTCCAATTGCTGCCTACTCCTTGTACTGTCTGCTAAAAGTAACCAAACAGTAGCATAGCTCTGCTCCCGAGACAGTTATTACATAAAGCCTTTTTTTTTTTTTACAGTTTCTAAGATAACAAACACATGTGGTCACCTTGTTTAAGTCACAAAAAAAGGAAAACTAAAGCTAAAATAAAAATGACTGATTGTATTCTAGATTTCCTAGCAGTTGTATCTCTCAACTTTGAAATCATCAGTACCATGGATTTGATTCTATGGGTTTGTGGCTTTTACCAAGTTAGCTACAGACACAGATACGTTGCTATATATGACCAGTACATTTGCTATCTCCTGCTAGAGCTGTGAACTGCTGGGTGACCTGCCTATGGAATCTCTGTAATAAGAGCAGTGAAAAAAACAATTGTTTCCCTCTAGTAAAGGCTCTTACACGCGCTCAATTTCCGCGCGAGGAATGACCCCCCCATGTGGTGGTGGACATGCCCTGTAACCGTTGAAATACAACCAACCTGCAGGATGATTTGTACCATACACAGCCAACATTTAATGGACAAATTTAGGGCTGTTGCTCAACCCCCCTTTTGGTCCAGGGCCTAACCAATGGGAAGACATGCTCTAAAAGAAATTGTTTATATTGGGGCGGAGCTTGAGCAATACAGTTGTCCTTTAATTTTAAAAGAAAAATCACTTTAAAATACTTCATACAAATATTTTACCTCTCCCTGCCTAAATTCCTAACAGGCTTTGATCGACACATTGTATGAGTATGTTTGAATGGCAAATCTGAGCTCAATAAGAACAGCATAGCTACAATATGGTAATGCAGATGTATCTTCTAGCATTTTACCTTTTACATTTACAGACTGCTATATATTACTAGACAAATAAATGAAACTTCAGACTTGTAGTTCTATGTCCTTTAACCACAGATCACCAATGTCTGGCCTTGCTTTAAGCAGAAATTAAAATTTTAAGACCAATATTTTAGTCAATGGGGCTGAAATTCTGTCTGTTAGTTCCAATCAAACTGTTTTGCCTAAAAATCAGTCAGAGAAGATGGCAGATATTTTGACAACATCTGTATTCCAGAATGCAGTGCCCCGAGACTTCTTCCTTAACAAGGAGGTAAGACTGGAAGACAAATGGATTAAATCTACAACAAAGGGAAAAGACAACTTTGAAGGTTAAAGAAAGATATAATGCTTTCGACCAACTATGTAAATGTACATGTACTTCTTTATTCCCCTTAAATGTCTTGCTGTTGAACAGTTGGAGAAGTTTACACTTTACTACAAACTCTCAGGTGCCTTGTTCACCAATAGGTCATATCAGAGGACCCGTGGACACCCTTTAAGATTAGAAGAAAAGAAGATTGATCTTGAGGTTAGGAAAGGTTTCTTTACAGTAAAACTATGTACACACATGAACGAGAAAGGGACAGAATCGCCCCTTCTCAATGATGTGTGTACCGCATGAACAAAGTGTTCCTGGTGCTGATGAACGTTGGCGGTCAGGATTTGCTTGTTTCGAATGCTTGGGACTGTGTGTTCCCTGATCTTTGAAAAATGACAGACAGAATCTTACAGAATCTGTCAGTCATTTTCTAAGTATTGGTAGTGTGTGTACCCAGCTTAAGAACGGTAAAGCTGTCTTTCAGCAGATGAAGTATGGATAAGTTTCTAAAAATAAAAAATATTAAAAATTACTGGTATTTATACATAGACTGTAATTTTGGTTGAGCCAGGGAACCATTCCGATTGCCATTTGGAGTCAGGAAGGAATCCCCTCGTTTGCAGCGGGTTTTGTTGCCTTTCACTGAATCAACTGTTAAGTACAGTTTCTGACAAGAGTCTTGTCGCTTGTGTACAAATAGACCTGAAGTGCCGCTTAACAATAATTCTAATGCAGATTTTGTATCAAGGAATGGTTTATTTTACCCCAAACAGCTTTTGTATTGTATGTTTCAATGCAAAACGAAACAAACAAAAAGTATTCTAATATTCACAGCTTGGTAAAGCCCATTGAGTCAATTTTTGCAAAAACAGAAGTGTTGTCGCCTTGTCATATGGGCTTGACCTGTGACTAATAATGGATCTATTAGGGGTCAGCTGTGTATAAAAAGAACCCCAGTACATTAGACCTTCACATCAACTGCAAATAGACCTCTGCAAACATGCCTAAGATTCACCCTGAGACTAAAGTGTTGATTATCAAGAGGCTGAAGACCAAATCCACTGCTGAAGTGGTGCACACCTTCAATGTCTCTCAGCATCAAGTTCAGAGGGCAAAGAAAAGATCTGAAGAGACTGGAGAAGTTTTTGACAAGCCCAGGTCAGGAAGACCCCGCAAGAAAACTGCTCAAGAGGACCATTTGTTGGCTCGAAAATCCAAGGCAAACCCATTTTCAACTGCAGCAGAGCTCCAGGAGACCTGGTCATCTGAAATCCCTGTGTCAACCAGAACAGTTTGTCAGATTCTGTCTCAAAACGGCCTCCATGGTTGAATCAGTACCCACAAGCCAGCACTAAACAAAAGACAATTTTTTTTGTGGCAAGTCCCACAGCCTGCTAAAAGGATGGTTGCTGGAAAAGTGGCAAAATGTGAATTTTTTCAGATGAATCTACACCACAGTCACCGCAAATATTGCAGGAGACCTACTGGAACCCGCATGGAGCTGAAATTTACCCAGAAAACAGTGAAGTTTGGTGGAGCAAAATCATGGTCTGGGGTTACATCCAGTATGGGTGTGTGCAAGGGATCTGCAGGGTGGAAGGAAACATCAATAGTGTAAAATACCAAGAAATCTTAGCTACCTCATATATTCCCAACCATAAAAAAGGCCAAATTCTGCAGCAGGATGGTGCTCCATCGCATACTTCCATCTCCACATCAAAGTTCCTTAAGGCAAAGAACATCAAGATGCTCCAGGATTGGCGAGTCCAGTCACTTGACATGAACATCATTGAGCATATGTGGGGTAGGATGAAAGAGGAAGCATGAAAGACCAAAGAATATTGTTGAACTCTGGGAGGCATGCAAGACTGCTTTCCTGGCTATTCCTGATGATTTCATCAACAAATTGTATGAATCCGTGACAAACTGCATGGATGCTGTCCTTCAAGCTCATGGAAGTCATACAAGATATTAAATTTGGATCTCACAGCACCACTACTTAATTTGCTGACATATTTTTGGATTGGCTATAAAGTAGTTCATTTTCTGTATAGGCGACTACACTTTTGTCTTGCAACATTTTGACCTTTCTGTCTGGATTAAATGATAGTAAATCTTTTTTCAGTGAAACTATTTTTTACCAGTACATTTAATATTATTTGGGAGGGCTTTCGCTTTTCATATGAGCTATTTCTAACACCAATTGATCAATTAAAAATCAGGTTAATAGCAGGAGTTACTGCAAAATACACAAGCGACAAGACTTTTCAGAAACTCTTCAGAAACTGTAGGGTTAATAAATTGGGTATAAGGTTGGACTAGATGGACTTATGTCTTTATTCAACCACTGTTACTATTTTACACCAATGTTTACAGCAGAAATCTGCTTACCCTAAAACAGAGCATCCTCCTGCAAATAAAACATACTTGGTAAGACAACTAACAGCAAACCAATCCACAACAACCTCTCATCAAGTTAACCATATTACTCCAAAGACAAAAAACACAGACCAGGTGCCCTATGTATCTATTTCAAGAACATAGTAGAAGTTGGCAAGTCCTCTGAATGGTACAACATTTATAAAACCACCTTTATTATTACAAAATCTCCTGATATACATATAAATTGGATAAATTATAAAAGTATTACCATTCAAAGTACTACAGGCACTCTGGCCATGGTAAAATGATCAGGGGCGGATTTACATCTCAGGAGCCTGTAGGCCCCAAAAGCCTGGTGCCTTTAACCCCACCCCTAAACACAGACCACAGCCCTAGACCACACCCGGTTTCTCTTTTTTGGGATGAAAATAGACTATAAAATTGGTGGATTGGTAGGGGTCGATAGACAGACACCCCTCTAACCACAGACAACCTTAGACACATGCCTACGGTGCCCAAATGTAAAAATGATGCAATGTTTTCTTTTTCGTTTGAAACAGGCATGAAGAAATTCCCACCTTTGTTTTAATTTAAATGAAATATCTAGCATGTTTTTTTGACTTTTATTTTGGAATGGGTCAAATTTCCAATGTCACATTAGATTTCAATCTTTAGGCCAATTTAAACTAGCAAAACATTTTTTAGTTTAGATATGTGAGGTCTCATTCACTGCGTGTTTGAAATCTCCCAATAAAGTTGTAATAGTCTGGGCACTATATAAAGGGTTTTCCAAACCTTAATCTTTCTTTCCTGTATATTTTTTGTGGTTGAATTTTGAGGTATGTTTGGAATCATTGTCTTACCGAAATATTTAATCTCTTTCCAGCTTTCATTTTCTTGGTGACTATTAAGAAGTTGCTAATCAGAAAACCAAACTATAAAAGATTTACCTTCCTTCCTGGCAAGGTATCCTATTTTTCTTTTTTTGATAGAGGCATACATTTAAAGAGGAACTGTGGTCTTCAAAAAAAAATCTCTAGTCACAAATACTAGTTACTCTTTCTAATCTGTGGTTGGCACATGCTCAGTGCAGGAGAAAGCAGAAGAAACCAGGAAGAGATCGAGTTACAGTGACTGAAGGAGGAGTGGGAGGGGCCACGGGGGGTTTCAAAGGGACTGCAAGGGGAGGGGCTATGGGACCCATGAGGAGGATGAGACACAGGGAAGAGGGATTGTCACATGGTTTCCGAGCAGGAAGTGCAAGGGATCTGGGGATGCTGTTGACATATCACACATAAAATGTAAATATCTTCAAAACTATATAACAAAATAAATAAATAATGAAAGTAAATTGCAATAAAACTAAGGAAACAATTCCTGTCAATTTACCTAAAAGTCATTTTTGCAATGTGCTGCCATGCGTGATATTCTGCTATGTGCGCTGTAATCCCGCACACGTTATTGGAATGCATGCATTACGCACAAAATGATCGGATCAGAGCGCAATGCTCATAATGGGCACACTCTGATAGCTTTGCATTGCCAATGAAAATCGGAGGCACGATTGGTTCCCAAAAACGTGTTTCGAATCGCACAAATGTGTCCTTGTACTTAATGGTCTTTGACATATTTGTGTCCAGAACATCCACAATACACGTACAAAACTCAACTGATTTCATACAACACATTTTTAGAATACATACAGGGAGATTCAATCAAAGCTCGTTTAAAACGGTTCTAATTTTGCCCCACCCAATCAGATCTTAATTAACCTTTGAAAGCTAGCATCTGATTGGTTGGGACAAAATTAGCACCATATTTAACAATAAGAACTTTTATTAAATATCCCAGTTAGTCTGCGATGGGGTATGAAACAGCTCAGAGTTAATGTCACATTTATCCAAATGCCAGAGAGTCTACATCCACACTCTGGTTTTCTGAGGCAATTTGCAAGTGTTTTATTTTTTGCTGATGCCGACTTGCTTCTTTCATTACAGAGATATTTCTACAGGAAGTTCTAACACCATTCTATTTAACGTAAAAGACATCTGTTTAATGTTCCCTGAGTCACCTTTTTAGGGACAAAGGCTGTGTTACAAAAATCCAGTATTTCTAGATTTTCATTATACACAAACTTTTTTTTTAAAAACAATTAAAACATTTTTCCCGCTTGAATTTTTAAACCATTCCACTAATTGAAAAAAAAAGATTCTGCATTGACACCACAGTCATTTATTAACTTTTTAATGTCTAATTTAGACTGCATAAAACAACAGGCAATATTGATTAATCACTATGCAATCTGCATCTTTAAAAAGTATTCCACCTCAAGAAGCATACTATAACAATTACATGTGCAAAATGTCCCAATACTCATGCACCTGCTGGAATTAACATTTAACAATATAATTAACCTTCCATACCATATTGCCTGCTGTGTAAAGTAAATGTACATTCCACTGATTTTAAAGGGAAAGAACTTCCCCACATGATTAGCAAAGCCTAAACTGTAAAAGCAACTTAATAGTGTGATGATTCTGTAATCACTCTCTTGGAAAGCTGTAGGGATCTCTAAATAATGACAGCATAATGGGATGTAGAATTTAGGAAACTCATGGGGTATTCAGTCTCATGTAACAGATGTCTGGAAATTGAAAACTACTATGCAATTAAAGGCTTGGCAGCTGTTGAGACTACAACCCCCAACAGCCACTGGGAGCCCTAAGAGACTATAGCCATGCTACACAATGTTTAACAAGATAACTTACCGGTACATTTATTTAGTAGGGCTGATTTGTATATATATTTGTTTAATATTGGACTTGCTGATCAATAACTTTCATTAAATATATATATTAAAAAAAATAAAAAAGATAAACCATTTTTGCATAACCCAACTATCTACCCAGAAAATCTGGGTAGAAAAGTTTTCCAAGTTGTTGAAACTTTAGGTTACAATGTTAGGCCCAACTCCAAATACATACTTATTGAATAACAATGTTTTTATTTATATACAGACATCTACAGACTGTACTTGTCATTTGTACGTGACCATATTTAAACATTGTGAAAGACTAATAACACCAGAAATAAAAATATAACCCTGTATATTTCACACACACGTGCATTTTTCACAGTATACTGTACAATATGGGTACACAATTATTCACAGTATACTGTACAATATGAGTGCACGACTATTCACAGTATACTGTACAATATGGGTGCACGACTATTCACAGTATTACTGTACATATGAGTGCACGCCTATTCACAGTATACTGTACATATGTGCCACGACTATTCACAGTATACTGTCCAATATAGTGCACGACTATTCACAGCTAGTAACAATATGGGTGCTCGACTATTCACAGTATACTGTACAATAGGGGTGCACGACTATCACAGTATACTGTACATATGGGTGCACGACTTTTCACAGTATACTGTCAATATGGGGTCACGATTATTCCCAGTATACTGTACAATTGGTGCACGACTATTCACAGTATACTGACAATGGGGCACGATATCACATATAACTGTACAATTGGGTGCACATTACTCACAGTATACTGTACAATATGGGTGCACGATTACTCACAGTATATGTACAATATGGGGTGACTGATTACTCACAGTATATGTACAATATGGGTGCACGATTAGTCACAGTATACTGTACAATATGGGTGCACAATTAGTCACAGTATACTGTACAATATGGGTGCACGACTATTCACAGTATACTGTACAATATGGGTGCACGACTATTCACAGTATACTGTACAATATGGGTGCACGATTACTCACAGTATATGTACAATATGGGTGCACGATTACTCACAGTATATGTACAATATGGGTGCACGATTACTCACAGTATATGTACAATATGGGTGCACGATTAGTCACAGTATACTGTACAATATGGGTGCACGATAAGTCACAGTATACTGTACAATATGGGTGCCACGACTATTCACATATACTGTACAATATGGGTGCACACTATTCAACAGTAATACTTTCAATATGGGTGCACGACTATTCACAGTATACTGTACAATATGGTGCACGATTACTCACAGTATACTGTACAATATGGGTGCACGATACTCACAGATATGTACAATATGGGTGCACGATATCACAGTATATGTACAAATGGGTGCAAGATACTCACAGTATATGTACAATATGGGTGCACGATTAGTCACATATACTGTACAATATGGGGGCACAATTAGTCCACAGTATACTGAATAGGGGTGCACGACTATTCACAGTATACTGTACAATATGGGTGCACGACTATTCACAGTATACTGTACAATATGGGTGCACGACTATTCACAGTATACTGTACAATATGGGTGCACGATTACTCACAGTATACTGTACAATATGGGTGCACGATTACTCACAGTATATGCACAATATGGGTGCACGATTACTCACAGTATATGTACAATATGGGTGCACGATTACTCACAGTATATGCACAATATGGGTGCACGATTACTCACAGTATATGATCATTTATAAAACCACCTTTTTTACAAAATCTCCTGATATACATATAAATTGGATAAATTATAAAAGTATTACCATTCAAAGTACTACAGCACTCTGGCCATGGTAAAATGATCAGGGGCGGATTTACATCTCGAGCCTGTAGGCCCCAAAAGCCTGGTGCCTTTAACCCCACCCCTAAACACACCACAGCCCTAGACCACACCCGGTTTCTCTTTTTGGGATGAATAGACTATAAAATTGGTGGATTGGTAGGGGTCGATAGACAAACCCCTAACCACAACACCTTAGACACATGCCTACGGTGCCCAATGTAAAATGATGCAATGTTTTCTTTTTCGTTTGAAACAGGCATGAAGAAATTCCCACCTTTGTTTTATTTAAATAATATCTAGCATGTTTTTTTGACTTTTATTTTGGAATGGGTCAAATTTCCATGTCACATTAGATTTCAATCTTTAGGCCAATTTAAACTAGCAAAAACTTTTTTAGTTTAGATATGTGAGTCTCATTCACTGCGTGTTTGAATCTCCCAATAAAGTTGTAATAGTCTGGGCACTATATAAAGGGTTTTCCAAACCTTAACTTTCTTTCCTGTATATTTTTTTGTGTTGAATTGAGGGTATGTTTGGAATCATTGTCTTACCGAATATTAAAATCTCTTTCCAGTTTTCATTTTCTTGGTGACTATTAAGAAGTTGCTAATCAGAAAACCAAACTATAAAAGATTTACCTTCCTTCCTGGCAAGGTATCCTTTTTTTTTTTTTGATAGAGGCATACATTTAAGAGGAACTGTGGTCTTCAAAAAAAAATCTCTAGTCACAAATACTAGTTACTCTTCTAATCTGTGGTTGGCACATGCTCAGTGCAGGAGAAGCAGAAGAAACCAGGAAGAGATCGTTACAGTGACTGAAGGAGGAGTGGGAGGGGCCACGGGGGGTTTCAAAGGGACTGCAAGGAGGGGCTATGGGACCCATGAGGAGGATGAGACACAGGGAAGAGGGATTGTCACATGGTTTCCGAGCAGGAAGTGCAAGGGATCTGGGGATGCTGTTGACATATCACACATAAAATGTAAATATCTTCAAAACTATATAACAAAATAAATAAATAATGAAAGTAAATTGCAATAAAACTAAGGAAACATTCCTGTCAATTTACCTAAAAGTCATTTTTGCAATGTGCTGCCATGCGTGATATTCTGCTATGTGCGCTGTAATCCCGCACCCGTTATTGGAATGCATGCATTACGCACAAAATGATCGATCAGAGCGCAATGCTCATAATGGGGCACACTCTGATAGCTTTGCATTCCAATGAAAATCGGAGGCACGATTGGTTCCCAAAACGTGTTTCGAATCGCACAAATGTGTCCTTGTACTTAATGGTCTTGACATATTTGTGTCCAGACATCCCAATACACGTACAAAACTCAACTGATTTCATACAACACATTTTTAGAATACATACAGGGAGATTCATCAAAGCTCGTTTAAAACGGTTCTAATTTTGCCCCACCCAATCAGATCTTAATTAACCTTTGAAACTAGCATCTGATTGGTTGGGACAAATTAGCACCATATTTAACATAAGAACTTTTATTAAATATCCCAGTTAGTCTGCGATGGGGTATGAAACAGCTCAGAGTTTGTCACATTTATCCAAATGCCAGAGAGTCTACATCCACACTCTGGTTTTCTGAGGCAATTTGCAAGTGTTTTATTTTTTGCTGATGCCGACTTGCTTCTTTCATTACAGAGATATTTTCTACAGGAAGTTCTAACACCATTCTTTAACGTAAAAGACATCTGTTTAATGTTCCCTGAGTCACCTTTTTAGGGACAAAGGCTGTGTTACAAAAATCCAGTATTTCTAGATTTTCATTATACACAAACTTTTTTTTTAAAAACAATTAAAACATTTTTCCCGCTTGAATTTTTAAACCATTCCACTAATTGAAAAAAAAAGATTCTGCATTGACACCACAGTCATTTATTAACTTTTTAATGTCTAATTTAGACTCATAAAACAACAGGCAATATTGATTAATCACTATGCAATCTGCATCTTTAAAAAGTATTCCACCTCAAGAAGCATACTATAACAATTACATGTGCAAATGTTCCCATACTCATGCACCTGCTGGAATTAACATTTAACAATATAATTAACCTTCCATACCATATTGCCTGCTGTGTAAAGTAAATGTACATTCCACTGATTTTAATAAGGAAAAACTTCCCCACATGATTAGCAAAGCCTAAACTGTAAAAGCAACTTAATAGTGTGATGATTCTGTAATCACTCTCTTGGAAAGCTGTAGGGATCTCTAAATAATGACGCATAATGGATGTAGAATTTAGGAAACTCATGGGGTATCAGTCTCATGTAACAGATGTCTGGAAATTGAAAACTACTATGCAATTAAAGGCTTGGCAGCTGTTGAGACTACAACCCCCAACACCCACTGGGAGCCCTAAGAGACTATAGCCATGCTACACAATGTTTAACAAGATAACTTACCGGTACATTTATTTAGTAGGCTGATTTGTAATATATTTTGTTTAATATTGGACTTGCTGATCAATAACTTTCATTAAATATATATATTAAAAAATAAAAAAGATAAACCATTTTTGCATAACCCAACTATCTACCCAGAAAATCTGGGTAGAAAAGTTTTCCAAGTTGTTGAAACTTTAGGTTACAATGTTAGGCCCAACTCCAATACATACTTATTGAATACAAATGTTTTTATTTATATACAGACATCTACAGACTGTACTTGTCATTTGTACGTGACCATATTTAAACATTGTGAAAGACTAATAACACCAGAAATAAAAATATAACCCTGTATATTTCACACACACGTGCATTTTTCACAGTATACTGTACAATATGGGTACACAATTATTCACAGTATACTGTACAATATGAGTGCACGACTATTCACAGTATACTGTACAATATGGGTGCACGACTATTCACAGTATACTGTACAATATGAGTGCACGACTATTCACAGTATACTGTACAATATGGGTGCACGACTATTCACAGTATACTGTACAATATAGGTGCACGACTATTCACATTACTGTACAAATATGGGTGCTCGACTATTCACAGTATACTGTACATATGGGTGCACGACTATTCACAGTATACTGTACATATGGGTGCACGACTATTCACAGTATACTGTACAATATGGTGCACGATTATTCACAGTATACTGACAATATGGGTGCCGTATTCACAGTATACTGTACAATATGGGGCACGACTATTCACAGTATACTTTACAATATGGGTGCACGATTACTCACAGTATACGTACAATATGGGGTGCACGATTACTCACAGTATATGTACAATATGGGTGCACGATTACTCACAGTATATGTACAATATGGGTGCACGATTACTCACAGTATATGTACAATATGGGTGCACGATTAGTCACAGTATACTGTACAATATGGGTGCACAATTAGTCACAGTATACTGTACAATATGGGTGCACGACTATTCACAGTATACTGTACAATATGGGTGCACGACTATTCACAGTATACTGTACAATATGGGTGCACGACTATTCACAGTATACTGTACAATATGGTGCACGATTACTCACAGTATACTGTACAATTGGGTGCACGATTACTCACAGTATATGCACAATATGGGTGCACGATTACTCACAGTATATGCACAATATGGGTGCACGATTACTCACAGTATATGCACAATATGGGTGCACGATTACTCACAGTATATGTACAATATGGGTGCACGATTACTCACAGTATATGTACAATATGGGTGCACGATTAGTCACAGTACACTGTACAATATGGGTGCACGATAAGTCACAGTATACGGTACAATATGGGTGCACGATTGGTCACAGCATACGGTACAATATGGGCGCACGATTAGTCACAGTATACTGTACAATATGGGTGCCCGATTAGTCACAGTATACAGTACAATATGGGTGCACGATTAGTCACAGTATACTGTACAATATGGGTGCACGATTAGTCACAGTATACTGTACAATTTGGGTGCACGATTAGTCACAGTATACTGTACAATATGGGTGCACGATTACTCACAGTATACTGTACAATATGGGTGCACAATTAGTCACAGTATATTGTACAATATGTGTGCACGATTAGTCACAGTATATTGTACAATATGGCTGCACGATTAGTCACAGTATATTGTACAATATGGCTGCACGATTAGTCACAGTATACTGTACAATATGGGTGCACGATTAGTCACAGTATACTGTACAATTTGGGTGCACGATTAGTCACAGTATACTGTACAATATGGGTGCACGATTAGTCACAGTATACTGTACAATATGGGTGCACGATAAGTCACAGTATACGGTACAATATGGGTGCACGATTGGTCACAGTATACGGTACAATATGGATGCACGATTGGTCACAGTATACGGTACAATATGGGTGCACGATTAGTCACAGTATACTGTACAATATGGGTGCCCGATTAGTCACAGTATACTGTACAATATGGGTGCACGATTAGTCACAAGAAGATGAACTGTACAAATATGGGTGCACGATTAGTCACAGTATACTGTACAATATGGGTGCACAATTAGTCACAGTATACTGCACAATATGGGTGCACGATTAGTCACAGTATATTGTACAATATTTGTGCACGATTAGTCACAGTATATTGTACAATATGGCTGCACGATTAGTCACAGTATATTGTACAATATGGGTGCACGATTAGTCACAGTATACTGTACAATATGTGTGCACGATTAGTCACAGTATACTGTACAATATGGGCGCACGATTAGTCACAGTATATGTACAATATGGGCGAACGATTGCTCACAGTATACTGTACAATATGTGTGCATGATTAGTCACAGTATACTGTACAATATGGGCGCGCGATTAGTCACAGTATATGTACAATATGGGCGCACGATTGCTCACAGTATACTGTACAATATGGGCGCACGATTACTCACAGTATATTGTACAACATGGGCGCACGATTCTTCACAGTATATTGTACAATATGGGCGCACAATTACTCACAGTATACTGTACAATATGGGTGCACGATTATTCACAGTACCGGTATATTGTACAATATGGGTGCACGATTATGCACAGTATATTGTACAATATGGGTGGCAATGTTTTTTTATAATTTCCTTTAGGGGATGCATTTATAACCCTATAATATGGGTGCCTATATGAATATATATATATCTTAGATAACCCCTAGAAACACAAGCTGGGCCTGGTGACATATGGAACACTGAGCCCATGGGGGGATTCTGCACACACAATAGATGTTCTCTGGGATCTTATTACCAAGGCAGCCAAGTCCAGCCCTACAGACAGACAAGACATTTCCAAACCAATTAGACACAAACACTCACCGGCTCAGACCAAGACCTTTCCCCGGGACCTGCACCAGAACAAGCAGCCTGAAGAAGAAGGAAACCCGCATTTGAAAACTTCACACTCTCCCTCCCAACGTTAAAACTTTTCTTCCCAGTTGACAATAGGTTCCTCCTCCTGCCTCCCCTTCTCCACTGGCTGTCCAAGCACCGCCCTCTCATTCGTTTCCAAGGAGACGGCTGTGTTTGCGTGACCAAGCGGGAGTGCTGATTGGTTCACTTGAACCAGCATTTTACTGGCAGTCTGTGTGTAACTTTGCGTGGTGACGTAATTTTCTAGCGTCGGCGCTGTAACCATGGTGATAAACGCAACTTTCTTCTTCAGACTGTGCAGAAGTACTGTATTGTGCTGCATCAGTGTCATAGTTAGACAGAAGCCAGGACAATGTGCAGCTTGTGGAGGGACCAAAATCCCAAGAAGGAACAGAACTACTGCCTGAAATGCAATGGATAAAGGCAAAGTGCAATAATAACTGTAAGAATTGTATTTATTGTAACACAGTAACTGTATAGTGGACAATGCACCCACAACTAAATTATAAAGATATTAGAAGTCACTGAGGAGTTCCCTGACCATATTGGGCTTGGGCTTTTATATCGCTCACGGACAGGGTTGCCAGGCATGCTGGCATCCCTATTTGGATGGGATTGGCCCAACTGAAGGGATGCAATGAGGACTGAAATCTCATTCTTGGAATGGCCGTGGCAGCCCCGCCCTGGAATGCCCCAAACCCAGCCTGACCCACCCCATGGTGTGTGTATATATAAGGGATAATACGCTACCTACAGTATAATATATAAGGGATAATACGCTACCTACAGTGTTATATAAGGATATTACGCCACTGAGGAGTTTCCTGACCATATAAAAGCACGAAGCCGTTAGGCCGAGTGTTTTTATAGAGGTCAGGGAATTCCAGATGAAGTAATATCCATATATTATTCTGTATGTAGCGTATTATTCCATATAATTCATAAGGTCAAAAAAAAGAAAAATCCAGCACAGACATTCTGTCTCCCCCCATCCCTCTCTCTCCCCTTCCTGTATTAGTAATGTAGATAACAACACCGTTTTTGTAAATACAAATAGTTAACTGCCATTTCTATCTCAAACTAAAAGAAGACAATAAACATTGTCTCTCACCCGGTGCACTGACCTACTGACTAAATTACTGTGCTGATAAGGAGGAGAGAGCACATTCCTGGGAGTCATAATTGAGTCGGCCGCTCGCTCCTCCTTATCAGCACAGTAATTCAGTCAGTGTACAGAAACGGGCTTGTTATCTACATTACTAATACAGACATGGAGGAGGGGCAGTGGAATACAGGAAGTCACTCAGTGACATCACTGAGTGACTGTAATATAGATTCTCGCCACTGCACTTATGTATTATAGCAATATAATACATGACCCATTATTTTCTTGTATATTGTATCCTTATAAATGGTGCTTGGCTATGTCATCTCTTATCATTTTTGCTTAGCTTTGTCATCACACTGTTGCACGACTTACTGAAACATATATATTGTATACCTCTCAACTGTGATGCCATCTGCGGGGCAGTCCTATTTTGAAGCCTAGTACTGAAGTGGGTGGTGGCTTGGACGGTCCTGGGTCAGAGTTCTAATACAGCATCAAGTATGATTAATGATTAGCTATGTTGTCAGTTATAATTAGTGTTTAGTTGCATCATAAATTATAATTGATATTTAGCAATCTACTGTATATACTCGAGTATAAGTCGAGGTTTTCAGTCTGTAAAAACAGCCTGAAAACTGAACTTTGACTTATACTCGGGTCAGCCACTTACTTGAATGAGAAATCCGTCTGTTGCATCCACTGATCGTCACTACTCTGCACCGGGAAGTGAGACAGGTGCCGAGTAGTGACGTCAGTGGATGCGACAATCATTGGATGTTAATTGTTACTTTGCTTTCGGCTTATTATTAGTACCATATTGTTTTCTGTGGATATTTAAAATGTTGTTGGCATCTGACACCGTTTATAGATGATAATTGTGTGTAAAATTGTATTTACACAATAATTCTCTGCTACAAGAATTCCAAGTTAGTGTGTTGCTCATGTGTTAGACTTATTTGTGGCTACAGTTATGCTTTAAAGTGACACTGCTCATCCTGGCTGGGAAGGGGGGAGGGGGTGTGCAGCTCCACTGCCGACGTTTGTAAACTACAACTCCCTGCAACTAAAGCATGCTGGCAGTTGTAGTTTCCAAACATCTGGAGTGCCAAGGTATGGGGGGGTTTACTGTGTTGGATTTAAAGGGCAACTATCCCACAATACAGAATCAGGAGGATGGTATCTATTGTTAAAGATTGCCTTCTGATTCTGTATTGTTTTGAGGCTTTAGTTGTCCTTTAACTGGACAGCAGAATTCCCATACAGTAATAGCCATACTGGATTTGGCTATTACTGTGTGGGACTACTGTATGGGAATTCTGCTGTTCATTTAAAGGGCAACTGAAGCCTGAAAACAATACAGAATCAGAAGACAGCAGTGGTTACCCTTGACTTATACTCGAGTCAATCAGTTTTTACAAATTTCTTAGGTAAAAATAGGTACCTCGACTTATACTGGGGTTGGCTTATATTCGAGTACCGTATATACGGTAATCAGTTATACTGATGTTTAATTATGTCATTGTCATTCACTGAAACCTGTGTATTATAGGATACATATCACATGTTGTAAAGTAACATAGTTTTGTACCAATGGGAAATAATGGCATTGTTGCAGTAAGATACAGCAATGTTATATTGCTGTGGCACATCTGTATAATGTAGTATAGCAAAATATATAAAAGAAGACACCATAGTTCCATGACTTTTAATGTCTTATGATATCCTTAGATTTCATAATAATGAGCACAGTATCTCTTATGTATTTTATGGTGAGGGGTTGGCATTTTCTTAAAACTACAACCACCACAATTTGTTTCTAATAGGGCTATGGATAGGAATAATAGGCACACAGAAGAAATCCATAATACACACGGACATATACTAGTGCCGTGGAGTAGCAATATAAGTATATACCTTTAATATAAGTTGCACTTTATGCTGCTTTTTACTGTACTATATACTAAATGTATTTTCTGTATGTCTGCATTTTATTTAATATTTTTATTTTGCTTTGTCACAGATCAAAAAATCTTCCATTTTTTATCCTAGATATGTATATTATAGTACTGACGGAATACCACAGCTGAATTTACTGAGATATTTCAATGCACAGGTGGGTTTTAATACTTGCTGACTGTAGAGACATGTTATATAGTTCCGGAACAATATTGCTATGTACCGCAAAATTTGTATTGGTGGTGTTTAATATGATAGGTTTCAAGGGACACACTTATGGCCCTAGCTATAACTTCTTAACAAGCTTAAATATCTGCCATTCATCTTATATTTCATACATTTTCTACTAACTGTGGAAAGTATAGATTGCAGTTGTCTTTCATACTACGCCTACTGGGAGATGTAATACTTACCCTCCACGCTCCTTTTCCTTCCGGGTTCCCAAAATTCAGTATTCACTGATGATTTACTGCATCACGGAAAAACAGAAGGTAATGAGCGCGGAGGTAATGCCTCGATTTAAAAGGTGTTTGTATCTTCCAATGCTAGAAGCAGGAAATAGTAGTAGTAGAGAATTGTACCGTGTTAGCCATAGATGAAAGTGAAGACATCTTGGATATAAAGTAATACCTTTTATTGGCTAACTAAAATGATTGAAAATGCAAGCTTTCGAAGCACTAGGCTTCTTCCTCAGGCATGATACAATACTGAATCTTATAAAGCTCTCTATTTTATACATACTAGAACAAAGACTTTCTGACATTACATAGATGTTATCTTTTGCACCCATGCCTGATTGGCAATGGCTGTCGTAAATAAAACAGTAAATACACATTCAATTACACATTCACACGCAGTAATAAAAGAATTAGCAAGGGTTAAACAAACAATCAGATACACTTCACCTCTAGTGTCCATGGAGGGTCTGGTATAAATGAGATATTTATGGGTTTGGGTGGTTTAGAGGAATTTAGTCTGATTAACTCTACATGACATTAAGATTAGAAACATAGTGACAAATAAAGTTTAGATCTTTGTTGAGCCCAGAGTCCCAAATTTTTGTATAAGTTTACATTCCCATTCTAACCTCTCCTTTTGGGATCTGAAATTTCCCATGAGCACTGTGACTTTTAGGTCTTTCAGGCTGTGTCCTTGGCTGCAGAAATGGGCACCCACAGGGACATCTCGTTTATTGTTGTTAATTGTGAATCGATGAGAGTTCATCCTTTTCCTCAGGGTCTGTCCAGTCTCTCCTACATAAAGTCCTGAGGGGTACCTAGAACATAAAATCAGGTATACCACATTGGATGATTTGCAGGAGAAGGTTCCCTTTATTTCAAACCTATGTTGGGTTGCTGGTATTGGTATCCTGTCTCCAGTGTGGATGTACTTGCAGGTTTCACACTTTTTCTGCAAACGGAGACGTTCCATTTTGTGTTGGGCCTGTTAGGGAACTTTTTACAAGCATTTGTTTTAAGTTGGGGGGTTGTCGGTAAGCTAAGAGAGGGGGGTCTGGAAATATTTCTAGTAATCTGTCGTCCTTTTGTAAAATTGGTTGGAGTATCTTGTTGATTTTTCGTAGTATTTCCATTCATTTGGGGGTGGTATGTAACAACCAGTGGGATACGGTCCTCCTTTTGGATATGTTTGTATTGTAGCAGGTTGTTTCTGGGGATGCTGGTTGCTTTCTTGATCTGTGTTTCTGTGATGGACTGACTGTATCCCTGTTTTGTAAATTGTTTTTTGAGCTGTTCCAGGTGCAGACTTCTGTCTGTAGAATCAGAACAAATCCTGTTATATCTTATACCCTGGCTGTAGATAATGGAGTTCTTTATGTGTGTAGGGATAAAACTGTCATTACTGAGGTATGTGGGTCGATCTGTAGGTTTGCGATAGATGGATGTTTGTATTGTGTTTCCTTTAATCTGTATTATGGTGTCCAGAAAGCTTATTTCGGTAGGTGAATGGTTCATTTTTAGTTTAATGGTGGGGTGGAAATCATTGTATTTTTGGTAGAAGTGCGGTAGGTCTTCTTCGCTTGCAGTCCAGATGATCAGAATGTCGTCTATATAGCGGAAGTAGGCCATGGGTCTGATGGGGCATGTTGAAAGAAAGTTTTCTTCTAAATTTGTCACAAACAAATTTGCATATTGTGGCGCAAATCGTGTTCCCATTGCCACACCCATCTGTTGCAGGTATTTAAGCAGGAAAGAGTGAGTGTGAAAGTAACTGCAGGGTTTTGCACGGGGACAGTTTCACATATTCCACATAATAATTCAACAGTTTCTGGCTTCAAAGTAAGTGACTGAAAAATCTTTAAGCTATTTTTAACATGAGGTTAACCCACTAAAAAAGTTTTTAGTTACCAAAAATGGATCTGGTTCTACTCAAGCCTTGTTAGGGATTTCTGCTACCAGTTGCTGGTACACACAGGCCAGTAAGGACCCATCATCCCTGACTACAGACTACCAAATGATAAGTCGATATTTTAGCACAACACGTCCATTGAAGACTGCAGCATTACCCATGATTTACAGACATGTCTAATTACTCAGACTATTGGATTTTGTCTAAAAATGGTCAGGAGTGATCAGAGTAGGAAATTAAGGCCAATAATTTGCCGAGATCAGTTGGGTCAAATTATTGGAAATGGAAAAATCAACAGGCACACCAAAATTAACAGTATGCATTGTGGCGCAGGAAGAACTTTCTGGTAAAGCAGAGTTGCAGAGAACGCATGCATCACACAAGTCATCTAGATGACAGAATAATAGTGTTAAATTAAAGTGTTTTTTATGTAAATAATATCTTTCCACCTATTTTAAAGTGTCTGCATTTCTTTGTATTGAACATTTACCTGTCTCATTTTTCAGCCATGTGACTATGGAATTTGTGACAAAGAATCCTAGACAACCTTCATTACTAATTTACGTAGAGTTATGTTACAGTGACATAAATATCTAAAGTAGGAAGTACCCTTGCGGTTTTAGAATAAAAAGAAAGGATGCCTAGCATTTTTTAATAACCGAAAGATGCATTTTATTGTTATATGGATTTATAAACATCAAACATATTTAGCATCAAAACTTAGCACAAGCTGTTGCAGATATGTTTTCTAATCATTAATGTTTCTAGATAGGAGGCACTACTATAGGTGGGAATGGGTTATAAAGTAATAAATGTTTAAAGTTTTAATACAAAATAGGCAAATGCTGAGGTTGCAGAATGGTCATGCAAGGATAAACAAGAAATCAGGATACAAAAAACTGTAAGAGCTGAAGATTGCTGCTTTGCACAATAAAATCTACTCCAAAACAGATGGCAGATCAAGAACAATGCCAACCGAATGCCCAAACACAAAGGAAATTGTCGGGCAAAACAGCCGTTGGGCATCGTATGCGCAATTGCACGCCTGTAACTAGCTTAAAGGGCATGCCCACCCTTAAAACAAAAAGCACTGGACTTGTCAGTTATCTTCTCACAACCTCAAGTGCTATTTTTACTATTTTACTTTTATTTCCTTCTGGCAAAGGTATCTACCTACTCCCTCGGCTCAATGAGCTTTTCATAATTTTGAGCATGTGCAGAGGAGGCAACAGGTAAAACGGCAACCAGTCTTTGGCTGTAATGTCAGTTTTCACAGCCTTGAATGACTGCATAGAGAGAGGGGCCAGCTTACTATGTCAAAATGGGGACATTTTGGGGCAGGTAACTGACAATTTTCCTATTTCTTGTTTTAAGGGTGGACATGCCCTCTAAGGGAGGAGAGATTCATAGCGTAAATACCAAAATAATTGGTTAGTTAAAGGGTATGTCCACCCTTGAAATAATTTTTTGATATATCATTCCCCTGTCCCCCCAGCCCCAACCGCTCTATTTTTAATTTTAGAAAGTGCCCCAAACTTTACTTACCTTCCCTCTTTCCTCCGCCGCCGCGCCAGGCCCTCGTTGCGAGAAAATGCAAGCAGAGGGACGTGACCGGCAGTCGGTCTGTGATTGGCTGAGCGGCAGCCAATCACGGACGCGGCTGCCGGGAGTTCAGTGCGGCGGAGGAAAGAGGGAAGGTAAGTAAAGTTTGGGGCACTTTCTAAAATTAAAAATAGAGCGGTTGGGGCTGGGGGGACAGGGGGAATGTTATATTTAAAGGGTTTTACACTAGGGGGGGGAATCCTAATCGGGAGGGAGAGGGGGGAGGGGGAGAAGGGCTGCAGTACACATGCAAACTTCTCCCGGAGGCCAGATGGAGGCAGAGTCCTATATGGACTCTGCTATCCTTCTGGTGGGCAGTTTTGGGGATTTTGGGGGGGGACTACAGGAGAACCATATGGAGCTGGGATGTGAGGTAAGGATTTTGTTACACTACATGATGGGGCCATTACTGGGGGGGATTATAGTTTTGGGGTGGACATGCCCTTTAAGTAATCAAGAAAGGTTAGTCTCATAAGATCACACCATGGAACTATAAGGAATGGAGAATGCCCTTTCACTTGTGGTTTTTTTTTTGCCTTCCTCTGGATCAACAGTTAGGCAGGACGGTAGTAGGGCCCGACCAGCTGTTTTTAAACAGCTGGTCGTGCGTATGAATGAAACATATGCGTGATCAGCTGTTTTAAACAGCTGATCACGGAAGAGATCTTGGTGTGAGGAGGGGGTCAGGGGCCAGGCCTCCAATCTCGCTGGGGGGGTGGGCCCCTGCAGGAACGCCCCAGCCTGAAATATTATGCTATCATTACACTTTTATTTAATCTATTCACATTAGGCACTTTATCTTACCCACACACCCTATCAGTGTGTCTTTATTATTGTACAGTGGAAACCATAGTGTCTGGAGAAAACCTACACAAGCACAAACTCCTTGCAGATGTGGCCAAGAGTTTTACACACAGTGCTGCAAGGCATCGGTGCTAACCAATGAGCCACTGGGCTACCTACTATCTTTTGAAAGGGCATGTCCACCTTCCATAAAAAAATTTTACCCCAAAACCAGACGTCCGACCGAATTGGCTGAACAAATGATCAACCGTGTCAAAAAACCATGACCAAATGTGTGGTCCTCTATGGACCACGTGCTCAGTCACGGAAAACTGTCGGACGTGGCTACATTTGGCGCCACCAACAGTTCTTCCTTCTGGCTTAAGCTCTATGCCTTGACAATGATTGGAAGCAGTGGGGACCAGAGTAGAAGATGATAGTCTTTTATTACTAAGAAGCTTTAGGAATGCCTGACAGGTAAGTAATATACATGATGTATAGTTTAATGGGGGTGGGGAATGACCCCCAATGTCCTTATGATTGCTAAATGCAACAGCTAGAAAGCATATAAATCTGTACTGTTTTAAATATTATTATTAAGGACTTATAAAGCACCAACATCTTCCAGGTTGCTTTACAATTACATAAACCCA
The DNA here is from genome assembly GCA_019447015.1 of Hymenochirus boettgeri. Lineage (NCBI taxonomy): Eukaryota > Metazoa > Chordata > Amphibia > Anura > Pipidae > Hymenochirus > Hymenochirus boettgeri. The sequence goes on along the minus strand of CM033469.1, from coordinate 44,031,920 downwards.
CAAGGGTAATACATATTATACAATGTCATACATATTACATACAAAGGTAATGCATACAATATACGTAAGTGATGAGTTATTTACCGCAATACTGTGATACAATAGGAAAAAGGTCCCTGCCCAAAGAGCTTACAGGCTAGAGATGCCAGACTGTATGCTCTTTCTGCTTATACTCTGTTTTATTCAAAGCATTCTATTGCTCCTAAGGTAGGTTGCACATAAAAAACAGCTTTTATTTAAAATTCCCTTTGCCATATTCCAGCCTTGCAGAATAACATTTTAAATAGTCAAAAACTACAAAATAAACAATCACAAGATATCCTAAACATTTTCAGTGCCAACCAACAGAAACTTATTGGTCTGTTATGCCAAACAGCTTGGTTCCATTACTTTAGGTTTTTTTGTTTTTTTAAACTTGTTTTATTGATAATAAAATTATAAATATTTCAATCTTATATAAAGTTTTAGTTTGCTCATTTACATTAGTTAGAGTGTGCCAAAAGTTACTTAGTGTTATACAGGTAGTAGTTATTGAGTATACTTTTGTTTAATATGTTTCAGCACATCTCTGATATACTATTTTTAGTATCAATTAAACATATGTCATAGTAGCTCATACAGGGGGGGTATGTCCTGCACTTACTCCTACTATACCCCCATTTTAGGCACTCTTAGGATTCCATTAATGTATTTGGTTTGCAGGTGTTGTATCTGAAGAGTCCAAGCAGATATCCCAGATTTTATGAAATTTTCTGGGTCAATGTCTATGTTGATGTATAATATTGTAAAGTGGGAGTGTATTGTTAATCATATTTATCCAGGTATTGATTTGGGGAGGGTTTGGTGCCATCCATTTAAGTACAATCCTTTTTCTTGCGAAAAATAGTGTTTCCCTTGCAAAAGTGGGTTTATAAGGATCTTCTATGTCTAGTGTGTTTATTTCCAAGATACATAGTTTAGGGTCTGGTGGAATTGGCCATGGTAGTAGAGCTGACAGAAATCTTATTATTTTATGCCAGAATTGTACAACTGGGGGGCAATCGCAGATGAGGTGCCAAAAGTTTGCATCATCTTTGTAGCATTTTGGGCATATCTTAGGGTGCGATGAAGACATTGTGGTGTTAAGTGAGCTTGGTGAGTGCCTGGGAATAAATCTAAAGCTGGGTACACACACTACAGATTTCTGAAAGATAACAGACAGGATCCTGTTTGTCATTTTTCAAAGATCCCCCTACACACACTCCAGAGCGTTCTCCCTATACACAATATAAGGAGAATGCTCAGGATTTGTGTTTTCCTCGATGCGGACAACTCCCCTATAAGGAATCTACCATGGCCGAGGGAAATTTTCCGAACAAGCGGTCGGCCGACCCAATTGTTCACCGGCCACACGCTCGTTCAAAAAAGCAAGGTACACACAGTACTGATAAAGCCCTGATAACATCGGAACCAACAGTATCGGGGCTCACTAATATTTTATCAGAAGCTACTGATTAAGATAAGATCTCTATGGGAGAGAGTCCGGGTTTTGTTACTCAACCGCCATCTTTCCTCCTCAGTGGGGCAGGAAGGCATGCTCAGTGGGCTTTATCCAGGTAAATTGGAGGGGCTGTCCAAGCCCCTGGCTGTTAAGCGCATTGCAACTAGCAGTGTGCTGTCAGCCAGTGCACAGGCTCAACTTTAGTATTAAACTCTATTATTTCATTATAGTTGCCCATTAAATAGAAAAGCAAGTGAGATCTTTTAATCTGCAGTTTCTTTGATCCAAGTTGTATGGAAAGCTATTTTATATTTTAGTCTTCATTGAACGTTAACATGTCCAGGGGATGTCCACCCCCAAAACTATAATTTCCCCCACTACTGGCCCCACTCTGTAATGCATAAAAATCCTTACCTTGCATCCCAGCTCCAAATGGTTCTCCTGCAATGTTCCCCCAAAGTCCAAAAAACTGGCCACCAGGAGCCTAGCAGAGTCCATTTAGGACTCTGCCTCCTGTCTCCCCTCTGGGAGAATTTTGCCGTGCACACTGCAGCTCTCCCCCCCCCCCCTTCCCTTTCCCTCCCGTTTTGGTCTCCATCCCCTAGTACAACACCCTTTTTATATATTGTAGGGCTTCCCCCCCATCACCAACCGCATTATTATTATGGCCAGAAACTCCCCAGATCTTTACTTACCGTCCCCACCATTCTGAACTGCCGGCAGCCGCGTCCGTGATTGGCTGCCGCTCAGCCAATCACAGACTAGCTGCCAGTCCGGCCCCCTGCTTGCAGTTTCATGCAAGCAGAAGGCCAGGCAGTGCGGCGGAGAATAGAAGGAAGGTAAAGATCGGGCGAGTTTCTGGCCATAATAATAATGCGTTTGGGGCTGGCGGAGGAAGTCCTACAACATATACATTTTTTTTAAAGGGTGGACATGCACTTTAACAGGTAAGCTCACAAATACAAACAATACATTCAAATTCTATATGTGCCACTTTGACCACAGTATTATGTGGGTGCACATTATCTCTTCCAAGTTTGAAAGCCCATCTGCTAATGGTGATGAAGTATTCTTTGTTATTATATGGTACACATAGGCAGATATATCAGCTGACTGTTCATCTATATTGACCAGTGGGCCGGGCCAAAAGTTGCAACTGCCTATATTCGGGCAGCCCATAGGAGCATGCACAATCGGCTGAAATTTGCAAACATGTCCGTTTATCCTTTTTGCCTGATTTATGGTCTGTCAGACCGAAATACCAATATATCAGTTTCGGCCTGTGTTTACCTAGCCTAAGGCTGGATACACACACACCATCCAATCTTTGAGTTGACCGACCGGCACTTTAATGGACATGCTGGAAAATCACGCTTGGTCATGGCTACTTTTGCTGTGACTCATAGTGCTTTGTTGTGGCCAAACGTTCGCTAGTGGTGAACGTCGGTCAGAACAAAGAAATTCCATGGTGTATACCCAGCTTAATGGCGAGAAAAGATCTTCAAAGTAGCAGTTAGAAATCCTGCAGGGGAGAGCAAATGGTGATGTGAACACCTTATACACCCCCTAGTGTCCACAAACATGTGTAACATTATAGCCACAATAAATAATTAGAGAACTATCTTATAGAAAAGTTGTAAGATTAGTTCCTTAGGCAATCTCTACATCACACTAGAGGTGGGCAGAAATAGGAGTGTTATGAGCATTTACAGCTGCAGTTATGGCCATATAAGATAAGATCTTGATGCTAAACTGTTTTTGATATCCTATAGACTCAGAACTATGTGATTGAAGCCTCATATGCACATCCAATACTGAGGACAATAAATGAGGGCATGCATGCATTTCATCTGATCATCACATGCGTGTAGCTGTTCAGTCGATCGTCATTCGTTCATCCGCAGGTCAGTTTATGAGAGTTGAGGGCATTTTGGGACAGAGAGGGGTTATCTAGGGGCATTGGTGGATCAGTCTGGAGCAGGGATATGAGATCATTATTAGATTATCGTACATTACTAATGATTATTAGAAAAAGTAAACCAATCAGAGGCGAAGAAACCCTATTACAGTATTAACATTTATTAGCGCATTCTTTCTGATCTCACATAATAAAGTAAGTTTTAATACACGCATAATACACATTAGATAGGTGAATCACTGCAGAAATGTATTTTATTTGTTGGGTCCTAAAAGTATTACAAATTATAAAGAAATAAATGTGACATCTCTCCAAATTTGTAAAAAAGTGTAAAATTATATAGGTTTGAGTTGCTTATCTTAGGGGAAAAATCCATGTTGCAGAACAGCATAAATATTTTATTTTTCGCTCCCTTAAATAGAAATAGAGTTTGTACACTTTCCATTTAAATGAGCTAAGTAGGAACATTAGATTGCGATAACAGAATGAAAATGCATTCCATTATGACTTAAAGGTCAAGGTGGGATGCACAAACATAGGGAACGGGGGCTTTTTAACACACACTGCTGACTATACAATTCTTTTATTACCAAGAAAACAGCTGGTGAGCAAAATAAGAGAAAACGCTATTAGAAACTGTCCTGCCAACAACAGATAAAATAACATACAGAAAGTCTTATAGACTGACCTACTCCGCTTATCAAAAAATGAAGCTGTAATTAGGTTAAATTTAGAAGGAAAAAAAAATGTATTTAACCACAATTTTAAAGGGAAACGTATTTTCTTTCTTTTATAATAGTATTTAGTTTGTCACTGAGATTATCTTACATGTAATTAAAGATAACCTGTGCCCAGGTTAAGGACCTTGTCCTATCCCTTCTCTAGAATGGTGGGTAAACCGATGAGAAGACACACTCTGCATGAAGCATTGCTTACTATGGGCCCTATCTCCGGTCAGGGGGAGGAGCCAGAACCAGGGTGTACCAGAGCAAACTTTGTTACTAAATTTAATGCATTTTAGGTCTTCACTCTGGTTACAGCAATCACGAGGGGATGCTAAGGAGGGTTGAAAATAACTTTTTAGTTATCCTGAAAGGAGAATGAAAGTCTAATAATAAATTAAGTTTATGTGATCCCCCATCTAATTAGGCCTTATCTACTGAAAGCTGATAAATGCTTTAAAACCATTCTAATAATTGATGTTTCCTTTCTTCCTGTTTCCCATAGTCCTTTGCTTGTGTCTATGTAAGCCCCATTCAAGCCTATAGATATTGTGCCAAATAAAGATTTAGGGCTCGTTCACACTTTAATGCAATCTAAAAATGCAGTGTGTTTAGTGACATTTTAACGCGTTTTTGTATCCATTGCTAATCGTTTGCCTGTGTGTTATTATACATTTTTTCTGCGTTTCTGTCCATTGCGTTTTAACGTGTTCTTTATCACATTTTTCGAATTTAAAGGGGCAGGACCAAAGAATACTTGTCACTTCCTGGGAGCGTGTTTCCTATAGCCTGCGGACCAGAAATGACATCACAGGAACTCCCAGAATCCTTTGTGATAAATGGACAGAAACACAAACGTGTGTGTTGTTTTCCGTTGTACCATTATCATGGCTTTTTGGATGGACAGAAATGCGTGCAGCAGTGCATTTTTAAAACGGACTGGAACAGAATAGAATACAATGCAGCAAGTGTGAACAATATTGTGAAATCCTATGGGGTTTCACTGTCTGTCAAACTGATGTAGTGTTATTTCTGTGCTTCAGCACCATATTTAATACAGGATAAACTGGCGTTCCTCAATAAAATGATATTGGGAGTTAGAATTAACCAATCCTACCTTCCTGCCCCAGGTACTTTTCATTTTTATGAAGTTAATATTTACAGGGGAGTTGTCCTATAACCAAGTCATCAGCAAACTTTAAACTTGGGACAGAGGGGCAAATAAAATACTACAGATGTACCAATAATGGCAGGATCTAGCTGCTGCTGATTAGATGCTTCCAGACTACGGTAGGTTCATTTTAATTGATGTCTAAAAAAGTATTCCAATAATGAAGCAATAATTTATGGCAGCTTTTTGCTATGCAGCCTCCTGTCTAACAGTACAGAGAATCTAAAATAATTTAAACACAAAAAAAAGCCCACAAATTTCTCCCAAACTGAACTTTTTAATGGCAGTGTAATTTATAATGCACCATTTTTGTGAAATGTAAGAATACACAATATAATACACAAGTTTCAGTGAGTCATTCGACCCTGATTACATAGCACTGATTATAGCTGATGATACAGCAGTGTTTATAAGAATATAATTTACAGGACATTCATGGCACTGGTGTATTATAATGTTGTTATTTACAGGATATTCCTGGTTCCATCCCAGTACGCTTGCTGTATTGCACAATAAATATATTGAGGATCATCTTCCCCTTTCTCATTTTGAGTGAGAAACACAGCAAAATTTACCCAGAGCTGCATCCGGGCTGAGAATATCCAAAAGGGGTTAACCCCTTTGTGAACAAATACTCACACACAAAGAGATATTGTTTAGTGTGGCTTTAACCCCTCTTTTGCAGCACTGTGGCTGCAGGTGAATTGGGCTGAGTTTGTTTGCTGTCTACATGCCCCATGTATATACAGCTTGTACACATATTCAGTAATAAATGAGGAATCTATCATTTACATGTATACACAAATATTGTACATTTTAATACCAGAACATAGAATTTAATCTCCGTTATAATTTCAGATAATGTTTTCCTTTACAATGTTTCTGAAAACAGTATCACAAATGGTTCCATTGTCCTTAAAGGGTATCTAAAAAAAGTGTAACTTTAGGTACAGCAAAATACTCCAAAACTTTTTTCAGATTTTAAATCTGAGCTATAGATTCTGAAAAATCATCATTTGAAATCACAGCATTTATAGGGAAAGACCTGTCACTCCAGCAGAAAATATTGTATGTCCCATTCCCTGATCCCTTACTAGGATCTTTTGCTGCCTGCCAGCGCACACATTCCGCAACATTTTAGAGAATCAGCAGAGAAAAGAAGGCATGGGGAGATGTGTAAGCAGAGCAGTGTCTGTGGTGAGGCTGTGCAGAACTTATAAGTGTCGCAGACACTACAAGAAGGCAGCGAGTAAGGGAGGTGGGGGGGCTATTGGGAGCACTCAATAAACATTAATAATTTAATGACAAAGCAAGCACAGATAAATATGTTGAATAAACCATTTACTTCTCTCAAAATGTAGTTTCAGATAATGTAAAGTTGTGAGTATAGTGACCCTTTAATAAACGTAACATTGTCGGGATTAGTTGCAGGAGAGTGTTTGGATAGTTTAACTAGTTATGGCCAAGGGCAGACAAATAGGTCTGTGTTCGTCTGAAGCTAATGAAATGTCAGTGATAGAAATCACATTACTTTTTGAGCTTTAGCCTCAGTCGCTTTAGGATAATTCCAATTCTGTACAGCTGTGTCCAGAGGGAGAAGGGGAGATGCATTCCACCTACATTCACTTCTGAGCAGTTTGGTATTTTTGAGCAGCGTGTGGGATAAAACCTGAAAAGTTACTGTTATGTTGCAGGCTCAATAAATACAAAGGGTGGTTTTAGGTCTGGAACATAATCTAACATAGACTCTAATACTTATGGAGCTGAAGGATGTTCCTGGAGGATGCTATTCATCCCAATATTCACCACCCCAATCTTGCATAACCATGACATCACTTGCATATGTTGCAAAGAACCAGGAAGCAGAGGAGAATGTGTGGCAAAGGGGATGATAAGCTTTTGTGCATACCTTGGTTTTTGCCTTTTCTGGCTTTATAAGTTAGCACAACCACTGAGAAGACAACTCTGGTAGCCTCCGTAAGTCATTGGCCAGAATGTCACTGTCATGACCAAAACTGATAGCTGTTACCCAGAAGTCCGGAGGACCGGTGGAGTTAGTGCAGAAGATCTATCTTAAGGTACACTGGGGACCAAGGTAAGTATTGCAATCTTGGGCTTTGGGTGGGGGGAATGTTTTAAATGTACATTTGGGCGGACATGCCCTTTTAAAGGAAATTAATCTTCTGGTCAAATCAGAATTTGGTAGTTAAATAAAGAAACTTGCTAAAAACACTTTGAATAGAAAAAAAATTTCCAAGATCCCCCTACACACACTCCAGAGCGTTCTCCCTATACACAATATAAGGAGAATGCTCAGGATTTGTGTTTTCCTCGATGCGGACAACTCCCCTATAAGGAATCTACCATGGCCGAGGGAATTTTTCCGAACAAGCGGTCGGCCACCCAATTGTTCACCCCACACTCTCGTTCAAAAAAGCAAGGTACACACATACTGATAAAGCCCTGATAACATCGGAACCACAGTATGCGGGCTCACTAATATTTTATCAGAAGCTACTGATTAAATAAGATCCTATGGAGAGAGTCCGGTGTTTTGTTACTCAACCGCATCTTTCCTCCTCAGGGGGGCAGGAAGGCATCCTCAGTGGGCTTTATCCAGGTAATTGGAGGGTGTTCCAAGCCCCTGGCTGTTAAGCGCATTGCAACTAGCAGTGTGCTGTCAGCCATTGCACGCTCAACTTTAGTATTAAACTCTATTTCATTATAGTTGCCCATTAAATAGAAAACAAGTGAGACTTTTTAATCTGAGTTTCTTTGATCCAAGTTGTATGGAAGCTATTTTATATTTTATGTCTCATTGAACGTTAACATGTCCAGGATGTCCACCCCCAAAACTATAATCCCCCCACTACTGGCCCCACTCTGTAATGCATAAATCCTTACCTTGCATCCCCTCCAAATGGTTCTCCTGCAATGTTCCCCCAATTCCAAAAAACTGGCCACCAGGAGCCTAGCAGAGTCTAGGACTCTGCCTCCTGTCTCCCCTCTGGAGAAATTTTGCCGTGCACACTGCAGCTCTCCCCCCCCCCCTTCCCTTTCCCTCCCGTTTTGGTCTCCATCCCCGATACAACACCCTTTTTATATATTGTAGGGCTTCCCCCCCATCACCAACCGCATTATTATTATGGCCAGAAACTCCCCAGATCTTTACTTACGTACCGTCCCCACCATTCTGAACTGCCGGCAGCCGCGTCCGTGATTGGCTGCCGCTCAGCCAATCACAACTAGCTGCCAGTCCGGCCCCCTGCTTGCAGTTTCATGCAAGCAGAAGGCCAGGCAGTGCGGCGGAGAATAGAAGGAAGGTAAGATCGGGCGAGTTTCTGGCCATAATAATAATCGTTTGGGGCTGGCGGAGGAAGTCCTACAACATATACATTTTTTTAAAGGGTGACATGCACTTTAACAGGTAAGCTCACAAATACAAACAATACATTCAAATTCTATATGTGCCACTTTGACCACAGTATTATGTGGGTGCACATTACTCTTCCAAGTTTGAAAGCCCATCTGCTAATGGTGATGAGTATCTTTGTTATTATATGGTACACTAGGCAGATATATCAGCTGACTGTTCATCTATTGACCAGTGGGCCGGGCCAAAAGTTGCAACTGCCTATATTCGGGCAGCCCATAGGAGCATGCACAATCGGCTGAAATTTGCAAACATTGTCCTTATCCTTTTTGCCTGATTTATGGTCTGTCGACCGAAATCCCAATATATCATTTTCGCCTGTGTTTACCTAGCCTAAGGCTGGATACAACACACCATCCATCTTTGAGTTGACCGACCGACGGCACTTTAATGGACATGCTGGAAAATCACGCTTGGTCATGGCTACTTTTGCGTGTGACTCATAGTGCTTTGTTGTGCCAAACGTTCGCTAGTGGTGAACGTCGGTCAGAACAAAGAAATTCCATGGTGTATACCCAGCTTAATGGCGAGAAAGATCTTCAAAGTAGCGTTAAATCCTGCAGGGGAGAGCAAATGGTGATGTGAACACCTTATACACCCCCTAGGTGTCCACAACATTGTAACATTATAGCCACAATAAATAATTAGAGAACTATCTTATAGAAAAGTTGTAAGATTAGTTCCTTGAGCACATCTCTACATCACACTAGAGGTGGCAGAAATAGGAGTGTTATGAGCATTTACAGCTGCAGTTATGGCCATAAGATAAGATCTTGATGCTAAACTGTTTTTGATATCCTATAGACTCAGAACTATGTGATTGAAGCCTCATATGCACTCCAATACTGAGGACAATAAATGAGGGCATGCATGCATTTCTCTGATCATCACATGCGTGTGTAGCTGTTCAGTCGATCGTCATTCGTTTCATCCGCAGGTCAGTTTATGAGAGTTGAGGCATTTTGGAACAGAGGGGGTTATCTAGGGGCATTGGTGGATCAGTCTGGAGCAGGGATATGAGATCATTATTAGATTATCGTACATTACTAATGATTATTAGAAAAAGTAAACCAATCAGAGGCGAAGAACCCTTTACACTATTAACATTATTAGCGCATTCTTTCTATCTCACTAATAAAGTAGTTTAATCAACGCATAATACACATTAGATAGGTGAATCACTGCAGAAATGTATTTTATTTGTGTGGTCCTAAAAGTATTACAATTATAAAGAAATAAATGGGACATCTCTCCAAATTTGTAAAAAATTGTAAAATTATATGGTTTGGTTGCTTACTTAGGGGAAAAATCCATTTTGCAGAACAGCATAAATATTTATTTTTTCGCTCCCTTAAATAGAAATAAGTTTGTACACTTTCCATTTAAATGAGCTAAGTAGGAACTTAGATTGCGATAACAGAATGAAAATGCATTCCATTATGACTTAAAGGTCAAGGTGGGATGCACAAACATAGGGAACGGGGCTTTTTACACACAGGCTGACTATACAATTCTTTTATTACCAAGAAAACCTGGTGACAAAATAGAGAAAACGCTATTAGAAACTGTCCTGCCAACACAGATAAAATAACAACAGAAAGTCTTATAGACTGACCTACTCTCCCCTTATAAAAAATGAAGCTGTAATTAGGTAAATTTAGAAGAAAAAAAATGTATTTAACCACATTTTAAAGGGAAACGTATTTTTCTTTCTTTTATAATAGTATTTAGTTTGTCACTGAGATTATCTTACATGTAATTAAGATAACCTTTGCCCAGGTTGACCTTGTCCTATCCCTTCTCTAAATGGGGTAAACCGATGAGAAGACACACTCTGCATGAAGCATTGCTTACTATGGGCCGCCCTATCTCCGGTCAGGGGGAGGAGCCAGAACCAGGGTGTACCAGAGCAAACTTTGTTACTAAATTTAATGCATTTTAGTCTTCACTCTGGTTACAGCAATCACGAGGGGATGCTAAGAGGGTGTGAAAAAACTTTTTAGTTATCCTGAAAGGAGAATGAAGTCTAATAATAAATTAAGTTTATGTGATCCCCCATCAATAGGCCTTATCTACTGAAAGCTGATAAATGCTTTAAAACCATTCTAATAATTGATGTTTCCTTCTTCCTGTTTCCCATAGTCCTTTGCTTGTGTCTATGTAAGCCCCATTCAAGCCTATAGATATTGTGCCAAATAAAGATTTAGGCTCGTTCACACTTTAATGCAATCTAATGCAGTGTGTTTGGTGACATTTTAACGCGTTTTTGTATCCATTGCTAATCGTTTGCCTGTGTGTTATTATACATTTTTTCTGCGTTTCTGTCCATTGCGTTTTAACTTGTTCTTTATCACATTTTTCGAATTTAAAGGGGAGGACCAAAAGATACTTGTCACTTCTCTGGGAGCGTGTTTCCTATAGCCTGCGGACCAGAATGACATCACAGGAACCCAGAATCCTTTGTGATAAATGGACAGAAACACAAACGTGTTTTTGTTTTCCGTTGTACCATTATCATGGCTTTTTGGATGGACAGAAATGCGTGCAGCAGTGCATTTTTAAAACACTGGACAGAATAAAATACAATGCAGCAAGTGTGAACAATATTGTAAATCCTATGGGGTTTCACTGTCTGTCAAACTGATGTAGTGTTATTTCTGTGCTTCAGCACCATATTTAATACAGGATACTGGCGTTCCTCAATAAAATGATATTGGGAGTTAGAATTAACCAATCCTACCTTCCTGCCCCAGGTACTTCCATTTTTATGAAGTTAATATTACAGGGGGTGTTCCTATAACCAAGTCATCAGCAAACTTTAAACTTGGGACAGAGGGGCAAATAAATACTACAGATGTACCAATAATGGCAGGATCTAGCTGCTGCTGATTAGATGCTTCCAGACTACGTAGGTTCATTTAATTGATGTCTAAAAAGTATTCCAAAATGAAGCAATAATTTATGCAGCTTTTTGCTATGCAGCCTCCTGTCTAAAAGTACAGAGAATCTAAAATAATTTAAACACAAAAACGCCACAAATTTCTCCCAAACTGAACTTTTAATGGCAGTGTAATTTTAATGCACACATTTTTGTGAAATGTAAGAATACACAATATAATACACAAGTTTCAGTGAGTCATTCGACCCTGATTACATAGCACTGATTATAGCTGATGATACAGCAGTGTTTATAGAATATAATTACAGGACATTCATGCACTGGTGTATTATAAGTTGTTATTTCAATATTCCTGGTTCCATCCCAGTACGCTTGCTGTATTGCACAATAAATATATTGAGGATCATCTTCCCCTTTCTCATTTTGAGTGAGACACAACAAAATTTACCCGAGCTGCATCCGGGCTGAGAATATCCAAGGGGTTACCCCTTTGTGACAAATACTCACACACAAAGAAGTATTTGTTAGTGTGGCTTTAACCCCTCTTTTGCAGCACTGGGGCTGCAGGTGAATTGGCTGAGTTTGTTTGCTGTCTACATGCCCCATGTTATACAGCTTGTACACATATTCAGTATAAATGGGAATCTATCATTTACATGTATACACAAATATTGTACATTTTAATACCAGAACATAGAATTTAATCTCCGTTATAATTTCAGATAATGTTTTCCTTTACAATGTTTCTGAAAACAGTATCACAAATGGTTCCATTGTCCTTAAAGGGTATCTAAAAAAGTGTAACTTAGGTACAAGCAAAATACTCCAAAACTTTTTTCAGATTTTAATTCTGAGCTATAGATTCTGAAAAATCATCATTTGAAATCACAGCATAATAGGGAAGACCTGTCACTCCAGCAGAAAATATTGTATGTCCCATTCCCTGATCCCTTACTAGGACTTTTGCTGCTGCTGCCAGCGCACACATTCCGCAACATTGAGGAATCAGCAGAGAAAAAAGGCATGGGGAGATGTGTAAGCAGAGCATGTCTGTGGTGAGGCTGTGTGCAGAACTTATAAGTGTCGCAGACACTACAAAAGGCAGCGAGTAAGGAGGTGGGGGGGCTATTGGGAGCACTCAATAAACATTATAATTTAATGACAAAGCAAGCACAGATAAATATGTGAATACAACCATTTTACTTCTCTCAAAATGTAGTTTCAGATAATGTAAAGTTGTGAGTATAGTGACCCTTTAAACGTAACATTGTCGGGATTAGTTGCAGGAAGCTGTTTTGATAGTCTTAACTAGTTATGGCCAAGGCAACAAATAGGTCTGTGTTCGTCTGAAGCTAATGAAAGGTCGTGATAGAATCACATTACTTTTTGAGCTTTAGCCTCAGTCGCTTTAGGATAATTCCAATTCTGTACAGCTGTGTCCAGAGGGAGAAGGGAGATGCATTCCACCTACATTCACTTCTGAGCAGTTTGGTTATTTTTGAGAGCGTGTGGATAAAACCTGAAAAAGTTACTGTTATGTTGCAGACTCAATAAATACAAGGGGTTTTAGGTCTGGAACATAATCTAACATAGACTCTAATACTTATGGAGCTGAAGGAGTTTCCTGGAGGTGCTATTCCACCCATATTCACCACCCCAATCTTGCATAACCATGACAACTTGCATCTGCTTGCAAGAACCAGGAAGCAGAGGAGAAGTGTGGCAAAGGGGATGATAAGCTTTTGTGCATACCTTGGTTTTTGCCTTTTCTGGCTTTATAAGTTAGCACAACCACTGAGAAGACAACTCTGGTACCCTCCGTAAGTCATTGGCCAGAATGTCACTGTCATGACCAAAACGATAGCTGTTACCCAGAATCCGGAGGACCGGTGGAGTTAGTGCAGAAGATCTATCTTAGGTACACTGGGGACCAAGGTAAGTATTGCAATCTTGGGCTTTGGTGGGGGGAATGTTTTAAATGTACATTTGGGGCGACATGCCCTTTTAAAGGAAATTAATCTTCTGGTCAAATCAGAATTTGGTAGTTAAATAAAGAAACTTGCAAAAACACTTTGAATAGAAAAAAAAATCCCCAAATCTGTGCAGTGTAGTAAGTTAGGGTGAGGACTTTGAAACCATTTTCTCTAGCAATTCATCATTCTCCTCCTGAAGCTGCAGACTTTGCACTTGGATGATGTTTTGCTGGTCCAGTATCCGACGAACCTCCCTACACGTTTCCTCCATGGCCCTGCAAACCTTTTCTGCTCTTCCAACATGCTCTCCATAATTTTTAATTTCTTCTTCTGGAAACTAAATGTCTGCAACTTCCTTTTTTTGTATGTCGCTCCCCAGATCTGAAAGAGGGCTTTTTTTTTTTTTTTATTATTTTTATATTATATTAGTGTTTGCTTGCACAGGGTTTATGATTGATTAGCAACTGCGGTTGGTGTACCGGCTGGCCTGGGGTCTTTGGAGTGTGGATTCCAACACAAAATTTGGCTATATTTTTTTTCGCAAAAATAATGGAGATATAGGCAGTGCCCAGTGAACTGGTCTTACAGGCATATATACTACCGTATAGCAATTCTATAGATTCCAATGGTACTGGAATTTAACTTACAATTTTGCTTTCTTTGTATTCCTCTCAGTGTCCTTAAAGGGCATGTCCATCCCCATAACTAAAATTTATTCCATAGCTGGCCCCACTGTATAGTGTTAAAAATCGTTACTTTTCTCCTCTGCTCCATAAGATTGTCCTGCAGTGTCTAGGTAGTCCAGAAAACTGAATAGTAGGAGCCTTCCTGTGGGTAAAAAGGTTTCTGCCCCTTCCCTGTCCTCCTGGAGGACTCTGACATGCCCTCCAGATCCTCGTCTCTGCAGTGATAGAGTAAAAATGAAACCACCCTCTTAACCCTAACCACCATATTTAAATCTTAAAAAAGTGCAGAGAAACACACTTACCAATCTTTGTTCTCTCGGCGAACTCAACTGCCAGCAGCCACATCTGTGATTGACTGACTTTTTTAAAGGGCATCTCCACTCGTATTTACAAATTTTGGGAATTCAATTTTATTGAAAAACGGGAGGTAAAGGAGCTGTGTCTTACCTCCCATTCTTCAATAAAATGATCTGGAGAAAGGAGAAGCTACTTACCCGGTTGTTTACTCCTAAATTTTCTTAATACGAGTGGGGATACCCTTTAAGATTTAAACATGGTGGTTAGTATTGGGAAGGGGGTTTACCCCAAATGCTTGTTAATTATGAACATTCAGTCATAGAATACCATGTCGTGAAAGGAAGTCTCACCCCACTGCATTCTGGGATACTGATGTTGTCAATATTCTGCAATATCTGACCTGACTGATTTTTAGGCAAAACATTTTGGTTTGAACTAACAGAATTTCAGCCCAACCTGACCAAAATATTGGTCATAGTGGTCGATCAGGCCCAATTATGTTTCCTGTCAGGTTAAAAAAATCACCTGGGATCATCACTTATAACGTCATGAAAGGCCACCAAACAAAGCCTTGTTGCAGTAAGGATCTTAAAATTTTAATTTCTGCTAAAAGCAAGGCCAAACAGTGGTGATCTGTGGTTAAACGTCATAGAACTAGAAGTCTGAATTTTTCTGTTCTGCCGTTAAACATGGAGGTTAGAGATGGGAGTCAGGTCCCTACACTAGAGAAAAAAGTTGATTTTGGGGAGCACATGCCCTTTAAAGGGATACTGAGGGCTCCAAACAATTTAGGTTTAAATAAGCTTTCTGTTGTACCTTCAAAATGAATCCTAAATCATATTTTTAAAAGGGTCTCCTAGGCTCAGTAGGAGGTCAGATGGTTTTCGTAATGTGAGTTTAGTTTTAATTATGGTGAAGGTGCAATCCTGATTTATATCATACATCCATAATAGTAAAACTGCAGGCAGATATCAATTATGGTTAGTGATGGTTCTAGTTCTCACAGCCCTTAGTTGTGAATGATTGTATTTTGTGATGGTAGTCTGTGAGTATTTAGATATATCTGGTATTAGGTTTAGGTAAGTGACAACAGCTGTCAACCTAGTTTTCATCTTGGAAAGCTCTGTTGAAAGTTTCAGTTTTGTCATATACAGTGCGAAATAATAGACAGCATTCCTTCATTTATCCATTATTTTTGCGATGACCCTTTTGCCTTTGAAGATATGCAAAGGTGTTTTGAATTTAGCTAAAAATGTGCCTTTTTAGTCCGTTTTACTAAAATTATATACCTATTATATATGTTTGCTAAACCAATATTATCAATGGTTTTCTATGGCTAGGTGCACACAGGCAGATATTTCAGGCTGGCCAGCATTTGATGATTTTGGCTGGGCTAAATTATTGTAGTTCACGGCAAAAATTACTACGGAGCGACATTTCAGCATGACCGTGCGATCTTTGCCAAAAAAGTACTGTAAATATTTCAGCCAGATCAACCGAAATATAGGCCGCTGTGTACTGTGCATAAGTAGACCAATAAAAAAGTAACATCTGATTGGTTGTAGCAAATTTACAGCAAGGGCAAATTGTTGTACCTCTTCTTAAATTAGTCTGATAAATGGGTCTGAATGGTTGGTTCTGTGGCGTTCCATAACTAAAAGGCTTAGATTTTCAGCATGGCCAACGATATTTTGCCTCTGTTAAATGTGGCGACCGGTCGATTGGATCGGAGTATTGCAACGCATACTTAGTCTAAAGATCTCACTGAGATTGTGCAGCAATACCTGGTATAGGACAATAATACCACTACATTTATGGCCGCCATTAGGCTTTGTTCACACTAAGGACTGCACAACGCAGGAGAAATATCATATTTGTGATGTAGTCTGGTGTTTTCCCTGCATTATGCATTGACAATCCCATTGTTTGCAATCTTAAAGCTTTGCACAACTGCATAAAACTGCTGCATGCAGTGTGATCTTTTTAATGTACTGCAATGCACCACAACACCTTAAGTGTTCCTGTAGGCAAACTGTTTTGGTGCACTTTTCTGGCAAGTGTGAACAAAGCCTAATAGATGCTTCTTAATATTTGTAATACATTATAGAATGCATTCAGTATAATGCCAAGACAAATTGTGTTGTTTCTAGAGGTAAATTCCCCAAACCCAAGGGCAACTGTGGTTTATGAACAAGTTAGGGGCAAATATAAGCCTGATGTCTTTCCTTTAAAATTAGCCCTAGCTGCAGCCTGTGAGAAATTAATTGTCGGGGAATGTTCAAATTTCCTGCTTACAGTAGGTTTAGTGACATCACCTGCCACTCTGCTCCTACCCTCTGCCTGGGGCAGAGCATACTCAGTTAAGAGCACTATCTTTTCGTGGCCGTTTTTCCCGCCATTTATGCCAAAATCGCGATTACCGTGATTTATAAATGGCCGGAAACTTTTAAGTGCCCCTGTGGCACTAACAAGAGCCCTTTGGGGCTTATGGGTCCCGCAGCTCGAACCGGGACCCCCTTCCCCAGCCCTATTAGGGCCCTTGCGGCACTTACAAGCCCACTGAGGTCGCTGATGCCAGGCAGGCTCACTGCAGCCAACAGTGAGCCCGGTGGCACCGCCGGCCTCAGCGGAGCCGATGTTGCCAGACGCTTCTTTATTCTTTCTTTAGCCATCTACTGCGATGGCATCTGAGGTCCGCGGCGGAGTGCACCTCTTTATATAGTTTTGCAGAAAACCCTAATCCGTTTCTGACTGGTCAATTTTTTAATGCTTGGTTTACATGTATTACATTAACCAATCAGATATTCTGAAATCAGAAATGCAAAAACTGCGGGACCCCTTAAGCCCCAAAGGCCCTTCTCAGGGCTGCAAGGGCACTTGTAAGTGCTGCAAGGGCCCTGATAGGGCCAGGGAAGGGGGTCCCGGTTCGAGCTGCAGGACCCCTAAACCCTAAAGGGCTCTTGTTAGAGCCACAAGGGCACTTGTAAGTGCCGCAAAGGCCCTGATAGGGCCGGGGAGGGGGATCCTGGCTCGAGCTGCGGGACCCCTTAAGCCCCAAAAGGCACTTTTCAGTGCCCTCGCTGAAGGGTCCCTCCACCCCCCTAGTGGGCTCTTCCCTCCCCCTCCCCGCGAGAGTACGGAGCTGGGGGCTGGGAAGGGCTGCTGGGAAGGGGTCGGGGAGGGCGGGGTGGTACCACCCTGCCGCGCCCCTCTGAGGAATGCGACCACCTGCGGCGATCCTTTCCCGGCATCCCCTCCCAGCCCACTGCTCAGGGATTTGCGGCAATGTTGTACTATTATAGGCCGGTTATAAATATGGCCCTTAATTCTGGGAAAAACAGGAAGTACCTGCACAGACATTAAAAAAAATTGACCGTTAAGAAGTGGAGCCTATTAATACAGGCAGTATCTGGAAGCTGGTCACATGGCTGAAAAAAGAAAGCTTTCAAGCAGAAAGTAATATTGCTGAATCTTTTCAGCAATAACTTCTTACAAATTTTACTTAGAGATGTGATTTAGACTGATGACACACTCAAAGCGTGCGTAAATATGGTGATCGCGTCCTATCTGATAAGCCAATCACAGCGAAACGGACACTAGTGCATCTAGCGTTGCCAGATCTATTGGACAACAGATTGTGCATTTAAACACGATGGTGTGGCCTAGTCCTAATGGTTTATATAACACTAACTTTGAAAAAATTGGAGACCACAGTTACCCTTGGTCAGTCAGTAAATTTACTGCTCAGTCATACCTCTCTCTGTATAGGTAAAATATATTATGAGGCACACAGTTTCCTTCAGTGGTTGGGCAAGGTTTGGTCTGTTTCATTATTTAGTAGTAGGGAGCTTTAATAGAATATTTAAAACAGACTTCTACTATGGGTTTCAGTATATGGACAAAGCCTGACCTTGTTTAAAATGACCAGCTATAACATGCAGTGTTATATATTATTAATGAATAATCACCTTGGTTTGTATGACTGAAGGCTTGCAGAACTTTCTGAGTTGTCATCTTCAAAACAGTCCTCCCGTTCTTCATAGGAAAACTGATTGTAAGGCAAATAGAGTGGTGTAGACTTGGCTGATGGAGACTGAGAGGCCTCAGTGTGTGACGTGGAAGGTCCTGGTTGTAGTTTCACATCACTGTGTTCAGGCAGTTTGGATAAGATACGATCAATAGTTTTAAAATAGGGCCAGTCAGGAAGGGAAGTTTCCCCATCAGTCATGCATTTCAATTTCCTACAAAAAGGGGAAAAAATATGATAAATAATGTGGATTACAACAGTTATTGTAGATGCTCCATATCCTGTGAAAATGTGGATGGCACATGTAAAGTATCCACTGTGAATTCACATAAAATATTACATGGCTTGCAAAACAACCAATCCCAACACAGACAAACCATCAATGACAGACGCAACAATGGTAATTTGTGGCAACATTCGACCTTTAGTAAATGGACATAGAATGATCAATGCCCATACAATGACCATGACAGTTTTATGCTGCAATGAAAATCATAGGTTACACCAGTTAATTCTCTATTAAAGACTACAAATATCCACAGTTTAAAAATGAAGCAAGGCACATTCAAAGGAGAAGAATAGACAAAAATTAATTCTAAAAATTCAAAAAAATTACTATACTGTAAAATACCTTTTTAAAAATGAAAAGTACCTGGGACAGGGAGGTAGGATTGATTATTTCTACCTCCCAATATGGTTTTGTTGAGGAGCTACAATACATACAGTACAGTTTTCCTCTTCTAGGTTAGTGCCTTGGGCCTTCCTGTATTAAATATATACAGGCAGAAGCAGTTTTCTTCTTGCTGCTGCTCCTCATAGAAATAATATTCGGAGGTAGAAAGTACCAAGCCAACCTCCCTTCCCCAGGTACATTTCATTAATGAAAAAAAACTTTATAGACACTACAGTTCTCCTTTAAGTTTTGGGTTAAATGTCAAAGTGGCCATACACATGCGATCCCACAGCATGTGTGCCAACAGATCACACACGGGATTTACCTATTATCGTTCATATGTGTGGCCACCTTTACTTGCCTTTGCATATTCTTTTGTGATAAAACAGTGTAGATTGCTTAGTTAATAGGTGTGCAGTGTTCTTGCTCAATACTTTCTATCAAATAATAACTTTGGGTACTAATTTCAGTATATAGATACAAGTAATAGGCTGACTTCTTAGATAAAAGTTAACAAGGTTCCCTTCAGAATTTTGCATTACGTATAATAAGTAAGTTTTGTGTTCTTCTGCTTGTGTGCAAAACCTCTTTTTTTTTTTTTTTTAAATTATCTGTGCTGATTAACAGTTATTTTTACAACCAACAGATATTACTGCAGAGTATTAGATATTCAACTAAGGTATCTCATTTGTTATAGTAAATCTAAATTGGATTCAACTGCGCTCCAAGGTCCATAGACGTTACTTCTTTAGCTCCCCCATTGGGTGTAATGTAATATGCTTTGAGGAGTAATTGCCTGCCAGTAAATATTTCTTTAAAATATGTTCCATCGTACTTAACATTTTCTGTAAAGATTTCAGCAAGACACTTAAATCCTTAAATCCTTTGATGACAAATATTCCTTCCATTACAATGCAAAGAATTTATAAAGCAAGAAGGAATGCAGATAAATATTCAAGACCATTCTGGGAATCCTGTACATGTGTAGCCTATTAGCCCTTACTTTAACATGTCTTAGATGGAAAGAGAATGTTCTAAGCCCCTGCAGAGAGTTAATATAGAAGGATTAATGTCACAGAGGGAATTAAATTAGAATGTAAAAATAGACACCCAACAAGAAATAATTCTTAATAGCGATCATGTGAAAATGTCCCATTATATTATCGCCATATCGGACCTGACGTATATTAAAGCACAATCAAGGCACAGCGTGTTTCATATGTGACAATGAGAAACTATTAGATGACAGGGATAGTAATGTAGACGTGTAAAAGGCTGATTATTTATCAAATGTAAAGCTAAAAATGCCTGTTTAGGTGGTCTTTAAGGGGTTTTACACACATGAAAAAGTGAAAATTGAAACAAAGGTGGTTATTTATAAAAAGGTTTTTTAGAAAGTGTCCATTTTCACCATTTGGACCATTTAAAGGGACAGTTCAGTGGAAATTATGAATATTTGTTAAATTGTTAGTTTGTGTAATGTCTTCTTAGTTATTCTACATATTCTCTCCCATTTTGAAAAATCAGTTGATTTCATACCCTTTACTGTTCCCTGCTTTTGACATTAGTGAGCTGACATTTCAGGTTCTAACGGTCCTTCTTCTTCTCAGGATGCACCACATCCTTGGAATGTTCCTAACAGTAATTTCTACTGATTGGCTGTTGGATGGGTCAAAGATGCTCAGATCTCTACTGAGCAACTGAATCAACCCAGGCGCTGGGTCAAGGGCAGGACCATAACGGTCTCTACTAGGGGTCCTGCAAACAGGAAGTCAGTATTTCAGTTACATTTATTTATACACAGACAAAATGCTGAATTGGCAGATTAAGGTTGTCGATAAAATACTGCTCTTTTTTCTGAAAAATAAATGTATTTCTTCTGAACTTCCCCTTTAAAGGGAAACTATACTGAAAAAATTACTTTGCCTCATCTTAATCTATAATTTGAATACATGTAAGTAGCACTTACTCTAATTTGTGTGTGTTGCTGCATGCCTTCAATCCAGCACACATTTTGTTTTGGAGCAGTATCCCCCCCTCCCTTTTTTAACCACTCCCACTTCAATCCAACCTGACTTTTTTCCTTTTTTTTTTTTTTTTTTCCAAAACCAACTGTCAAGCCTACACACAGCATTCCAACTGTCAAAACTCTGTCACCATTCCAGATACAGTAAAACTACTCAGAAGAATAGTTTTGAGAGCAAGGAACTTGATTGACAGCTGAAATATAAGAAGTTTTAGATTGGATATCTAAAGAAATAGGGGGCAGATCAACAAAAAAATCATACAGTGGTGGTTGGGAAGAATTATTAGTTTGCAGTTATGGTCAATTTAAAATAACCTATTTTTATAGATAGATATATAGATGCCCTTTAATAATAATAATAATAATAATAATTCACACAGTGTACAGGAATTTGCTTTGGTGAGATTTTTGGTATAGCACAGTAGGGCAAGATTTTTGTGCGCAATTTTTATGCGATTGCGCGTGTGTTTTTCAAATTATATTAAAATCACGGCAGGACGCCCGAAATCGTGCGATTTCAGGTGTGTTGCGATTGGACATCTGTTTGCGATTTGGTAATGCATCTGATCTGCATTAAATTTTGCGCCAACCACACGTTTCCATATCTCAAAAGGTAAAAGTGCAATTGCACGAGAATCATACACACAATAATCGCCTGCGATTATTAGTGCTATAGTTGCCCCACTATATCCCACTATCTTTTAAGAGAACTATGATTGTTTTGTACTATAAGCAGTATAAATCTTCTAGTTTTCCAGCAGCAGTTTGCAGACCATTTGGTGTTGATTTGAATTGGTATTTTTAAATTATCTAGAATAGCATTGATTAAAATTCCCCAATGATGCCCAACCAAATGGACACGCAAGTGTGATTGTCACCCTGAAACCCAGCCTTAGACTGAATCTAAATAAAACTAAACTAATTATTTTCCCACCCACTTTAACCTAATCCTATTCAAGCCTCTTCTATTTCTGTTGATGATACTCTCATTTACCTTAGCCATCAGTACACTGCAAATACTTGACTCGTCTTTCCTTTTCTAATCACATTAACAATATTTCTAAAACTGGTAGGTTCCTCTCTCTAATGACTATGACAATACTCTTATCTGATCACACCTGTACTGCTGTAAACTTGTACTTACTGTCCATACTGCTTCTCATCTTTCTCCCCTTTAGTCTATACTAAGCTCCTGATGCTGTCTTACTCTATACTGAACAATAAAGTCTTCCTGACACTGGACAACTACCTGGCTCTACGTTTGTTTTAAAATATCCTCTGAACTTTCAAATTTCTTCACTCTATCAGTAGGATTATATGTGAGCTCACATCCTACCTCTCTCCCTATATCAATGAATTTATATCAGTAGGATTATATGTGAGCTTACATGCTACCTCTCCCTATGCCAATGAATTTCTATGAGTAGGATTCGATGTGAGCTTACATCCTACCTCTCTCCCAAAGTGCAGGACTGTGGAAGGAGGCAGGACCAGGCCAGGCCATGTGTGATTCATCTAGAACAAACCCAAGGGTAAGAACCTCAACCTGAGTATAAGTAGGTGAGAGAGTGTTTTGTGGGGCCCTTAGGAGACTATAGGAGGCAGTTGCGCAGTGGTGGATTTGATATTCTAAAAAGAAACGGGGGTTGTATACAATAAAACAGTGTCAGCTAAAAAAACAAACCAACATGTCATGTAACACCTGCTGCGGTCTCTCACCTTTTTTGGTCTTTCAGCTCACAACATGTCCTCTTTAACCTAAGCCCTCTTTCCTACACTGTAATCAGGTTGTTTACCCTATACTAACACATATTCAATGCCTCCTTGTTATATAGTATTTTCCCTCCCTCTTTAAAACCTGTGTACGTGAAACCCAAAATCCAAAAAACCTTGCTTGACCCCTATTGTATTGCTAACTGCCCAGTCTATCTTTTACCCATAGCCTCTAAACTACTAGGATATGTTCTTCCATATGACTAATTATCTTCATGCTCATAACCTACTGGACCCCTTTTTTTAGCCTGTGCATTCCACGGCTCTGTGTAAGACCTTCAGGCTGCTAAAGCCAATGGTTACTTTTCTATTCTCATCCTTCTCCACACCTCGACACAGTAGATTATTCCCTCCTAATGCAAATTCTTCACTTTTTGGGAATCCTGAATGAAGCGGCATCCTAGATCCTATCCTATTTCTCTAACAGAACCTACTCTGTGTCTAGCCAAAACCTCATCTCCAGTTCCTCTTAATGTAGGGGTTCCACAAGGCTCTGTTCTTGGACTCTTGTTGTTCTCCCTCTATAATATTTCCCATCATTAGCTCATTTTGTTTTAATTATCATCTTTTTGCTGATGATACCCAAATCTACTTTTCCACCCCCACGCTGCCCCTCCTGGATGGCATCGGTGCCTTAAACTAAATCTTACTAAAACTGAAATAATCATTTTTCTTCCTTAAACTGTTCCCATCTCACCTTTATCTATTTCTGTTGACAATTACCCCATTTACACTATTCAGTCGACACATTGTTCAGGGGTAATTATTGATTCATATCTCTCTCTTTTTCTAACTACATACACTATGTTACTAAAACATGTCACATGTTTCTTCCCAGTTGGGGAATCTTTTTGATCTAACTCGACTTAAATGCAATATAAAATCTATATTAATTATATTAAAGGGCATGTCCACCTCCCAAACTAAAATTTAACCCACTACTGGCCCCACTGTGCAGTTTAAAAAAAAATCTTACTTTACATCTCTGCTCCTTATGGTTCTCCTGCGGTGTCTGTCCAGGACAGTGGCTAACACAGGGGAGCACCCCCCTTCCTACGTACCTCCTGATCCCTCCCTGGCTTCCCTTCTCCTAGCATAAAATATTTTTGATATAATATTAGCCATCCCTTCCCACCCCAACCACTATATTACATGTGTAAAAAAAGAATCAAAACTCTACTAACAGCTCCTTGCTTCCATGGCGTTTGCTATACCCAGCAGCTACAGCTGTGATTGGCTGCCTCTCAGCCAATCGCGACTGCCAGTCCGGCCTCCTGCTTGTAGTTCCAGCAAGCAGGGAGCCGGATCAGAACACTGCTGGAGCAATGGGTTGTAAGTAGCATTGTGATTCTTTTTTTACACAGCTAATATAGCAGTTGGGGGTGGTAAGGGATGGCCAACATTATATGAAAAATTTATATCAATGGTGGAGATGCCCTTTAACTGTAACACAAAATATGTCATATACGTAATATCCTGTCTCTCCTGTTGTAAACAATATGTGGGACGTCTGAAATGTTTCTTAAAAGAACCCACAACAATTCAGTATTCAGGGGATATAAAAAAATTAATATAAATTGCGCATGCGCATAAAAGACAGTGTCCGTTGGAACCGGTCAGACTACGTGGCAGAGGAGCGAGCGAGTGGGTAAGTAGCTTACCTTCTCTCCTGGCTCCTGCAGGTTTTATTGAAGAACGGGAGGTAAGACAAAGCTCCTTTAACTCCTGTTCTTCAATAAAACTAAATGGCAAAAAAAAATTCTCAGTGGAGATAGCCCTTAACTTGACACTGCACCATTTCTTACTTCTACCCTTCCCTATGTATCTGTATGTTACCCATCTAATTAAACTGTAAACTCTATGGGGCAGGGACCTTTTTCCTCATATTACATGGTTACATTTTTCGATGTTCATACTTATTTATATATTTATTTATAATTTTTGTCCCCACTGTATAGCTTTTTCTATTATAATATTGTACAGTGCTACATCCCCTAGTGGCGCTATATCAATAAACATACATACATAACAAGCAAATGTATTTTAATAGATTAATTCTGGTTTATCACTAATAACATTTTTAAATGTATTCTATTTTACTTAAGACCATCACAATTGATTTACCGTATATACTCGAGTATAAGCCGAGGTTTTTAGGTTTAAAAATCAACCTAAAAACCTTGCCTCGGCTTATACTCGAGTCAATAGACACTTACCTTCAATCCAGAAGCACTTACCTTCAATCCAGAAGCAGCAACCAAGCATGCTGGGAGTTGTAGTTTCCAAACATCTACAGTGGAAAGGTATTAGGGTGGGGGACAGTATGCCATACAGTAACCCCCAATACCTTTCTACTATAGGTGGTTGGAAACTACAACTCCCAGCAACCAAGCATGCTCGGAGTTGTAGTTTCCAAACATCTACAGTGGAAAGGTATTAGGGTTACTGTATACCCTCAGCTTATACTCGAGTCAATCATGTTTTTCTAATTTTGGAGGCAAAAATTGGTACCTCGGCTTATACTCGGGTCGGCTTATACTCGAGTATATACGGTAATAGGGTGGACATTATGACCAAACTATCAATTAAATGTTCAGCTATCCAACATATTTACCTGGGCTGGAACATTTAATAGAACACAATGTAGATTGCAAAATGATAGGCCTAGGCAGTTGTTGATTCATCAGCAGGTTGTGTATTGTTTGGCCAGAATAAATGCATGGGTACCATTTAATTAAGTCTGGGGCCCTGGGTAATGTTGTCACTTTTGCAATATGCATAAATGGAGATTCAATAAAAGTTCTTATTGTTTAAAATGGTGCTAATTTTGGCCCAACCAATCAGATCTTATTTAACATTTGAATGCGAATATCTGATTGGTTGGGGCAAAATTAGCACCATTTTTAACAATAAAAACTATTATTACACCTCCCTGTGTGTGTTTTTTTTCCTTCTGCAGCACTACATAAAACATATGGATCATATTACTGCTTCACTCACAGTCACTGAATACACCACACAGACTGAACTGCTATTCAGCCCATTAAATGTAACATCAAGAAAAAGTGAAAACAAACTCTCCAGACTTTTGTATATTTGCAAACTTGTATTAACCCATTTATGAAAAACCTCTAGGGCAATGTTTCGGCCTGATGCACCTATGGGCAAAAATGGAGTTAAAAGACATGATAACCGATATTATATCAGTTAGCGTGACTTCATCATTGCGGCACCTTCGCGGTTAATGCAGAAGTTAACCACACTGCCGCCGCAAGTTATTCTATATCTTTTTAGCGGCTTACCTTTGTAGGCCTTTTTAACGGCAGCCAATATCTGGAGTTAAAGTCCTGCAATGGTAAAACTCCACTTCCCAATGCCTGGAAAGAATCTATGGGAATATAGCATCAACAGAATGATTGCACGGAGGAGCCGATAGCGTGTCTCCATGCATCGCCCTGTAAGTTTCCTTGTGGAAAACTCTTGCTTTGGTGCAATTCTTGTGCATATGAGTGATTCCCATGATCCCATCTCTTGTGTAATTACTGTCAAAGTGTTCACTTTTAAAGTGCAGGAACTTGTAACCCACTTTCATAAACACCGAAGATACAGCTTTATAGCTTAATACAAGTCACCAGTGATCAGATCAGCAATCAACATAAAAGTGTGTAAGACAGGAAAGTCCGGTTGCAAAATACACTGTCACTTGAACTACAATGATACAGAAATCTAAGCTTTAGCCCACAAACACTTAAGTTGGGTACACACATTAGCGAAAAGAGATTTGCAATTTAACACTAACGTGTACCCCAGTTCCAATCTTTCCCAAGGGCCAATGAACGTTCACCATCGGCCTCTGGATCGTTCAGAACTGCCCGAAAATTTTCCTTGCCCATGGTAGCCTTCTTGAACTTAAAATATATGGAGTCTGCCACTTAAAATATATGGAGGCTGTGGGAAATTTGTTTTACATAGGGAGAACTGTCTAAAATGTGTGTAGTGTGATCTTTAAAAGATGACAGATAGAATCTTGCAGATTCTGTCTGTCATCTTTTAAAGATCTTTCATGTGTGTACCCTGCTTTACAGGCATGACATAACTGCCAACAGTCTCGGATTTAATGGGACAGTCCCACACTGTTCTGTCCCACTCTCATTTTATCCTGCTGAATGTCCTGAGATCAGACGGTAGAGGACATAGATAAAGGTTTGCTGGTACAGATATATAATATATACACTATATAAAGTTATAGTATATATAATTATAGATGTGCGTGGCGTTTAAAAGTGGGCATGATCAAAATTTGCATTGGTGTACGCCCACTGTTTCTAAAAAGTATCCCTAGAATTTTCAGGGGAATGTTTGCAGATATGGAATGAATGCGAATAACTGAACCCTGAAAAATGTCCGTTAGCTTTGGAATCTCGTCCTAGAAAGGCAATTAAGATCCGACAAATCTGAGAGCATTGACTTGCATGGAAGAAATGCTCACACAAGCTAGATCAGAGTTAAATGCATGGTTTCATTTTAAACCCAGAATCATTTTTCTTTAGGGAAGAAAATAACTTTAAGAGCACGAATGTTAAAATGGTGTTACCTGTACTGGAACGTCATGTTGGTAATTTTAATCTTTATTTCTTCCCCGTGGCGATGTTCTCCAGTCATTTCGAAAAGCTTATTGGCCATTCGCTCATAAACTTTGGCGTTCCTCTTAGTCTGTTTCAGCTCCTCGAAACATTCCTCCCAGACCAGCATTAGCCCCCTCATCTCTGCATCAGTCCAGTTCCTTGCCCTTCTGTGCTTTTCACTCTGGGAAGAAAGGAGATAATTTGGCATTTCAGCTGCAGCCATGGCTGCTGTTTGCTGAAAGGGTTTTTAAAAGAGGACAACGTTAAATCTGTTTTTTAAGTTGAGCTCTTCTTGCACAGCCAGGCATGCGTAGATCTGTTATTGCTGAAGGGAAAGGGGGGGGGGGAGAGAAAAATGGAATGACAAGAGAACATATGAAACCCTTTTTGCAACAGCTTGGAGTCTGAGAGCATAAAATGAGGCCTAACGTCTGACAGGCTGGAATTTAGTTAAAAGCTTTTAAACAGGGAAACGTCATTTTGATGTCACATCCCCATAGCAACGCAGCAACTGCCTAAGCTACAACAACAAAAACCTTTTAACTGAAAGCCAAATAATCAGGACAAAGTTGACAGGCCTTCAATATTAAAGCTTTTAAACACTTAAAAAAAAAAAAAAAAAAAAAGGATTCGGCAATAAAAAGATATGCACAGTGGTTGGGTCACGCGTTCCTCAAGGAGCTTTTAAGTTACTCTTTGCAGTAGAATAGCTCAAAAGCTAAAAAGAAAGAGAGAGAGGGGGGTGAGGGAGAGAGAGGCCAAACACACAAAGAAAGCCTTTTATGTAGAATATTAATTAAACAGTGGAGTGCAGAGCTGCTACAGACTTTAGATGTGTTCTGTGTTACAACAGGCGTGTTTACAGCAGGTAAAACAAAAAGAAATCTCTTTATAATCTCTGGAACATTTTAATAGGACTCCCACGCAACACGGCAGAAAGGAGACAGGAGATATGAACCACCGATTAGAATTATACCGTTCGGATACAAATAGAAGACACTGCTTACAAATGATGGATTGTTAAATGCATCTGAAGGAATCGAACTGAACTTGCAGGTCTTCTTTAAGAAATCTAACAGTGGGTTTTTATCTAATAAAACTGTATACGGTATTAGTGCCAACAGAACAGAATTATCCACAAGGCAATTTAGGCCTCTGCCTAGGGCCCGGGACATTTTAAGGGGCATGGCTATGGAAGCAGAAATGCTTTTACAGCCCATACAGTGCAATTATAGCAAGTGCCCCATATCACAGCCTTGTCTGGGCCTCATATCACAGCCTTGTCTGGGCCCCATATCACAGCCTTGTCTGGGCCTCATATCACAGCATTGTCTGGGCCCCATATCACAGCCTTGTCTGGGCCTCATATCACAGCCTTGCCTAACTGGCAAGGCTTCCTTATCCTGGCAAAATAAAGGGGATGTAACTCAGCATTGCTCCAGTTATTGTTGTACAGGAATTGTATCACAGTGTTTATTACATTCTTATTATTCCTCATGTTTATGCAAGTTTAAGACCTGGATATTTTGAAGCATTAAAAAGTCTCCCATGTATGAAGGTTTTGTACATTACTTTTACTGAGAAGACTAAAATGATTCCAATACTACCTCAAATATATCTTAAATACACAAACAGGGTGTCCAGGGTTATAGAGGGGTAGCCTTAAATAACTATTAAAATACCTCTCCTTATTGCTATTTAAAGCTGGGTACAGACAATCCAATAACTCAGCCTGATCGATTGACATTTCAGTGTTACAGTCGATCGGGCCAAATTATTGGATGCTTTCCAGGGCTGGCCATGACAGACGGCCAACTGTTTATTTGTCCCAATTGGACATGTCTGCAAACCACGGGATTGCTCGGTCACGGCGACCGTCAGTCCTTCCTCCTGGCCGACCTGTCGTAAATGTTGAATGGTTGGCCAGGAGGAAGAATCTGACCATGTGTTCCCAGCTTTAGGGTGGCTATTAATGTATTGGTTTGTAGGTATCATTATTTAAGGTTCTGAAGTGTTGTTTAGGTAGGAGTATTCTTATTTAAGGAGGGGTATTTTTATTTAAGTACTGGTATGCCTATTTAGGGAGGGGTATTCCTATTTAAGGACTTTTACCCTCTTTAGGGCTAGGTCACACTGGTGTGTTTTAACACACGTTCCAACAGCAATTACGGTGTTAAAAAGCGTACTCTAAATCCGGTTATGGCAGCGCATGCGATCACATTTTTGGTGCAATTCCCATGCGCTCCAATTCCCGAATATCACAGGGATTGCAGCACAAGCAGGTACCAACACGCGCAAAGCGCATGTCAGTGTGGCTTGGGCCTTAGGGAGGGAGGTTCTTATTTAAAGGGCAACTGTGGTCTCAAAACAAGTTAGGGTTAAATGAAAGCCTGCAGTATTACCTTTATAATGAGCTGACAATCACATCTCTGGCTGGAGCCTGTGAAAACGTGGGGTGAATGTTCAAACTTCCTGCTTCGAGTAGGTTGAGTGACATCACTAGACTTCTGTCCCGCCTGTCTGCCCCGGGGGAGAAGCATGCTCAGTTAAGATTAAGGGCTAGGCCACACTGCTGTGTTTTTTGTGCGTTTGCGCTTGAGTTGTTTTCAGATCATTGAAAACGCGGCAACGTTGCGATTGCGATTTTTTGTTCCGCATTTTAAATCACAATCGCATGCATTTTTTCCAATACTTAATGAAAAAAACGCATGCGCTAACGCAACAAAATCACACATGAAATCGCGTGCGATTGCGTTGCAGTGTGGCCATGCTCTAAGGGCTAGGCCACACTAGCGCGTTTTTCGCGCGTTTGCGCACGCGTTTCGCGCTCGCGTTTGCGCCCGCGATTTTCGCTAAAATGGAAACGTAAGGCTCTGTTGTGTGCCAAATAATGTGCGTTGTGTAAATTTAATATGGGGATGCAATATGGCCTAACTTGAAAAAACATTTTTTTTTTGTTTTATTTTGCCGCCCCTGGTGGCTGTGCCGCCCTAGGCCGTGGCCTAGTGGGAAATCCGGCCCTGGTCATATGGCTGAAAGCAGGAAGTAATATTGCTGAAACTTTCCAGCATTAACTTCTTTCAAATTTTATCTAGAGATGTGATTTACGTTTTATTTTGAAGGTGTGATGGAAGGCTTTTTATATAATACTTACTAGTTTGGAAGAACCCGGTGAAAT
This sequence comes from Hymenochirus boettgeri, assembly GCA_019447015.1. Lineage (NCBI taxonomy): Eukaryota > Metazoa > Chordata > Amphibia > Anura > Pipidae > Hymenochirus > Hymenochirus boettgeri. The sequence continues at coordinate 44,001,039 of CM033469.1, read as the reverse complement.
GAACCCGGTAATTACTTTTTTGCAGTTTGAGATTACTTTATGTGAAGTTTCCATCATAAAATCACATTCCCTTAACTGTATGTCCCTTTAATAAATCTATTAGGGTATGTTTTGAGGAAGCAAGTTTCAGCTTAGACACTTATCTCTCTATACGCCATTGTTTGGTGCCAGACTTTCTTAAACATTAACTTCCACAGCTCCACAACACACTCTCCTCTGTACAAAGTTCACTGCAATTCTAGATTATTTAAACTCCCTTTTTTCACAGTTACAATTACAATAGCTAGATGATTTCTATATGCTCACCAGGACTGTTTCTAAACATAAGCAACCTTAGGCAAACTGCTAGGGCACTGTGAGGGTGGAGGGTGCCATTCAAAGATTTTTCTTTTAAAAGACAGAGATCCTTATCAGCCATAGAGCAACAAGCTGTTACCAATCTAGTTTCCTGTGCTCAACTGCATTGGGGCCATTTAAATAGTAATGCATAATGTGAATCTGGCATGATTTCAATAATTCTGTTTTTTTTTATTTTTTTTTATTTCACTTTATGAACAACGAACATAGTAATTTCAGGTGCATTTATCATAGTTATAATAAAGACAAAAAAATGGTTCATGTCAATAGAGGTTACATTTTTCTTAGTGGTCTTTTAAAGTATAATGACACTGACACTTGTGTGAGTATTTGTTGACCCTTGGGTACCCAGTCTGACACTGTTAGGAACCTAGGGCCATATTTATAAACCTGCAGTATCGCAAGTTTTGGATACTGCAGGTTTTCGTTAATGTACGTCTGCGGATGTAAATGTACGTCCCTGATCGTATAGATGCGACAAATGTTCGTTAATCTATGAACGTTTGTAAATAGAATACCATACGTTAGTAAACTACTACAATGGTATTCTAAGTGTGATCGTAAATCTACAATTGCGGCCTTACTTTTACAAGCATGGTCGTAAATTAACGATCGTACTATCATTAAAGGCACGGTATCGCTTTTTTGGCATTAAATTATCATTTTAGCAGTTGAAAATCTACGAACGTGACTGCAGATTTCTGATCCCCATAGAATACCATTGTGGTAGTTTACTAATGCATTGTATTCTAAGACCAAACATTCGTAATTTAACGAACGTTCGCCACAAATGTATGATTGCGGATGTAGATTTACGGGTGCCGTTGTAATTTACCAAAAACCTGCGCTAATGTTTGGTACTGTGGGTTTATAAATATGGCCCTTACAGCCGTATTTAAAATCTTGCTTCATCGGAAAGTTGCTATATTGTGGGATATAGTAATATTATGGTTGTATATTTATGTCTGTGATTGCACATTTATGACCATGACAGTATTGTACAGCCGCAGTCATAAACAAACAATAAATATGCCCTAGGTATTACAATGTTGTTGCTGTATTTTATAGGCATTACCACATGGTCATGTCAATTTTACAATATGGTCATTCAAAACCGCGCTTTTATATATACCGCCTCTAGAATCAAGATATTATGGTTTGATTGTCTGCATTATTATTGAATTTAAAACCTGGTTTTATGGTGAATAGTTATGATCCGTTATAAAAGCCGCCTTTTGGGCCATATTTATAAAGGCGCAATTTACCTTTAACGATTGGTAAATTAACGTTAACCATTGTAAATAACGGATAACGATTGTGAATTACTCAATAATGATCGTAAAAGTTTACTACAGCATGGTATTCTACGACCGAGCGTTCATTTATTAACAAACGTTCGGTGGAAATGTTCGACCGTGGACACTAAATTGTGATGCCACACATTTTTAAATAGGGCGGAATCTACATATCATAACTGACTTAGTGTTCTTATTTAGCTGCTCAGATCAGCACAACCTGAAGAAGAAAGGAAGAAGATCTCCTATATATTTTAAAGGCATAATAACATGTAAGTATTTACCTATATATTTACTTGGAATAGGTAACTTGAGTTAGTGGCATTATTCCATGTTTTTCAGTACACCTTAAAGGGAACGAAAGTCTACAAACAAAATTGTCCCATTAATAAGCATTTTTTTAGGGGGGGAATTACAGGTGCCCAAAATCCCCACCTTACTGCTGTCATTGTTACCTGCAGTTCTGAAACATTATAGGGCAAGTCCAGCCCCAAAACAAAAACTTACATACAGGTAAATCACCCCCCAAAACCCTAAACGGTAATAGTTTGAAATCTGAAATATATAAGTCTAACCTGAAATCCTGCACAATGTCCTGTTTCCCCTGTTTCTGCTTCCTGGTTATTCCAGTTAGTAACTGTCAGTTATGGATTTGACAGCTGACATCACAGCCAATGACTGAATGTTAATCCCCTGTCTGCCTCTTCTGAGCATGCCCAGGCTCAGTACAGGCTCAGTACAGGTTTCTAAATTGCTCATTTTCCATGAGGCATCCAGAAGCATAGCAGGCATACAGTAATGAATTCATAGGACAAACTATGATATATCAACATATTTTAAAGAGGCCATTCTTTCTAAAAGATGTTCTTATGAGGGTGGAGTTGTCCTTTAAAGGGCATGTCCACCCCCGAAACTAAAATTTAACCCATTACTGGCCCCACAGTATAGTTTTTTATAAAATACGTTTTATTTATTGTTTCCAATTAATATGGTTCAATATCACATTCAAAAATATGTTAAAAAACATTAGTACAGATATATTGAATAAAGCATTTTTGTGAATTAAAACAGTTGTTGTGTCATTGGTTGTTATTCACTGTTGGTTTTGGTTTAACAGCACTGTTCAGCTAATAGTAATAATATACTAGAAACTTTAATTAAAAACATTAATTCTGAATAAAACAGGAGAGAGGTACAAACAATAAAGAAAAATACCTATATCTTGGTCTGTATCCCGGGTCTCGCCCACTCCCGCCTACGGTCCAGTGCGGGTCCCCATTCCCTCTCAGTATATAGAAGTTTAGTGGGTCGGGGTTTTGACCCCCTGATTTACCCAGCATCCCTTTGGCTTGTTGTTTCTGCAGAGTCTAGCCAGACTCCCCATATTTTTTTAAACTTCCTTGGGCAGTTTCTATGTCCAAACATAAGTTTCAGTAGGGGGATATCATTATTTATCATTTTTATCCATTTCCTTATTTTGAACCTCTTATGTGCAGTGCTGCCTGCAGGAATGCCAATTCATATCTGGACCAGATATCCTCTTCAAATAGACCAAATATACAAACTTGTGCTTGGAGTTGTATGGGATGTGGTGTTAATGGGGATAGGAATTGGAGTATTTCCTTCCAGAAGACTTGAATTCTTGGGCATTCCCATATAAGATGTGTGTAATTTGGATTTTGGCTTTGGCATTTTGGGCAATTCCTATCTGTATTTGGGCCCATATGTCTAATTTGTCTTGGGGTATACTATGCCTGATGCATGATGTTGAGTTGGATCGCTTTATTGTTTGCTGAGGGGGAGGCCTCACAGTGTGATCTGAGGACATTGTTCCAGAGTTCCCCTGGAATGTCTCCCAGACAGTTTATCCACTTCCTCTTGATACTGGCTAGTATATTTTGGGATTTGGCGTTAATCATACACGTATACAGCCTTGAAATAACTCCCTGGAGACCTTGGGTGCAAATTATACCTATTATTGGATGCTTGGAGATCTGGTCTAGAGAGTTGGGAAAACTCGCTTTGATTGCATGTGTTATTTGTATATATCTATAATGAAATGTGCTTGGGATTTTAAATGTATCTTGTAGTTTTTGAAATGTTGTGATTTGGCCTTTATATAGCATATCTCCTAGTGTTTCCATGAGTCCCACAAAGTATTACCTGGCAAGGATCACAACATTGGTAGTGCCTTGTTCCCCCAGAGAGGAGTATGCTCAAAATAACCTTTTAGATTTAGGTGGTTATTGGTGAGTTGCCATATTTTTTGCGCTTGTTTGTGTAGTGGTGTTCCTTTGCCCACTATATGTGTTTTAGGGTTTGCTAGATAAGCCATGAACATGACATCATTAAATCTGATTGTGTGGGTTTGGTGTTGGGGTTGACCCAGTACTGAAGATGTGCCAGTAGTGATGCCCAGTAATACAGTTGAAAATTGGGTAACGATAGTCCTCCCATATGTTTGTTAGCCTGGAGGGTGGTGCATTTAATTCTTGTTTTTTTATTATTCCAAATGAAATAAATAAACAAACTGATTAGTTTTGTAAAAAATGATTTTGGTATATAGACTAGCGAGTGATGTACGGTGTATAGGATTTTGGGAAGCAGAAAAATTTGAATTAGTTGTATTCAACCCCATAGGGTTACAGGAACATGTTTCCATGCTTGTAGTTTGTTATGTGTGAACTCTAGCAGGGGATATATATTTAGTGAGTAGAATTGTTGAGGGGATTTTGTGATGATGATTCCTAGATATTTGAAATGAGAAACGATGGGGATTGGTGTTGTGGTGTTGAGGCATCTTGTTTTTATGTTATCTATGGGATATATTGCTGATTTGGTCCAATTAATCAGTAATCCGGAATAATTTCCGAAGGTGTTGATTACTTGAAATGCCGTTAGGAGGGAGGCGTGTGGGTTTTCTAGAAACATAATCAGATCGTCGGCATATAGGCCAAACTTTTCTACATATTGTTCGATTTGTAGACCTCTTATATTAATATTTGCTCGCAGTTGTATTGGCCCCACAGTATAGTTTAAAAAAATCCTTACCTCACATTCCTGCTCCTTATGGTTCCCCTGTAGTCCCTGTTCAAAGCTGAAGAGTAGTGGATGTCTTCCTGTCCAAACGTCTCTGCTTCCTGTGTTGCCTCCGGGAGGGATTGTGACATGTGCAGAGGAGCCCTCCCTCCCAATCCCTCTCTTGCACCTAGAGTAAAAACCTTTATCTATATTGTAAGGCAGTTCCCTTGTCTGTTTTGAACGAACGGTTGGAACAGTTGGTCGTATGAAAATTAATCCAATGTTTGGGCCCTATCGACCGATACACTGAAATGTCAGTCAGTTGGCCCTCACTATTGGATGGTATGTGCAGCTAAAGTGTTACTTGTATGGTGGCAGGTGTGAAACTGATCACATAGACAGTAATCCTGGTACCAGTATTAGCTTAAACTGGACCCCAGAAAGGAACAAGGATTTAAATGACACTGTTGTTTTTACTATAATTAGGTTTGCATCTGTAATGAAAAAAAGGATAGGGAAAATGTTATTTTGAGCTACTTTACACATACCTATACCTCATACATTTACATTTAACCCCATACTGGCCCCACTGTGTAGTGTTCAAAAATCCTTACCTTACACCTTTGCTTCTGGTTCTCCTGCAGTGCCTGTGCAAAGTTAATAAAAGTGTAGGAGGTGTCAGTGAGTCAACCGGTCTCTGCAAACTCTCTGTCTGTGGAATGCACAGGGGAGCCCCCCCTCTGGATTACCTTCTGTCTGCTGCATCCCCCAGCTATATAAACTCTTTACTGTGTGTAGCCCACCTAAGCCTCATTCCATCCCAATCCGCCAATTTACTTTTGCAAGAAAAGCCATAGAAAGATACTTACAGTGCTCTGAGTAGCCGGCAACTGTGCCTGTGTCTGCCGGCTAGCCAATCACAGACGCGGCTGATGGTCCGGCCCCTCTCTGCTGCTTCCAGGGGATTGAAGGTCTGTAAGTACTGTATCTTTCTGTGGTTTTACTGGCCAAAGTATGTCAGAACTGTACTTTGCTCTTCTGCTGCTGCCAGACATTTGATGACATGGGTTGGGAAGGGAGTGCTGGACAGTTTGCATGGAAAGTATAGCGACAGGCAGGGAGCTTATGACAGGGATTGGTTGGTGCAGAGGGTGGGGTGGAGTTAGTAGACTATGGAGGGAAATAGGTGCAAGCGGGAAGTTAGGTAAAGGGGGAGGGTTTTAGTTAAGTAGGTGCTATTTTTGTTTAACTGCCGGTGTGTTGGGAGCTGTGACTGACGCAAGCTAGGCAATCCAGCAATGGCATCTATATTGGATCATCATCTAGATAGGATCCTGGAGCCGGCCCTGGAAGGTGGTGAAGCATGGATAAAATAGCAGATCGATCTTACAGCATGGTCCGGAGCACGCCCTCAGCACTCTCGGCCTCCAACCTGCTTCAGCCCTTCAGGAGACACCTCATCCACAAGCAGAAGGAGGCCCAGATCTGCATCTTCAGGACAGCGTTCATGAGCAGTTTTCACTTCATCTGTCCCCCTCCTCCCCCAGGGGTATACTTATCTGAGCACCGGAAGCCTCCTCCAGTTAGTCCCAAATAGGGAAAGTCAGCAAACAGAAATTAGAATAACAGGTAACAAAGGCAACAATCCCCTTTTCTCTTGCAGCCTACAAGGTGACCCATGAACCATGGGGACATCCCAAAATCCCTGAATTGTAGGTTGGGCAGAAAAAAATTATACTTATACTGCTGCAGCTCTCAGGACAGAGCGGCCTAAGGTTGCATCTGCTACTGCATACCCATGGAGGTGATAAAACTTAATAAAGTTGTGGATGATAGTTCAAGTTGCTGCCTGGCATATCTGTTCCACTGAAGCACCATGGCGAGCTGCCCAAGATGCCTAGACCGCCCGGGTGGAGTGGGCTGTAACCCACAAGGGGAGGAATTGCTCCGGTGGCTAAATAACAGTGGATAATGGCAGATTTGATCCACCTTGCTAGAGTCTGAGGCGAAGTCCTGGACCCCCGACAGGGCACCCACCAGGAGGATGAACAAGGCGTGAGAGGAACGTACACCTCGGGTGCGATCAATATACACTCTAAGGGCCTGCACCATATCCAGAGAATGTAACTTGCATTCTCTGGTGGAAGAAGGATTTGGAAAGAAGGAATGAACCATTATTTCCTGGTTGAGATGGAAGGAAGTGACCACCTTTGGAAGAAAGGAAGCATGGGGACAAAGGATAGCCCTGTTTGACTGGAGAGGCAGTCATAAGGGTTCCACGGATAAGGCAGCCAGTTCAGAGGCTCTCCTGATGGAGGGGACGGCTAGTAGGAAAGCTGTCTTCCAAGTAAGGAGAGATAGGGAGATTGAACGTAAGGGTTCAAAAGGAGGGTTTTGAAGGACCTTGAAAACGAGAGAAAGGTTGAACGGGGGGACGAAAAGGGGGGTGTAGGTGGGCTATGCCTTGCAAGAAGGTCTGGATATCATTCCTGCTGGCAAGTTTCCTATGAAAGAAAACCGAAAGAGCTGAAACTTGTCCCTTCAAGCATTAGTACATAGGTCTTTTTTCTTTTTTGAAGAAAACTGAGGATCCTAGAAAGCACAAAACCTATGGAGGAGCACCATGTTACATACCTATACCATACTCGGTGATAGTGAGAATTCTATTTGGTAGCCGCATGATCTGACCCTTTGAGTCCAGGTGTCTGTGGATGGAATGCACCTTTCCTCCTGAAAAAGCTGAAGGCAGCCCCTATGAAGTCCTGTTGAAGATTAAGTCAATTTTTTCTCTACCCAGTTTGAAGCCCAAGAGTGGAAAGGTTTCTGTCGGTTGAGGGATATTGGTGGAATCAGATTGCGCTCTGTTTAAAGAACAGCAGGATTGAAGGGGTAGAAAGGAAGATAACCGTTGAAAGGAGGGAAAACGCAGAGTTCGGTTTTGGGGAAGAAAGGTGCTCTTTCCCCGGGTGGCCTTGGCTATGATTTTTTTCTAGTTCCGGCCCAAAGAGAAGCTGTCCCTGAAATGGGATGTTAACTAAGGCCATCTCAGAAGCTTGATCAGCTGCCCAGGCCTTTAGCCACAAGGCTGCCGGGACTGCCGCCGATGATTGGGTGATGAGGTGGCTCAACTCAAGAGCAGTGTCTCAGATGTATACTACGGCATCCAATAGTTGATGAACAATGTTGAGCAAGGAGGTGTTTGCGGGGTCCTTGGATATGGTCTGGTATAGTTGATCTACCCCGACCTATATGGCTTTAGCCATGCTGAGGCAAAGGTGGGTCATAGGGCCGTGCCCAATTCTGAGAAAAAGGTTCTTAAAAGACCCTATAATCGGCTATCTGAGGGATCTTTGAAGGCAGATTGATTAATGAATTGATGGATTCCCAGAGGGTTCTGGCCCACTAGGGTCCCTGACTGGCAAGAGCCTTCTGCACAGGCTGGGGTTCTTGAATTGAGATGCATGGCACACATAGTGGGCCAGAGACACAGGCAGGCAACTTTCCCTAGCATGAGGCACATACATAAGAACATTTTTTTTTAATTAATAGGTATCCCTTAAAAGATGGTACAATACCCAGGGTAAAAGAGGACTGATTGCAGGACCTGGGGGTCCATGCTGCAAAACGACTTCTGATGCAGAAGGAGCCAGAGAGAAAGAGGAAGTCCCGCCCCCGAGCATGATGTAAAAAACCCAGCAAGGTAGGAGGAAGTCCCGCCCCCATAGAAACCAGACAGGAAGTGGCAAAAGTGAAAGCTGTGTCAGGGAAGGTGACTACCGGTGAAGCAGTGGACGAGAAGCAGTGGCAGAGCCGCAGAGCCGCTGGTTACCTGCCTGGCTGAGGAGGGGGTCTGCACATTTATGATGTGCAGCTCCTCCGCTGTATGAGATCCAGCGCAAGGCTGTCTGCATGCCTTCCCACATCGGTAGCCAGTGGGGTCTGAATCCACCGGCTCCTGTGTGGAGAGGATGAAGACTGCTGTGATCCAGTCTTCCAGGACATACCACCCTGAAGGAGCCAACAAAAGGTGGAATCCCACCAGAAAGAGGTCTGTCTAATCAGGTCTGGGGTGGAGCTCATAATAACAAGCTTTCCATCAATTCTTTTATGATGGGGCTCAAAGAATTCAAGGGGCAGTGGGGAGTTTAGGGCCCAACTCCAGCTTGGGAACATAGCCCAATGGCAGGTGGAATGCAAGGTTAGTACAGGTGGGTCTTCCACTGCACTCTTCTGGGGCGAGAAGGGGGGCCAAAAATTGGCACACAATGTGGTAACATGCCTTCAGGGTGTTTTGGGGGGGGGGGGGAATGATCAACCTATCTTAATCTCTGATTCTGCATCACATACTGTACATGTGATTTGAACAAGAAATTAGGAACAAGATATGGAACAAAGAATACCTGGACATCTTTACCCTTCTGCCACTTGAGCTTTTTAATATCGACAAATGGGAGAGGGGTAAGGAACATAGGAAGGAGCGGCATAGATTTAGATTGATACCGAGAACATTTAATAACTGGATGTAGGGCTTTTAGATTTTGGCTAGCGTCATAGGAGACCGTTATTCGGAAATGTGTTCAAGTCTATTTTGTTACCAGGATAGTATCAGCGAGGCTTACAGGGTATACAGGGGCATGGCGTGGCTGCGATAGGACATTTCGGCAGTACATGGTGGTCCATCACTCTCTAACAGGTCCTAATAGTCTACTCAAAATACTGTGAAATCATGTATAATTAAAGGGCAACTGTGGTCTCTAAACAAGTTAGGGTTAAATGAAAGCCTGCAGTATATCCTTTACACTGAGCTAACAATCACATCTCTGGCTGGAGCCTGTGAGAAATTACATTGGGGTGAATGTTCAAACTTCCTGCTTCCAGTAGGTTGAGTGACATCACCTTAACTCTTAACTCACCTTTTCCCCCGGGGGAGAAGCATGCTCAGTTAAATCTGTTGTATTCAATTAGATCAACTGGACTTGAAGTTTAGTTCTTGAAAGACGTTTCGCTAGTCTCCGACTGGCTTTCTCTAATTCAGAATGACTTTGTACAAGAATCTGTGGCAATTATGTACCCTGGAAAATCCCAATTAGCATATCACAGCCAGGTGTTAAGGGCGTGATTGGATAGTGGCTAAGAGGTGTTATAGGAACGCCCAGAGTAAGGTGTCAAAACAGCATTGTACATGGCAGACAGTTGGTGTCGAAGCTGTTTTGACACCTTACTCTGGGCGTTCCTATAACACCTCTTAGCCACTATCCAATCACGCCCTTAACACCTGGCTGTGATATGCTAATTGGGATTTTCCAGGGTACATAATTGCCACAGATTCTTGTACAAGTCATTCTGAATTGAGAAAGCCAGTCGGATGACTAGCGAAACATCTTCAAGCACTAAACTTCAAGTCCAGTTGATCTAATTGAATACAACAGATAGACCATGACCTGGATGAATGAGAACCTTCACAAGCATGCTCAGTTAAGACTTATTGCTGGGGAAATCAGGAAGTACCTGACAGTTGAGAAGGGGAGCCTATTAATGCAGACAGGCTGGTCACATGACTACAAGCTGGTCACATGGCTAAAAACAGGAAGAGTTCAACCAGAAGGGTATATTGCTGAACTTTTCCAGCAATATCTTCTCACAAATTTTATCTAGGGATGTGATCTAGGTTTTATTTTGAAGGTGCAATGGAAGGATTTTTCTATAATTATTACTAGTTTGGAAGAATTTGAGACCACAGTTACCCTTTAATTACATTTCCACATCACCCTCTTTTGTCTCTTTTTAACCCAATAATCGGTGACCGTACTGTGCCTGAGACCAAACTGTGTTAAAACAAATGCATTACAGTTTATTAGTAACAATATAAGTACTAATCTGGAGGACTGTATTCCTTGGCTTAAAATAGATTTGAGGTTGAATTAAGACATACGTCCACCTAGCCCAAACAATGTTGTAGATTGCGCGGCCGAAGACAGGACACACCCCCTCCTCAGGTCCGCACGGCGGATAGCCAGGATTCCCCTCCGTTGCATTAAGTAGTGGCTATAGCAAATACAAAATACAGAGTCTGCCTCCTCCCGGATCAAACAGATGGAGCCGTTCACATCGTTACTATAAAACGTAGCATTAAATTGAAATTGTTAAAACATTGCATCCTCAGGAAAAATCCCAAATTACTTGATCGCTCTGGTCCCTCCAGGATGGCAGCTCCCTGGGACCTGTTGCAATGAATTTGTAGCACAATGCTTTTGACAACATCACAGCGTGCTGGACCACAACATTTTTCAAACCCTTCTAATATGCTGGTTCTTTGCCTGATCACGGATTGCCTAGCCTGATCTGCTCTAGTTCTTTGGATTGTTTTGGCTTCTGACCCCTTGCTTTGTTATTGAATTTTGACTTTTGGCTCCTGGCCCATTGGCTTTGATTTTGGACTTCTGCTTCCTGATCCCTGTCTTGTTACTAGACTCTGATTTCTGTTTTTAAATCCCTGGCGTTGTTTACAGAACTTTGTTACCTGCTGCCTGCCCTGACCCTTTGCTTTAGATTCCTGGGCTTTGATACCTGCTGCCTGTTTTGACCGTGTCTGTTCTTGGATATTCTTTCTTGTTGCCTGCGTAACATCTGCCTGATACTTGGATTTCGCCTTGCCTTCCCTAGATTTGATGCGTTGGACTTTTGACTTCCTTCTTGGTCCTGACCTCTACTTGGCCATTAATCAGGTACTTATACTTACACTAATAAACCAAAATGTTATCATTTTAATTCTTTAGTTGACCACCATAATTTAAAAGGCATGTCCACCCCCCTAAACTAAAATTATACCTTAGCCTTATTACCCCCCAAAACCCTAGACCTTGCTAGGTTTAATATGCTCTCCGGGGTTCCTAAACATACTTACCAGGTCTTTCTTTTGCTGCTGCTCCTTACCTTTTCCATGCACTTGCAGCAGCAGAAGGGGCCAGAGGAGTAGCTGCATGAATGGATGAATATGGTGTCCTTTTAATATTTAACAGCAAAGGAAAACAAAACTCTCTGGCTCCTCCCACAGTCTATATTCTTGACACTCATTTTGACATTTTCCAATTGGGCAGAATTGACAGACATATGCATTTTTGTCCGATTTTGCTGAAAAAATAATGTTGCAATTATTATTGCACAGGTTAGTTGGTCGGGCTACAAAATCTTTTGTGTACTTGTGTCACAGGTAAAAGAAGGTATATCTGTTGTTTTCAGTTGGATCAACTGGACTTAAATTTAGTATTTGAAGAAGTTTCACTAAACTTTAAGTACAGTTGATCCAAATGAATACAACAGATATACCATGACCTAGATAAATGAGAAGTGTAAAAAAAGGTTATAATAAAATTGGTTTAATATTCCTTTAATAGGGTATGAAATATGAAAGAGAACCAGCCATCTAAATATATATATTTATATATAGCATCTGCACAGTAAAAACAATGGGCTCAAGACATCAGTCCATCATGGCACCAGTATAGACATTACAAAGATTAATATTGCCGTTGTACCAGTTGTGTGCCATGACTACCAACTGTCCATTCAATTGTTGTGTTAAAGAAAAAATTAAAGGGGAGTGTAGATCTAATGAGAACAATGTAGGATGTCTTAAAAGGGCATCTATATAGAAAAATGTTATTTTAAATTGACCATAACAGGAAACTATCATTCTTCCTAACCACCACTGTATCATTTTTTTTGTTGATCTGCCCCCATTTCTTGAGATATCCGATCTAAAACTTCTTATATTTCAGCTGTCAATCAAGTTCCTTGCTATTCTTCTGTGATTAGTTTTACTGTAGCTGGAATGGAGACCGTTTTGACAGTCGGAATGCTGTATGCTGTGTGCAGGCTTGACAGTTGGTTTGTGGGGAAAAAAAGTCAGGTCGTTTGGAAGTGGGAGTGGTTAAAAGAGGGAGTGGGGATACTGATCCTAAACAAAATGTGGGCTGGATTGAAGGCATGCAGCAACACATTCAAATCAGAGCAAGTGCTACTTTCATATATTCAATTATAGATTAAGATGAGGCAAAGCCATTTTTTCAGTATAGTGTCCCTTTAAGCAATATTAATACAGTTTGCACAGCATATGACACTTATCAGTCCAGAGCCCTTATTGGATGGCAAGATAAACGACACTGGAGTTATCCTGGTATTCTCAAAGACATAAAATACAAATGATGTGGGTTGGCCTACCCTTGTCTTGTGTATAAGGAGGTAGGGGTGATTAAATCTCATTGAGATTGTCTGTCTGTTAATACAAGGCTAATGCTGGCCATATACTATTTAGACATCAGATAGATTCTAGTGCATTTTCAGCCTAACGATCCTTACCATCTGACATCCCTAGCATGCCCATTCATTTTGCAATTGCAAAAAAAAGAACAGGTCAGGCGGTTCAGGCACGTCTACCTGCCCAACTAAATTTTGCCCCATTTTGTAGTATTAAAAATCCCTTACCTTTCTCCTCAAGGTGCTGTAAACACAATCTAGAAGCCCAGTGAATATCCAATTTAATTCAAATGTGACTTTCAGCTCATAAAAAGGATATTACTTCAAAACCTGGTGGCTGAGCTTAAAAGAATCTGGCCAAGTTATTGCATAAATTGCTTTTATTTATCCATAGAGAAGGGCAGGTTTTTCAGCAGCATTATAATGGGAATGAAGCATGTAAACAATTTGAATGAAATAAGATGTGCCCCAGGCATCTGTTTTTTGTGTGTATGGTATTATGTTTGATAGTTGCACTCTAGAATGTGTGGATGCGCACATACCGTAGTGGCATTGGTTGCTTTTTTCATTAAACATTCCATACTGATGGTTATGGACTAAGTAGGTTTGATAAACCAGTGTTCATTCTACTTACAACTTTGGACCTAAAAAGCTGAGAAGGGCTGACTGGGATTTAAACAATGAAAGGTGAAGTAACACTGTCTGGGGACAATAAACAAGTGCCCAACACAGTGCTAATTAGATAAGCTAAAGGCACTAAATGCCCTTTTATTTATTGTTGTATTAATACTTATAAGCATTGTCCAGCGCCTGTACCCTCCTCCCACTGTTGATGTTTTCTGCACAATCCCAGTTAACCTGATTGGGCTGCCAATTTCCTGCATTAGCTTTGAAGGAATCATGAACACATGCAGTTGGTGGAACCAGCAGAATCTCATTTTAGGAACTTTTAAGGAAAGAAATAGAATTACTGAAGTGCACGTTTTAAGGAAACAGGAAAATAAATTTATTACTTGTTTCTGAATCAGATATTCTGCTGGCAATGAAAAAAACAAACAAATAAGACATGATACAGGGAAAATTTTAGTCTTGAGAGATGCTACAGACATTCCAATAGAGTCCAACACTGCAAGAGCTAACCAGTTATAAGCTATCTTTCAGGGATCTTTAAAATGGTCATCTTGTCCTACAACACCTTCATTTTGTGGACCCAAAAAGTTCAGGGCCTTCTCAGAAAACAAGCAAAGATTTATAATGCCAATAACTGGATGAGTCGGCTTGCCCCACTTTTTTCTAAACAGTTAAACATGAGGGAGACTGGTACTCAGTCCTGGCACTCGTTGGCAATACAATACTATTTTCTTCAGGGCTCTCAACAAAGATCTATAAGAAAAAAACAAAACAAACATACAAAAAAAAACAACATTCCGGAAATACACAGAATAGCAAATAGTGAGATTTCTCCACAATGCTAGTATTTTGTGCTCACAAGCCATCCATGGTACCAGCTGCATATTGACATCCATGGTACCAGCTGCATATTGACATCCATGGTACCAGCTGTGTGCCAGGTATGGTAGATTTCATACTTTTATTTTCCTAGTGTTGTAAACACAAAACCAATCTGATTTCTTCAGCTCCACAGAGCAAGTGCCATATAACTGTATTCCATATTTCACATTGTACACACAAACAATTCCTAATGCATAAAGCACATTTAGAAATATGAACACGGACAGTTCAGAGATTTCTCCTGGTATAAATATAAATGACCTTTGTCCCCAAATCTCCCATGACCAACATATCTGTATTAGTTGATGAGGACCCACTACAACACACCAGAATTTTGCTTTTTTCCCTATAATGGAAAAAATGGTGATTGCAGGCATTACCAAAATAGAAATGGATGAACAATCGCATGCGCTATGGAAGTCACAGGAATTTTCCTGCAATTTCCACGTTATCAATGTAGAATTGCAAGCAAAATCGCATGAAAAACACGTTAGTGGGGCCTAGCCCTAATTGGTAATTGCAAGGTAATAATTTTGGGGAACAAAGATTATTGGAGAAGCAATTTAATGTGACAGCGTCAGTTTATACAGTGTTCCCTGGGACTGGTTCAATGTGATAATACTATAACTCTACTTTATGTTCAGCACTAATGGGGATGTCATAAAAGTGACAGACTTCATGTCTAGTAGATAATAATCAGTAAATTACATCCTAGAATAAACACCAGTCTGTGTTTTGGGACTGTACTGTGTTTGGGAACTTGTACTGGTTTGACTTATATGCGAAAACAGATTTATAGGCACCCAATAGTGGGAGAGAGACACAACTATATGAAATCTATATAACATTTTTGGAAAGTTTAAGTATAAACAAATGTTACCACTATAACCATAATATGATCAAGAGCCAACAAATAGGGGTTCTGTAGGAAAAGGGTCATTCATTTCTTTCTTTTTTTCAAATTAAAATTTCATTTGTAGTTTTACTTTCTTGTGAAAATCTCTTTTGAAAGATCTTTCGCACCAAAAAGCAACACCACGGTTGAAAACAATACTGATACTAGCATCCATTATAAAGGATCATTAATGGTCATTTTCTATAATGATCCTTTATTAATAGAGTTGAGAGCAGTAGAGCTTATTTAAAAAGGAGATACAGGACACATTTTGAAAGGAGCTCCCAATACAGAGAGGCAGGCAGGACAGAAAGAAGTGAAGGAGCTTTTTTTTCTTCTAAAATATAAATAATTGCAAGGAGGGAAGATCTGGTTATTAGTAGGAACAGATAGAGCAATCATGGTTGAGAGAGAATAATATTATACATTGCTCTGTTGGCGGGGAGGGAAGAGAGCAACTAGTGAGAAATTAATGCAGACAGGAAAATGCAGCATTTAGCTACAACAATGAAAAAAGAGGGAGGATGTTTTTATATTCAGTTTAGATTGGGTAGTGCATTTTCCATTTTCAAAGCAAATATGGCAATAGTTTAAAAAAAAAAAAAGCCAATTTAGTATTGGCTTCTAAGAATAACCTGAACCCGTACAGCAGTAGTTTTACCTATTGATCTCCAGCAACGGTTTCCAGTCAGATCATTGTTTGCAATCAACATTACGGGTATAAATGTTGAAAAAATGATTGCCCGGAAATTTTTAAGAATGTCTCCGGACCACCGGATGGTAAGTGTATGTGCGATTTAGTCTAGAACCTCCTGTGCAAACTGCCACATTCATGAAGTCTTTTAAAATATGGAAGCGGATTCAGGCTAAGGCCACACTGTAACTCGCTCCCGTGCGTTAACGCTCGCAATTAAATGGATTCCCGGTGCACGAGAGCATGTTGCCGTGTGCACACATTTGCAACCTACCCATGTTTCCTAATTGGAGCGTATAAGATTGTGCTAAAAAACTGCCAAATCGCATGCGCTTCGATTAACAGATCGCATGCGCAGCAAACAGTTGCACACTAGTGTGGCCACATCAATTGGGCCACACTAGTGTGCGCTTTTAAAAGCGCCCTCAAAGATGATAATGCTTTATGAACAAAAGATACATTAGTAATGGGCAATACTTAGGAATGCAGGATCTAATTCATAACCTATAGGAAGCCCAGTGCTATAAACTCCTCTAACATATTCTTTATGTCTTGGAATGGTTTGCAGACTAGATTAGTGATGTTCAAGTGAAGGTTCTTTTTTAAGTCGTATTGGTTTAGAAAAAAAACAAAAAAAAACGAGAAACTCGCAGTGCTCTGCAAAGTTATGCTCAGGCCAATCAGAAATAAAACAGGCAATACAGATGTAGCAACATTTTCCAGTGGCTTTCTTCATTTGCAAATTAGTAGAATACCATGCACCGTAAGTTTTACAATTATACATATTTTACATAATATAGAAATACAAGTTAAAATCAATTTATTACCTAAAATAATGAGAGATAGGAAGATTACCTCATTGTTGGATTTGTTCCTATCCTCACAACCTATTATGGAGATTAATGAAAACATTCTAAGAGGTAGAACCACGTCCTACAATGGGGACCACTCTTACTCCATTTTATTGTGTTCCAGAGTTCTCTCCTTGTGTTCCAGTCAGAGTTGAAATGAGATTCTTTATGAATTCACTAACATTGCAGTTTTAGTGTAATATTTTGAGGTTATACAAGAAGTCACATGATCTTAGTTGACTTGACAGATGAATATAAAGGTCTCACAAAAACTTCTTGCACATCTACTAAATGGGTTGTTGGATTTGATTTAAGTGCTGTCTTTTATTAGTGTGGATTTTTGATGTTACAGATAGGATACCTACAATAAATATGTAAATGTGCCACATTTACTTACACTTTAATAAAGCAAATTCAAACTGGAATCAGAACAGATTTACAAAAACATTCAGTGCAGAATGAGTGTCAGATACAGAAGATCTGCTCTGATTCGGTGAGGTTTATACCTAGGAGGCTTTGTGGCTGAAGAGAACTTCACTTCCTGCCAGAGCACATGCTCTCCAGATAAGCTTCACCATCTGTATGTTCAGTATACTGTGATTTTATGAACATTCTGCAAGCACATTAACAAGCAGTGATAGGGATTTCCAGGGGAGGCCACCAGCTCAAACACTGACTGAAAGGATCTCCGGTCCAGTTCTTCGTCAATCTGATGTTTGTAAAAGTCTATGGCAACCAGACAAAATAGGTTGACATCCACTGGCTCTGATTTCCCCATCCTGCTGATAACATGTGGAAGACTGATCACTGTGTTAAGGGAAAAAAGAATCTTGAAATACCACTGAAGGCAAAATCATTTAAACTATGTGTAAGCATTCTTAGTTATATTATTAAACATACATAGATCTAGTCAAAGACTATAGCTAGGTACACACAGTACTGATTTCTGAAAGATGACAGACAGGATCTGCAAGATCCTGTCTGCAATCTTTCAAAGATCTGCATACACACAGTCCAGAGCGAACATCATAGGGAGAACGCTCGGGACTGTGTGTTTCCATCGGCCGCGCTGGACTCCTCTATAGAGAGTCAATAGTTTGCCCCAAGCTGTGATCTTTTCACACAATTAAAAATCCTAACAATAGTATAAGCCAGGACTGTTAACATTTCAACCTGCATCTGACTAGGTTTGTGGGTCCTTTTAATGTCAACCTTTCATTATAATAACGTAAAGCACATGATCCTAATAAACTGGAAATATATATCAAAAGGTTTCTATATAACAGATATAGAGTGAAAAGCAGACAGAATTTTTGAATCATATAACATTAAAGGAACACTAAAGCCTGAATAGGCTTTTTTTTTAGCAGTACGGTGAAATCTTAAATTTATTTACATTCTCCCTTTGTTATTATTTATCAATAAGCCATTATTAATTTACCCAAATGATCTATATGCTAAAACCAGTGGTTCTCTTCTGTATGCGGTACAATGGGAAACGCAATGTTTTATAATAGAGATAAGGAAACTGAGCAAATCCCCCAGCCCCCACAAAACAACCAGGAAGCAAAAAAAAAAAAAGGTAACAGGATCTCAAGCAGCATTTAAGGCTGGTACACACAATGCAATATTTCTGTGTATCGGTTGATCGGGCCGAAATGATCACATAGGTTTTCAGGCGATGAAAAAGGATGATCGGACACGGTGGAAAACCACGTCCAATTGTGCAGTACTCTATGGATCGCACTGTCGGTCGCAGTAAACTGATGGAAGAGCTGAACAGTCGGTCCGGAGGAACCATTGCATGGTGTGTACCATGCTTTACATCTCTCAGATTTCTATTCAGATTTTTGCAGTTTGGGAGTCAAGGAGCCAATTTACCTACATATAAATCTTTCATTTGAGTGGTTAATCTGCCCTTTAAATCCTATCCAAGAAGTTTTGTTTAGTAATTGATAACAGTAATGAACAGGAAGAGTCAAAGAAATTATGTTAAACTGAGTAGTAGTGAAAGGATACATGGCTGAAATCCACTTGCTAGTTGAAGCACTGACAAAAAAGCAGGAAAGGCTCCACATGGCCATAGCAACTGGCGTTCTCTGGGTAAAGTTTGAGAGAGACAACATCACCCAATCACGAACCATAGAGGACTGTCCAGTGACATGTAATGTCTGAAATACCTAAGCAAACAATGAACAGAGGGTAATAAAGTAGAATCCACAAAAATGCATTACATGGTATCAAAGGAAAATAGATTTATATAAAGCAATGATTGCCAATTCACCATTTACTCAAAGTTTACCATAAGCTTACCTGCCTTGCTGGTTTTGGAATTCTGAGAGTTGGTGGAATTACAATGGATGCCTATCACCACCATAAATATCACTGACTTTAAGAAACCATTTCTTTCTGTCTGTAATGTTGGTGGAACCTTATTATAACAAGCCTTGACCCTTTCCCCAGCATCACACAACACACAGTGATGTTCCAAGTCAGACATTAGGAGCATCTAATGTCTTGTGATGCACCTATTCTGAATCAGAGAAATAAGCTGGGTACATACATAAAAGGTCTTTTTAAAATGACAGACAGAATCTGTAATATTCTTTCATTTTCCAAAGATCGCTCTACACACAGTCTCAAACGTTCTCTCTATGTAAAGCATAGGGAGAACACTCGAGACTGCAAATTTAGCTAATAATGGGTAACAATTTAGTTTATAAGGGGTAAGATATAACTGTTGTATTCAAAGATGCAGGTACACGGCTGAGTCCTGACCCAAGGAATTGGCTCTTCTGTGCTGGGCCATACGTTGATGCAGTTGTTGTTTGGTCTCCCCCACATACAAATAAGAGCATTCTTCACTGCACTGCGTATATGATGTCGCTTTTCTTGTGTTTCGGTATTGGGTCTTTCGGATATACCAATTGCTGCCTCAGTGTGTTATTTGGTTTAAAGCAGACAGGGATATGGTGTTTTTTGAAAATTCTTCTTCATTTATCGGATGCTACATATGGGATGACCATGTTCTTTCTCTTGTCTTGCTTTTCCCCTTCACTGTTGGTATTTGTTTTTTTCTTTCCTTCTACTTCTTTTGACAAAAGGCCCAGTCTGGATATCCACAAGTTTTAAGGGCTCCTCTGGGAAGTTTTATTTCTTTAGCCTTCGCCTCTCTGCTAGTGGGGATGTTCTCAGCTCTGTGTTGCAGGGTTCTGATGACACCCAGCTTGTGGTGGGAGTCAAACATCAAATACTGATCTGTGTGTGTTGGTTTTCTGTAAACCTCTACTTCCAGTTTACCATTCTCCCGGACTTCTACCAAGCAGTCCAAGAAAGCCAGTTTGTTGTTATCTGAACCAGTGGCTGGGTGCTATGCCCTTAAAGGTTTTAAGTGCCTGTTTTTCTACCTCCTCCATGTAAAGGTTGGCCACAATGGGTGAAACTGGAGATCCCATAGCACATCCATGTTTTTGCTTATAGAACGTATCCAGGTAATTGAAATTGGTGGTATTCAGGCACAAGTCCAGTAAGGAACACACCTGTTCTGGGTTGAGATCAGTTCTGTTGGTAAGAGTGCTGTCTTGGCTTAGCCGTTTTCTCACCATGTCAACAGCCTCCTTGGTGGGTATACAGGTGAGAGATGTCACATCATAGGACAACATAGTTTCTTTTGCACCAAGTACAATATCTTCAATCTTGTTGGTGAAATCCTGAAAGTTCTGGATGTGATGCTTAGAACTTCTCACCAATGGTCCCAAGATGTTGGCTAGGTATTTTGCCACCTTATATGTTGATGCTGCTGACTATAGGTCTTAGCAGTGCCCCTTCCTTATGTATCTTTGGGAATCCATATATGCATGGATGTGCCTCACCAGGGTAGAGGCGATGATAAACTGCTCGATCAATGGCTTTATCCTTTTGAAGCTGTTGTAGTAAGTCTATGACCTTTTTCTTGTAACGGCTGGTGGGATCCCTTGTTAAGGCCTCATGTGTTGTTATCGGCCAGGAGCATGGTCACCTTAGCATGGTAGTCTGAGGTGTTGAGTACCACTGTGCATCTTCCCTTGTCTGCCGGTAGAATGGTGATACTGGAATCTTTCTTGAGGGATGGTTATTTCTGTGTGGATGAAGGAGTTTTAGCACTGGCTAAGGCTGCAGATACCTTAAGGCGAAGTTGTTCTGCCTCACTCTGTGGTGCCTTATTATTGTGGATTGAGGCTTCTGTCGCTGCTATAATATCCACCACAGGGATGGCTTTAGGAGTGATGGCAAAATTCAAGCCCTTAGCGAGGACTTCCATTTCTGGCTGGGTCCTATAACACCTCTTAGCCACTATGCAATCACACCCTTAACACTTGGCTGTGATATGCTAATTGGAATTTTCCAGTGTACATAATTGCCACAGATTCTTGTACAAGTCATTCTGAATTGAGAAAGCCAGTCAGATGACTAGCAAAACGTCTTCAAGAACTAAACTTCAAGTCCAGTTGATCTAATTGAATACAACAGATATACCATGACCTGGATGAATGAGATCCTTCACAAGCAAGTTTTTCAAATTTAAGCCTGAAGGAAAAGAAAAGTAAATGGACTACAAAGAAACCCAACAAAACTTACTACATTTTACAAAATTCTTAAATTAGGTTAGTTAGTAATAACTTTTACAAGATTTCCCATTCACGGCTTTAAATCCTGTAAACAGTGCTGGAGGCTAGAAAACAGAAACACAACAGTTAATTCCCCCTGGAACTATTCGCCGCATGCAGATATCTGGTCCTAGGGATGACTCTCAGATTATGTTGCCCTCTCCTCCCTCAGCTATTCTTGGATCTTTTGCTCCTGTGACCCATTCAGAAGTCTCTTGTCTGCTTCTATAATGTCCGCTCACAACCTGTCCTCTTGATCCCATGCCCTCTCTATTACTGAAGCACTGTAGTCATGTGCTTACCCCTATACTCACACACATATTTCATGCCTTCCTTACACCTGGAATTTTCCCTTCTGTCTTTAAGGATGCCCAACTACTGCCTGGTCTCTCTAACTGATAGCCTCTAAACTGCTAGAATGATTAGTCTTCTCCCGTATCACTAACTAACTTCATGCTCATAACCTATTGGATCCTTTGTAATCTGGATTCCGTCCTGCACACCGAGACGGCTCTGTGTAAGGTTGTGAATGATCTGCAGGTTGCAAAGGCCAATGACCACTTTTCTATTCTATTATCCTCCTTGACCTCTCAATACAGATACTTCACTCTTTGGGCATTCGGAATGAAGTGGCATCCTGGTTTCTATCCTATCTCTCTGACAGAACTTACTCTGTATCTTATGCTAGCAATACCTCTTCTCCAGTTCCTCTTGATGTGGGGGTCCCGCAGGGGTCTGTTCTTGGACCCTTATTGTTCTCCCTCTACACTATTTCCTTGGGAGATGTTTTTACCTCTTTTGGCTTCAAATATCATATGCAGACGATAAACAAATCTATTTGTCCACCCCTACGCTAACTTCTGACATCCAATCACGTGTCTCCGACTGCCTCCTTGCCATCTCCTCCTAGATGTCTCAACGCTACCTCAAATTAAATCTTTCTAAAATTGAACTGATCATTTTTCCACCTAAACCTGGTCCTGTCCCATCTTTCTCCATCCCTGTTGACAATACCCCCATTTCCCCTATCCAATCGGCACGCTGCCTAGGGGTAATTATTGACTCCTCTCTCTCCTTTTCTAACCACATTAAAGGAGAACTAAACTTAATTTTTAAAAAAACTAATGTGAAAGTTTTTCTCCCCAGAACACCTATACATTGCAAGATTCTTCTCTGGTACATTGCATTTAGTATGCTTGTGAAGGTTCTCATTCATCCAGGTCATTGTATATCTGTTGTATTCAATTAGATCAACTGGACTTGAAATGTAGTTCTTGAAGATGACTAGCGAAACGTCTTCAAGAACTACATTTCAAGTCCAGTTGATCTAATTGAATACAACAGATATTGCATTTAGTACACATGAGAAATAGATTCTGTAAATAAGAAGGCTTCCATGTTGTTGCTAGTACAACCCACAGTCCATAAGGTCATCAAAGAACCACGCCCCCTGACCCCAGTATTCACTGTCACTATGCACAGAGTGTTTTCTATATAGATGTCTCCACACCAATATGGAAGTTCCTGATAAGACTTTGAAAGCTGCTTGTTACCCTGCAGTTTATTTCCCAGTCAGTGTGAGTTGCTTTTTTTATTATGCTTTTCCTAGTGAAAGATAAAGCTTCCAAATGTAGCTGGGTTATCTTATTCAGTGTTGGCGCATCGGCTATGGCACCAGGTTTCATAATACACAGTTCAGAAGGTTACAAGTTCAATACCCCAGGCTTACATTTTTTTGTTTCTATTATAATCCATGCAAAAGATGGTGGCTCACCTTGTAAGACACCAGGTTTAGACACATACAGTTCAAAAGGTCATGAGTTTGAATCCCCAAATTTACCTTTATTTTTTGTTTCCATTATGTTCCTTGTACAATATTCTACATGTACCAATGGTTTATATAGTGTCTCTCTAGAGGTAAGAGCTTTTAGCAAGACAGAGTAAATGTAAAAGTCGCAGGTTCTATTCCCCAGACTTACTTTTATTTTTGTTGAAATATTATTCCGTTTCTTACATCCATGCTATCTTTGAAATAAACTGCAAAGATTACTTTTCTTTTTGTATGAAAAGTAAAGGATAATATCCTGCCCACCAGGAGGATAGCAGAGTCCATATAGGACTCTGCCTCCTACCTGGCCTCCGGGAGAAGTTTGGCATGCGTACTGCAGCCCTTCTCTCCCTCCCTCTTAGGATTCCCTCCCCCTAGTGTTAATCCCTTTAGATATATGATTCCCCCTGTCCCCCCAGCCCCAACCGCTCTATTTTATTCTTAGAAAGTGCCCCAAACTCTACTTACCTTCCCTCTTTCCCCCGCTGCAAAGAACTCCCGGAAGCTGCGTCTGTGATTGGCTGCCGCTCAGCCGGTCCCGCCCCACTGCTTGAATTTTCTCGCAAGCAGAGGGCCGGCAGCGCAGCGGAGGAAAGAGGGGAGGTAAGTAGAGTTTGGGGCACTTTCTAAGAATAAAAATAGAGCGGTTGGGGCTGGGGGGACAGGGGGAATCATATATCCAAAAATATTTTTAAGGGTGGACATACCCTTTAAATCCCTTTGCTCTGCTGCTCCTCCTTATATTTCCTCTCTAGTCTCCCCATATGTTCCTGCTCGTACCCTCCACTCATCGCAGAACCAGCTCCTGTACAGACCCCCCACTCGTACTGGTTTCTCTTGGCTTAAACCTTTCTCTCTTGTGGCTCCCATCCTCTGGAATTCTATTCCCCTCTCTCTACGTCAAGAAACCTCTATTACCAGGTTTAAATCTACCCTTACATCCTACCTATCTGGTAACCAGCACAGTATTTGATTGTTTTATTTGCACTGCATACGCCTCACTCCAGCACTTATACCCATTCCATTGTATCTGTGTGTTACCCACCTAACTAGATTGTAACCTCTATGGGGCAGGGACCTCCTTACCTCTTGTGGCAAAGCTCTAGCATATATAATTTATATATCTATGGACTGAACTATCTATGTATTTGTTCCCCTTGTATGACTTTATTGTATTTCGTTACTGTACAGCGCTGCGTTCCCAAGTGACGCTTTATAAATAAATTATACATACAGGTAAAAAAAGGCTAAAACATGATATATATGGTATATATATATATGGTATAAATACAGTATGAGAGTGAAGCTTTCCATACCACAAGCAAGGTCTCTCAGGCAGAATGGCCTTCTCTCCAATTATTTCTGCAGTACCAAGGTATTTGAACATAGCTATCAGGAATATTAACCAATAAACAGTGGAAAGGCCTTTCTGCTACCTTAAGGGCATTTTTGCTTCTTATGATCGTTCTCTGCTTGACAAAACAAAGCCAGCATGGCAGAGGAAGCTTTGAAGGCCTGTGACGTTGTCCGAAAAACAAACAATAAAAATTCAAGCCATTTTCCAAATGTTTAAAGGGCAACTGTGGTCTCTGAAAAAGTTAGGTTTGAATGAAAGCCTGCAGTCTTTCCTTTAAAATAGTTTAACTAAACTATAGCATGCATGCACACTATATCGGTGGGCAGCCATCGGTGGGCTGCGGTCACAGGTAAGTTTACTATTTACTGTTCCTATTAGATTACAGGAGGTAAGACATAGCTCCATTGCCTCTCGCCATTCAATTAATGCACACAAAAAAAATAGTTGACTTTCTGTGTAAACTGTTCATTTAGGACTAAATGTTGGGGAAAACATGGAAAAAACAGGAAGTACCTGAACAGAAATTATAAAAAAAAAAAAGAAAAAAAAAATTAAAAAGTGACTGTTGTGGAAAGAAGCCTATTAAAGTCTTCACTGGAATATAGAAATAAACCTCTTTGAAGAAACATTTCCCTTTTCGTCATACCTTGTAAACAACAGTTGCCATGAACTGTGGATAAGGTTGCTGGTTGGATAAAAACTCCCCAATGACTTTGTTCATCACATCCTGGGGAGGGAAAAAGTCATCCAGAAACTGTGGAAGAACCCGTGCTACTACCCTGGCTTCAAATGGGAAACCTTTCCTTATCCTGTGATAGAGAGAGAAGATAAATCAGAGCAGGGAACAAAGCAAATAAAACAGCAGCTTTGCTCCCTTTGTAACGCTCAATATAGTCAGATAAATGAATCACAGGTAAAGTTATTACATAGTTCTAACTGTGCTCCCCGCTGGGATTAGCAAAGAACAGTAATCAAAGTAAGAATTCAATTATGTCTGGAAGAATTTCAGCGAGAGAAAAATCTCTTATTTCTGCCTCCGGTTAATACATTCAAGAGATTGATACGCGCATTGTGAACACACGCAAACTGCCAAAGAGATCTGAAACCTTATAGCTTAAGGGATATTTTGTGTTATAAAGAACACAAGGCGTTCATTTGATTTGTACTCTCAGATGCCTGTCCTCTAAAGGATTGAATGTTTATAAAAAGAAATAACTGAACTGTTTTTCTCATCAGAGTCCCTGGTCACCAGATCACTTTGCTAAAATCTCCACCCAAAGAAAGGTTATTGCTTCTCACCAGTTACAAACCGTGAATGCATCTGAATTGTCGCCCACTTGTTATTAACACTTTCTATGCAAAGTCTCTGACCCTATTAGCTTATTATGCTTCAATAACCATTAGGAGTTTTTACTCTATAACACTTGAGATGGCATTTAACAGCCACAAGCTCCTTCAATCAACTGAACGTGAATTTGAAAATGTGGCCAACGAGGCAGCTATGAGATTGTAAAATGCTTCCAGCTAAAGAGAGTAACCTAGTATACATTCCAGTAGCATCACTAAAGGGGCACATGATTGTCTTAAAGGGTCACTATATTCAAATAACTGTACATTATCTGAAACTACAATGTGAGAGATGTAAAATGGTGGTACTCACATATTTATCTGTGCCTGCTTTGTCAGTCAATAATAAAAGGAAAACTCCACCCTCAAAATAACACATTTTAGAAAGAATGGCCTCATTAAAATATGTTGATATATACTACTTTGTTGTCAGAATTCATTACTGTATGCCTGCTATGCTTCTGGATGCATCATGGAAACTGAGCCTATACAGAGCCTGGGCATGCTCAAAGAGGCAGGTAGGGGATTAGCATTCAGTCATTGGCTGCAATGTCAACTATCAAATACTTAACTGACAGTTGATAACTGGAAGAACCAAAAAGCAGAAACTGGGGCAACAGGACATTGTGCAGGATTTCACCTTAAGACTTATATATTTCACACTTCAAACTATTCCAAGTTTAGGGCTTTGGGGGGTTATTTATCTGTATATAAACTTTTATTTGCAGAATGGATTTGCCTTTTGATGTTAAAGGGCATGTCCACCCCTTTTTCAAATTTTTTCTGTAGTGTAGGGCTCCCTCCCCCACCCGCTATAGTACTTTGTCAAAAAACTTCCAGGAGAAAATTGACATGCACAGAAAAGACCTCCCTCTCGCCCCCTAACCTCAATACCTTTTTCTGTAGTGTAGGGCTCCCACCCCACCCACTGTAGTACTTTGTCAAAACAAAAAACTTAGCCGATCACTACTTTGCCTCTTTCCCTCGACGTTTTGTCACGGACCTCTGCTTGCAGGAAACTGCAAGCGGGCCCAACCGGCAGCCGCGTCCGTGATTGGCTGAGAGGCATCCAATAACGGACGCGGCTTCTGGCTGTACAGAACGCCGGGGGAAATAGGCAAAGTAAGTAGTGATCGGCTAAGTACTATAGCGGATGGGGGTGGGAGCCCTACACTACAGAAAAGGGGAGGTTAGGGGGCGAGAGGGAGAGAGAAACGGGAGGGAGAGGGAGGTCTTTTCTGCGCATGTCAATTTTCTCCCGGAGGAGAGACAGGAGGCAGAGACGATTTGGGACACAGGCAGGCTCCTGGTCTTCATTTTTTGGCACTTTAAACAGCCACTGCAGGGAAGCCATTTGGAGAAGGGATGGAAGGTAAGGATTTTTCAACACTACACAGTGAGGCCAGTAGTGGGTTAAAATATAGTTTTGGGGTGGACATGCCCTTTAAGTGAGTGCTCTTTTTTTCCCCCCTAAGTCCAGTTAAATTAAACCTAGGCCTGTTTGCCTTGTTCCAGAAATGTCTCTAACGTAAGGGAGTCTTCCCCTACCTCCAATGTTTTAGCTTAAACCAAAACAAACAATATTAAAAGCACAAACAAAGCCCCACACTATGGAAAATTCAGCTTTCTTTTTATTCGGACTAAATTACACTATAGCAGACCTTAAAGAGAAAACATTGCACTGTAGCTACTTAAATACCTGTCAAACAGCACAGAGACTCTTTCCATGGCTACAATGACAGACTCACTGTCGGGGGCTGCAGAACTGACCTCAGTGGTACGGGCTGGACTGACCTTTTCTTTTCCTGTAGAAACAAAATTAAAGATTAAGCTAAGATTTATTAGAATCCATACAAAATTCTTAATGTCATTCATTATAATACATCTGTTGCAATTTTTAATAAATGTTCACAGTACTGATGTAGTCAAGTTATCATATAATGTTTCTGCATTTATTTAAAAAAAAAAAAAGGAGAGAAACATTAAGTACCTATATACTCGAATATAAGTCGACCCTAGTACAAGTCGAGGTATCTATTTCTACCTAAAAAATGGGTGAAAATGATTGACTCGTGCATAAGTCGAGGGTAGAAAATATAACCACTGCTGCCTTCTGATTCTGTATTTTTTCAAGGGCTTGGTTTCCCTTTAAATGGACAGCAGAATTCCCATACAGTAGTCCCATACAGTAATAGCCAAATCCAGTATGGCTGTTTACAACCCCAAAACACACTACCCTGTCCCTGACCGAAATGACTCTCTTACTCTCCCCCCCACCCCCAGGAGTAAAACCCACTTAGCTTCCACCCTGCCACTACCTCTTCTTTTCATGCAGCCTCATCTTTTTCCAGGTGCTGTGGGGCAAGCAGTGATACCGTAGTTGCAGGAGAGTCTGTGCCCCCAACATTATTCACTTGATGGAGGAATCCGGCTTCCGCATCCACTGATGGTCGCATCCACTGATGTCACTACTCGGGCGCTGGTCTCATTTCCCGGCGCTGAGTAGTGACGTCAGTGGATGCGGCAGCCAGATTCCTCCATCAAGTAATGACTGACCCGGAGTATAAGTCGAGGTTCAGTTTTCAGGCTGTTTTCACAGCCTTAAAAATCCTTGACCATGAGTATATACGGTACCTATCATAACTTTACAGATAGAGACTGCATAGAACACTAGTTATTTACAAAGCAATAGTTAAGGTTTGTACCGTGTTAGCCATAAGTAAGAGAAGAAAAGTAGAGCTGTGATACCTTTTATTGGCTTAGTAGATGGATGTATTGGTTTCACATCTAACATTGTATTGTAATAAAACCTGTAACTGTGCTAATTATTACACATTAGATCAAGCAATAGGCTTATGAACGTATACTATGATCTACTCAGGGAAAGCCTTTTACAACTATAGCAGATATAGACCTCAGAAAGATATACATGAAGACATTGTACCAGACAAAGCCGCTAATAACTCACCAGTGTACATGCAAGTAAGCATCAGTCCAAGTGCAGTCATGGCCCTATGAGGGCTTTGCATATTCACTCTGTCCACACTCAATTTCACCAGTGCTTCTGAATCTAATCTTGACAGCTGCTCAGACAGCAGAAGACGCTCTAGTCCTCTCATGACACAGTGGTAGATCATGGAGGGCGTTGACTCTTCACTTCCTGAGACCATCACCCCACACATCTATGCAAACAAAAATAAATGTAAATATTATTCCTCACATCTACAGAGGGGGGTGGCAATACCAATCAATACTGCTCTCAAATTCCCCTGCATCTGTCTCAGCTTATGGGGCTTTTGTGATAAGCATTCCAATCGTTTGCCTGTGCCATTTATCTGCAGCAAAAAATCAGATGAAAGATTTTTACTGGTCTATTGCAGTTAGATAAAAATGATTGGTTGCTGCTAATCTCTCCGCCGTAAGATACCTGATACAGGAGGTCTAAGCATAGATGACACAACAGGACCGCCAAACAAGGCTATAGGTTCGTACACACGTGCGATCGCGGGTCCCGACCTGCAACACACGATGTGTACGACCGTTCGTTTCGCCCGATAATCGGGCCGTGTGTGAGACGTTTATTGGCCGAAACGGACGTTCTTTCGGGGATCGCCGAACGACCGACTTGGTGGACCTCCGAACGAACGTCCGTTTTAGCCGATAAACAGCCCACACATGGCCCGATTATCAGCTGAAAGGAACAGTCATACACATCGTGCGTCGCGGGTCTGGACTTCTAAAATCTTCAAAAATACGATCAGAAACTTGAAAATGGTCTCCAATTGTATTTTTCAACCATTCAAGGCTATTTTAGAAATTATCGAAAATACTTTGTTCCAGTTTGGATTTTCGGATCTTTGGGATTTTCCCGAGATCCGGGAATCCGAAAACAGAACGAAACTAGTAAGTTTTGGCCATCTCTAGTATAGAACAATACATCCATTTACAGATACCTGGATGATTCCTGAAGTAAATTCCGGTCCTACATCTAGTGGGTAATTTTCAATTAAGTAGAATGCTGCAGCACACATAACTAGGACATGCTGTTGGTTATGCAGATTCACACAGCTGTAGGAAAATTAAAAGAACAGCTAAGGTCAAACAAAAACTGTAGCAAAATACTCAGTCAACAGAGTTTCTAAACACAATACTGCTGTCAGTAGCATAGTGCTTGTATTAGAATGCCACAGAATGATTCTTATACACTGTACAAACTCCTTGTTTAATTGCAGTTCTTTTTTTCAGACCGGGGCACACTTGGCAATGCAACTTTCTCATGGCACACCTGTATTTTTAATGTTGGAATTAATATTGTAATTACCTATACTTTGTGCAGATTCCACTGTCTATTGTTAACTGATCTGAATTTGATTATGTGTAAAGTTTCGTACACACCTGCAGAAGTTTGCCAGACCCCCGAGCCCGACGTACACTCGTAAGGAATGGCAGAAATGACCGTTAGTCACGCGTGTGTATGCGTTCGGTCAGGGGTCGTTTGGCGATCCACCTGGTGGGGTTTGGGGGTCTGGCAAACATCTGCAGGTGTGTAAGAACCTTTAGGCTACACTAAGCTGATTTAATTAAAATGTTATCATGCTATATATTTTTAGAATACCACAACAATATAATTTATAAAAGTGAATATATTTTGATGCCCACTTCTGGCTTTCTGAAGGCGCACCCTTTGAGGAACCCTGTCCCAGTCGAATACCAATATGAATGCAACCAATTCTGTTCCCATAAAATTATTCATTAGTGGTCACATGCTCCCATTAATGCCATCCCAGAATTCATAGCAGCTAGGTTAATCAGATACTCTACACTAATATTTTTCAGCTGCAGACTGTTCTTTTAATGAAAATATGAATAGAAACACGTTATAAGCTTCCTGCCTTTAATATGCAATTACTACTACTACTCTGTAATAATATCTATACAAACACCTTCTTGTTTCAGAATCTACAAGAAACAAACATTGTCTAACCAGCTATTTCTAGGGGTAATGGAGTCCTGTTATATTTAGTCATTTTAATACCGGCATCTCAGGATAATGACTTACTATGTGTCACTAGGAGCTTTTAAAGATAATTGCAGGGACAAAACACAAAGACACGGACTGGTCAGATGTTAATATTCCAGCAATGTTCCTGTCCATTTTCCCAGAGGATTATTGCGCAGGAGAATCTCATTTATTTGATCAGTAAGTGATCCATGACAATTCTGCAAGGTTTCTCAAAAAAACAGTCTTATATTTTCAAAAAGCAAATCTAAACTGACAATATGCACCACCCCCAGGCCTTTGTAAGAAAAAACTGAACAGACCTAGGAAATATACTGGAAGTCTATGTAGTCTATTAAGATTAAACCAACAGAAGCATGACAGCTTTTATGGAAATGTGTGTGAAATGCTGCGGGTATAAGCGTGTTTGCATTTTTTTTTTAATTCCCCTCCATTGGTTTGTATGTTTATTATAAAGTTAACAGACTATAAACTTGTCATACAGTGTACAATAATATTCAACAGTGTGTTCAGCACAGTACAATAAAAATATACTTCTATCAAGAAATATTATCGTCTTGCTGTTTTTCAATATGTGTAAGGGTTTGAGAAGTGTCGCACACCATATCACATTATATGTAGATATTTCCCAATAACTATTTACAATTGCCAGCCCTAATTATAGATTGTTTTATATTTTACTACATCTGGATACTCATCTCCAAGTTGTGGGGTCTTTTGACCCGTGATGACTAGGATGTAACTGCTTATTTTCTCCCTAGCTACCTACATGTCATGGGTTTGGATTCCCATCTGTTCCATATTTTGGTAAATTTAGTAGAGAATTTTTAATGTTGAAAACTTAAGTTTTTTGTATGGAAGTGTGCTGTTAATTGCCACTTTCCACTGATCTAAAGTGGGGACAGATGTCTGTATCCAGGTTCTAGTTATTCGTTTTTTTAGCTGTAAACTATGTTTCTTGCAGAGATATATTTGTAAATTTGTCAAGATTTAGGTGATCCAATATACCTCCAATCCCACTGGAGTACCCATATAACCTTGTAGAAATTGAATCACCTGGGACCAGTAGGACTGTAATTGCGGACAGGACCAAATAACCGTGTTTGCATTTTAAAAAAATCGGTATTTGTATTGAACGATTTGTAAGTTAAAGTAGCGAATGAAAAAGAAGATGCATACATGGTTGGTAATCAGGGTTGCCAGAAGTTGCAGTTTGGGCGGGATAAATCCTGCAGTCAGGGGTTCAGTCCCTGGTTGTTAAAGATGCAGTGATTGTGTGGCCAAAGGTAGGATGCAAAACCCACATCTTTTCTGCCCCCTTCCCCATACCCTCTCCCAAATCCCTGTCCTGACTTCTGCCACCAAAAATGTGGCATTCCAGTTAACTAAAGTGTATGGGGAGCTCCGTGGAAAAGACTTACTGTGCTATGCCTTTGAGATTGGACAGAAGATAGTCACTGATGATTGGTATGAGCTGCTTGGCAGTTTCATCCAATAAGTCACATTCTAGGACATAAAGTATACCATGTAGAGCTCCAATACGACTTGGCATATGAGTACTTCTTAATGTTGTTTCTAACATGCGGCTCACAGGCTCTGCAATGGCCTTGTCCTGAGGGTGAAGAACACATGGATATACACAGAATATGCATTACTATTACAGTATACATATACATGTGATATAGAAATTTTCCCTGACATATGCCACCTTGCAGGCATAGTTTAACCCACTCCCAATAAAAACAGTTACATATACAATTATACTGATGGAAGGAACCAGCATTCCCCACTGAAGAACACTTCAATCTTTCTCTGTACATGATTTTATGAGGTCACAGTATGTGCTTATCTTACCATTCCTAGCACTGCAGCAGCTTTGCAGATTGCTGGCACCAGATACTGATTCAAAATTTCATCCTCAGCCGGGTGCTGTTTCTGCAGCTCTGTTAGTGCTGTGTACATCATCTCAAACTGATTCCTCTCAGTGAATAAATCAGACACAGCTAGAAGCTGAAAGAGAAAACATCAAGATACAATCTCTAAAAAGTTTAATGTTCCCACCCTACATACTTACAAGAGCAAATACCAAAGATTGCACTAAAAAGGTTAAAATTCATCCAGGAGAACACAATAAACATTTTTTTTAAAGGATAAAGTGTAATTGGAAGCTGCAGTTTTAACTAATCAGTTCCTCTTTTTTTCTTCTTCTAGGTCCCTTCTGAGCTTACCTGTGGTCCTGTAAACTTCCTGACATCTTGGATATCCTTTGCAGTCATCTATCTCCGCCCCCGAGACTTCCTAGATTTCCTTCCACAGTGTGTCCCAAAATGCAAGGTCAGTTAGCATTAATTAATCGCAACTACTGGAACTTACCGATCTTACCACCTCACTGATAAGGATGGCTGGAGTCTTTTTCCCTGTGTTAGAGGGAAGAATCCACTGGCTGTAAAGCTCCAAAAGGAATTGGGAACAAGAATGTATGTCCACCCCGGCGCGGTGTTTCCTGTAAATAAAATTAAAGCAAATGGTGTCATAAAAAAAAAGTAAATTTTGAGATACTTCATAAGTGCAAAGCAAGTACCAACTCTGTAGCAAATATAATATACACTTCATAAAGATGCATAAGGCCTTATTTACAGATTTGACTTAAGGTTCGTAAACACCTTAGATTTCCCCCAGACCTCCGACCCCCGACCAACCCCTAATCCCGGCAAACACCCGTTTCGGCCGATAGTCGCGTGTGTGTGTATGCTTTCAGGGGTCGTTCGTCGATCTGCCAGGATCTGGATAATGCTTGCCAAAAAGACACAGCATTCTAAAGCAACATCCATTTAAGCTCATTGGTTATGATTTACTTATCTATTTACCTATCTTTTTGTTTTAGGTCTTCCCCCAGAAAAGAAAAGCCTAATTTATTGATAAATAGAAGGGTGTCAACCTGGAGTTTATTGGAGACACTGGTGGTGATGAAGGTGCAGGATTTTCATTCTCATCTTCCTCATCTTCATCCAGTTCCTCCTCTCTTAAGGGCGTAATGTTATTTCCCAACCAGACAGAATGAATAGAAACCTTAAAGTTAAAAAAAAAAAGACAAGTCCAAGGTATTTCATTTTAACATTTCTGACCATGTGACAATAAAAAACAGAGAGGGGGGTGGGGGTCTTGCTATGCGCTAACATGGGTGGGAGAGACAAGAGAACAAGCTTTACTAAACAGGAGAAGTACAACACAGAAATCTTGAATTTCTCACCTGTCCCAATTTATAGTTCATATTTCCAATCTCTCGCTCAGTATTTATCTGCAGCAGAAGACGTTCTTGATTTATAAGAGCACCTGTAAAATAAGGAAAATGCGTTTTAACAGATTACAATGCAATTTGGAAAGGTGGGTATTCAGAACATTAACCCTTTCATTGCCACCAATGGTAAATTTTACAGTGCTCTATTTCCTTCCTTTTTTGCCAAGCATGGTAAAATTTACGATTGGTGGCAATGGCCCTTTAAATCCCTCCCACAGGCTCCCCCGTGTGATCGGAGGGCACTATTCAAGTGCCCTCCCTCTCCCCTCGATCCCCCATCGGTTTGGTCCCACACCGATGGGGGGATCTCAAGAAATTAACCCCTAAAGTGCCGGATCGTATAGGGAATCCCTCCCACCTCCCGGTACTTCATTCCTTGCAGAGCCGCAGCGGAAAGGGAAGTCCCGTGACATCACAGGACGTCCGGGGCTTCCCTTTGGTGTCCATCCCCATATTGCCTGGTGGTCTAGTGGACTAGTAAACTGAGATCGGTTCCGATCTCAGTTTACTACCGAAGTATAGCAGCAGGCACTATGTGCCTGCTTGCTATACTGCATACGAAAAAAATGTAACTGCTAGGGGCAATCGGGGGGCAGCATTCAGGTGCCCCCCTAGCCCCCTCGATCCCCCCTTGATTTCATAAAAATCCGTTGGGGGGATCGGGAGATAGCAGTGCCTGAAGTGGTGCCCCCTCCTCTATTGCCGGTCCCTCTCTGCCTCTGCTAAGATCGGTAAGGGAGACCCCGGTGACATCACAGGGCTTTCCCTTTCACCGGGGTCTTCCCTTTGCAAGTTCTCTGATGCCCCCTACTAGTGGTCTAGTAGAGGTACTGCAGTGTGTTCTCATATAGAGCATGCTGCAGTACCTGTATAGTAAAAGCTGTCATGCTAACAGCCTTTACTATACATTTTGTGAATGGAACTCAAAGTTCCATTCACAAATAGGATTTTTTCTAAGTCTTTGCTACTTAGCAAAGACTTAGAAAAAAAATGGGGACAGAGATCAAAATTTGGTGATCACTTCTGATCACCAAATTATTGATCTTTGCCAATGAATGAAAAATCACTTCCTGGAAAATGATTTCCGGGAAGCGATTTTTCCGATCGGATTTCGAATTGGAAAACGGGCATTTATGCCCGTATTCCAAGTTCGTTATCATTCCCTAAGATGATCTGATGATCATCTATGGGAATGAGCCAAAAAAAAGGGGAAATGCGCACAAAAAAATTCTTAAAGTGATACACACCCTTTTTTTTTTTTTACCCTAAAACTCTAAATTAGCAAAAACTTTGTCTTTTCCAAGCTTCCCAATGCCCCCGGTGATATCGGTAAAGTAAACGCAGATCATTATTTGTCCGATTTCAAGGGAAACTAAGCCTATTTTAGTAGAAATTTTTGCAGAGGTAGAGGTACCAAAAAAAGACCGGATTGAAGTTTTAGGATCAGTAAAGTATGCAAAAACTTGTGTGACTCTCCGTACTAACCGGTTTTCACTAAAATACCACTAAAAGGGGGGGTGGGGGTGGGTTGTGGCGGTTTTTAATTTTTTTCTTGTAATTGCAATTGCGCATGGGTTCCATTTGAGCTAGTTGGTGGCCCTGTCTCTGTTTGCACCCACCCATATGGTATACTGTTTGATTCAGGACATGTGGGAGATTGCCATTTAGCGGGTTTTTTTTTCTTGCCATGTGGGTTTAGGTAGGATTTCAACCTTTGAGACCTCTTTTTTTTTTCTTCCACAAAATCTCCTAAAAGCACGGAGTTCTATGAATAACAGCGTCTGGAATTCTTCATATATATACGAAAGCATGATACCGTTACATAGCTGAAGGTGTGTAGATTCCAAAAAGATATAGTTTTTGGGGGGTATTTCCAAGTTGAATAGGCAGTTCAAATTACAGAACACTGATTTTTTCTTGTAATTGCACTTCTGCATGCGTCCCATTTGAGCTAGTTCGTGGCCACACCTCTGTGTGCACCCACGCATATGGCATACCGTTTGATTCAGGACATGTGGGAGATTCACATTTAGTGAGTTTTTTTGCTTGTCAAGTGGGTTTAGGTAGGATTTCAACCTTTGAATCATCTTATTTTATTTTTTCACAAAATCTCCAAAAAGCATGGAGTTCTATGGATTACTGCGTCTGGAATTCTTCATGTATGTATGTAAGCATGGCACCATTATGTAGCTGAAGGTGAGTAGTTTCCAAAAATATATAGTCCATGGGGGGTATTTCCAAGTTTCTGGGCTGTTTCCTTTGAAAAGGGGTAAACTGTTCAAATTACAGAGCACTTTAATTTTTTCTTGTATTTGCGCTTGTGCATGCATCCCATTTGAGCTAGTTGGTGACCACATCTCTGTTTTGCACTCACATATATGGCATACCGTTTGATTCAGAAATTGTGGAAGATTGACATTTAGTGGGTTTTTTATTTGTGGGCGGCATTTCCAAGGTTCAGGGCCGTTTCCTTTGAAAAAGAGTAAGCTGTTCAAATTACAGAGCTCTTTGATTTTTTTTCTTGTAACGGCACTTGTGCATGGCTCACTTTGTGACTAGTGGCTTCCACGTCCATGTGTGTAACCATGTATATGGCATACCGTTTGAATCAGGGCATTTGGGAGATTGATACTTGACAAGTTTTTTTTCTATATTGCATGGGAATTTGACATGATTTTTAACTTTGAAATTTATTTTTGTACATTTTTCCAGAAAATCTGGTACAAGTGTGAAATTCTATGCAGACGGTGCCCACACCATTGGTGGTATGCATAAAAGAATGGCACCGTTGCATAGCTGAAGGTGTGTAGATTCCAAGAATATATAGTTTTGGGGGATATTTCTAATAAAGAGGGTTGTTTACAGTGTTCTCCCTAGGGTCTTTTAGCCGGGTGGCCCACCCGGCTACTTTTTCATGCCACCCGGCTGGAAAAAAATTCTTAAGAGAACACTTGTGATTTAAAAAAAAATTAGATGTAGGTTTAATAGGTGTACCAATATGTCAGTAAAAACTCCTGCTAAAACTGCCCAGTCCAGACACACTTGTAACCTTATTGTAGCAGGTTAACTAGCTTTTCCAAGATCCCCAAGGCCACAAAAGGTTGGCACATGTATTTGTGCTGCCATTTTACATGGGTTACCTTCAGATGTTGTAGAACTACAATTCCCTGCAGATGTTGTAAAACTATATAATGAGCATGATGCAGTGCACATTTTTCCCCACCACCAAATTTCCTTGTCCCACCCCACCCGGCTACTTTTTCATGGCACCCGGCTTGAAAAAAATTCTGGGGAGAACACTGGTTGTTTAGTCTGACAAATCTGAAAAGTTGCTGTAATTGGACCACTGTGCATTGGCTTTCTTTGTAGCTACTCTATTCCACGTCTGCGTGTGTAACAATGCATATGGCATACTGTTTGATTCAGGACATTTGGGAGATTGATATTTGGTAACTTTTTTTTACATTACTTGGGATTTTGGCATGATTTCTAACTTTGAAAGTGTTTTTTTGTTAATTTTTCAGAAAATCGGCTAAACATTCAAACTTCTACGAAGAACTGCTCCAACATCATTGAAGGTATGAATGAACAAGCTAAAGCATTACATACCTGAAGGTGTGTAGATTCCAATGATATATAGTTTATGGGGAGTATTTCTGAGTTTTGGGGTTGTTTTGTGGTAATTTGGATTTGACTGAATATGTTTGCTGTTTTTTAGCCATCGTGCATTGTCTCACTTCGTGACTAGTAGCTTCCACGTCCACGTGTGTAACCATGCATATGGCATACCATTTGATTCAGGACATTTTGGGGATTGATGTTTGGTAACTTTTTTTTACATTCCATGAGGTTTTGGCATGATTTCTACCCTTTGAAGTTGTTTTTTGTTCATTTTTTCAGAAAAGTGCAAACTTCTACGAAAAACTGCGCCCACTCTATTGATGGTATGAATGAACTAACTACAGTGTTACATAGCTGAAGGTGTGTAGATTTCAGGAATATATAGTTTGTGGGGGTTGTTTCTGAGCTAGGGGTTGTTTTGTGGGAAAAACTGCAGACTGTCCGAATTCGGAATTGGCTAAATATTTTCGCTGTTTTCTGAGCCATCGTGCATTGTCTCACTTTGTGGCTTTTCGCTTCCACGTCCGCGTGGTAACCACACATATGGCATACCATTTGATTCAGGACATTTGGGGGATTGAATTTGGTAACTTTTTTTACATTCCGTGAGGTTTTGGCATGATTTCTACCCTTTGAAGTTGTTTTTTTGTTCATTTTTTCAGACAAATGCGAACTTCTATGAAAACTGCGCCCACACCATTGATGGTATGAATGAACAAACTACAGTGTTCATAGCTGAAGGTGTGTAGATTTCAGGAATATATGTTTGTGGGGGTTATTTCTAAGTTACGGGGTGTTTTGTGGAAAAAACTGCAGACTGTCCGAATTCGGAATTGGCTAAATATTTTCGCTGTTTCTGAGCCGTCGTGCATTGTCTCACTTTGTGGCTTTTCGCTTCCACGTCCGCGTGTGTAACCACACATATGGCATACCATTTGATTCAGGACATTTGGGGGATTGGTATTTGGTAACTTTTTTTTACATTCCGTGAGGTTTTGGCATGATTTCTACCCTTTGAAGTTGTTTTTTGTTAATTTTTTCAGACAAATGCGAACTTCTATGAAGAACTGCGCCCACACCATTGATGGTATGAATGAACAAACTACAGTGTTACATAGCTGAAGGTGTGTAGATTTCAGGAACATATAGTTTGTGGGGGTTATTTCTAAGTTACGGGGGTGTTTTGTGGAAAAAACTGCAGACTGTCCGAATTCGGAATTGGCTAAATATTTTCGCTGTTTCTGAGCCGTCGTGCATTGTCTCACTTTGTGGCTTTTCGCTTCCACGTCCGCGTGTGTAACCACACATATGGCATACCGTTTGATTCAGGACATTTGGGAGATTGATATTTAGTAACTTTTTTTTACATTCCATGAGGTTTTGGCATGATTTCTACCTTTTGAAGTTGTTTTTTGTTCATTTTTTCAGACAAATGCGAAATTCTACGAAGAACTGCGCCCACACCAATGATGGTATGAATGAACAAACTACAGTGTTACTGCTGAGGTTTGTGATTTCAGGAATATATAGTTTTGTGGGGGTTATTCTATTACGGGGGTGTTTTGTGAAAAAACTGCAGACGTTCCGAATTCGGAATTGGCTAAATATTTTCGCTGTTTCTGAGCCATCGTGCATTGTCTCACTTTGTGGCTTTTCGCTTCCACGTCCGCGTGTGTAACCACACATATGGCATACCTTTTGATTTAGGACATTGGGAGAATTGATATTGTAACTTTTTTTACATTCCATGAGGTTTTGGCATGATTTCTACCCTTTTGAAGTTGTTTTTTTGTTAATTTTTTCAGACAAATGCGAACTTCTATGAAGAACTGCGCCCACACCATTGATGGTATGAATGACAAACTACAGTGTTACATAGCTGAAGGTGTGTAGATTTCAGGAATATATAGTTTGTGGGGTATTTCTAAGTTACGGGGGTGTTTTGTGGAAAAAAACTGCAGACTGTGTCCGAATTCGGAATTGGCTAAATATTTTCGCTGTTTCTGAGCCATCGTGCTTGTCTCACTTTGTGGCTTTTCGCTTCCACGTCCGCGTGTGTAACCATGCATATGGCATACCGTTTGATTCAGGACATTTGGGAGATTGATATTAGTAACTTTTTTTACATTCCATGAGGTTTTGGCATGATTTCTACTCCTTTTGAAGTTGTTTTTGTTCATTTTTTCAGACAAATGCGAACTTCTACGAAGAACTGCGCCACACCATGATGTATGAATGAACAAACTACATGGTTACAAGCTGAAGGTGTGTAGATTTCAGGAATATATAGTTTTGTGGGTTATTTCTAAGTTACGGGGGTGTTTGTGTGGAAAAAACTGCAGACTGTCCAAATTCGGAATTGGCTAAATATTTTCGCTGTTTCTGAGCCATCGTGCATTGTCTCACTTTGTGGCTTTTCACTTCCACGTCCGCGTGTGTAACCACACATAGGGCATACTGTTTGATTCAGGAATTTGGGAGATTGATATTTAGTAACTTTTTTTACATTCCATGGGGTTTTGGCATGATTTCTCTACCTTGAAAGTTGTTCTTTGTTAATTTTTTCAGAAAATCTGCCGAAAGTGCGAACTCTACGAGAGCTGCCACCTTACCATTGATGGTATGAATGAAAGAATTACAGCGCTATGTTGCTGAAGGTGTCTACATTCCAAAATATATAGTTTCTGGGGGGTATTTCCAAGCTACAGGGGTGTTTAGTGTAAAAAAACTGCAGAATGTTCAAATATAGAGATGGCTACATTTTTTTACTGTCACTGCCATTTGGCATTAGTCCCACTTTGGGTTAGTTGGTAGCCATGTCTCTGGGTACACCCATGATGTGGCATACCGTTTTATTCGGGAGGGATTAGGCTTTCATATTTGAGATGCGTTTGAACATTCCTCCACAGTTTTTAGCTGAAATTCGCATTTGATTTCGTCTCTGATTTTACAGTTGAGGAAAAAAAGGAAAATGTGAGAAAATAACTTACAATTGGACGAAGAGTTGCGTCCGGGTATCTGCATTTTGATCGAAACTTACCCTCACCATATATCCTGCGGGTGTGTAGTTTCTAAAAATATCTCACTGTGGGGATATTTTAGTTATTTGGAGATTTTCTATGTTAACTGTCAGTAGTGGTTATACATTTTAATTTGGTGTAATATTCTTGAAGGTGCAGTTTTAGTTTGTGGCGTCTCCTGTACAGGAAAAGTCGGGTACCTACATATCTGGTATCGTTGTACTCGGGAGTATCAGAGCTTTTAGAAACAGTAAGATTTTTGTGCGTAACCTTAAGATAACTGTAAGTAAGAACGGGAAACATCTGTGAAAATTCCTAATTTTTAATTTTTTACATATTTACCCATAATCCAATTAAATCTCCAGAAAAGTTAAAAAATTTTGATACCATGCTAAAGTACCTTTGTGCTGAAAAAAACAATGTTATAATATTCCTAATTTCTGGGGGGTTTCCTGCTGTAAAATTAGTTTAAAACCATATAGTGCAAAATCCTGAAAATTCTTTTGGCAAAAAAGGTAGACAACTTGCAAAACTGTCTGGCACTGAAAGGTTAAATCATTTTATATACATGTTGACATAAGATTATGCTACATAGAACCAAACAACACCAAATTCCTACAACTGACTGCCACTCCAACAACAAGGAAAAAAAAAAAGGGGGGGGCAACTTAAAAATGTATCCACTGTGGAGACCAGTTAACAGCTCTAACAAATAATCAGTCTGTCACAGATTACAGTTTCAGAGTCCCAGAAAACCCCAGAGAAAAGGAACAAATGGACATTTCAGCGCGATAGTCGGGGGGGGGGGGGGGGAATGCGTTCGGTTAGCTGTCCTATGTTGACCCGCTGGGCAGATCCTTATTGTTTATATGGGTTCTAATATAAATTTTCTTCTCCTAACAAGGAAGTTTCCTGTGAGTGAAACAAACTAGAATGGAACGTGTATAAAGTCCCCTGCTCAAAAGGACCTTGATCTCAAGGACATAGTAAAAGAAGGCAATTAACACAAGTTTGTGTGTCACTGTGCTGGTGTTGTGTATTAGAAGGGACAGTTTTGTCAGTACCATGCAATGTGCATCCTGCCACATGTATAGGAACCTGGAGGCAGACGTTCCAGGGGACCTAGGTCTGTGTCAGGTGTGAGTGGGTTGGAAGCTGAAGTTGATTGCAGGGATTGTCAAATCTGGGGGGACTGCCATCACAGAAAAAGGCAATGAGTTCCTGAATTTGCTGCAGGATATTTTTCTCTCACAGGTGGTTGAAGTTCCTACTAGAAAAGGAGCTCTGCTGGATCTGGTAATATCGAACATTGTGGAGAGCATTATAGATATAAAGGTAACTGGAGGCTTAGGGAATAGTGACCATGAAATAGTGGCATTTGGACTATGCTATCGAAAGGAAAAGTGTGCTGGGTTAACAAAGACTTAATTTCGGAAGGCAAATTTTCCCAGGTTAAAAGTAGCTCTTCAGAATGTCAACTGGGATAATGTATTATCAGGTAAGTACTGAACAGAAGTGGATTTTTGTTTAAAGGGTATCTCCACTGCTAAAATCACCTGGGTTGAGGATGATATGTGATGGTGGAATGTACCTGCAGTATCCTGTGTCTTTGAGCAGTAGTTTAGAAGAAATCCAATGATTTTGTCCCAGAAAGCTGTGGATGGTGCAGGTCCGCCCACTTTCATTGGACTGCCTGCATGTAATTCCGACGCGTGTTTTCCTTTG
The DNA here is from genome assembly GCA_019447015.1 of Hymenochirus boettgeri. Taxonomy (NCBI): domain Eukaryota; kingdom Metazoa; phylum Chordata; class Amphibia; order Anura; family Pipidae; genus Hymenochirus; species Hymenochirus boettgeri. The sequence goes on along the minus strand of CM033469.1, from coordinate 43,958,296 downwards.
TGCATGCGCAGAATGTGAGAGATCCGTCGGGACTGCTGTCTGGTCGATTACACACACACACCACACACACACACACACACACACACACACAACACCACACACACACACCACACACACCACACACACACCACACACACACACACACACACACACACACACACACCACACACACACACACACACACCACACACACACACACACCACACACACACACCACACACACACACCCACACACACACCCACCACACACACACCACACACACACACACCACCACACACACACACACAACACCTAAATGGAGGAATAATAACACATGACCATCACAGCTCTCCAAGCTACTGAGTTCACTGCTAAATGGAGGAATAATCACATGACCATCACAGCAGCTTGCTGACCTCACTATAATGGAGGAGTAATCAGGTACTTCCTTTTTCTCTCTCCACTCCCTCCCATACCAGATTGCCTCATATTCCCAGCATCCCCTATGAATCAACTTAGAGTTAGACACAAACAAATCTTTTATTAAAAACAACACAAGTTCCCCTGTATTTGTTACAGTAGTGTGGGAAGAGGGTTTAACTTTTCCTCCCCTGTCTCTCTCTGCATAATCAGCTGGAAAAATGAACTTAGAGAGTCAGGGAGGAAAGGATTTCTTACTGCAGCCAAGTGGGTGTGTCTGCTACCATGATGATGCACATTGAGTGACAGCACTCCCAGCACAGGGGAAGACACACCCCCAGGAACCTGCACAACTTTCCCATGCTGCTACAATCAAACGAAAGGGAATTCTGGGGAAAAAAGGTAGGGGGAGGGTTGGGGGGTGGTGTTCTTTAAAATAAACCAAAAAAAAAAAAAATGCTTTTTCCTCAGTGGAGATACCCTTTAAGGGGATTTTAAGCCAGTTCACATCTAAATTTATACCCTTGGGAAATTAATGTAAAAAAAAAAAAAAAAATCCGCGCCCATGTGGCTGAATTCTGATGTAAAGAGGCAAATGAAAAGGAAGAAAAAGGCATTTAAAACCTTTAAGTCAGAGGGAACAGAAAGGGCCTTTAGGGATTATAAAAACTCTAACAATGAGTGTAAGAAAGCTATCACTAGCTAAAATTAATAATGAAGTTAGCTGAACAAAGCATCACTAAGCCTAAAAATTTTGTAAGTATATTAATAGTAAGAAGAGGAGGACTGAGAATGTGGCACCATTAATTAAGGGGGATAAGTTAGTTACGGAGGATGGCGATAAAGCAAATGTCTTGAATCATTTTCCCCCCCTCTGTATACACTATAGAAGATCCAAGTACAGATATCATAGAGTATAGTAGCAATAATGGTATAAAAAATTCAAGTGCACTTAAGGTTAACAGAGGATATGGTACAGAAAGAACCAAATAAGGTTAATATTAATAAATCTCCTGGACCAGATAAAATACATCCTCAGGTACTTAGGGAGCTAAGTTTTATCTAGGCCATTGTTTCTTATTTTTGCAGATTCCGTCATGTCCGGAGGTGTGCCTCTGGATTGGAAAAAGGCTGATGTTATTCCAATATTCAAAAAGGGTAGTCATTCACAGCCGGATAATTACAGGCCTGTAAGTTTAACTTCAGTGGTGGGGAAGATACTGTAAAGTTTAATAAGGGAACATGTTCTAGAGTATGTTTCAAGGACTGACATTATAAGTAGTAACTAGCATGGATTTAGATGGAATAGAGCTTGTCAAACTCACTTGCTTGGCTTTTATGAGGAAATGCGTAGAAATTTAGACTCTGGCATAGCAGTAGATATAGTTTACTTGGATTTTGATACAGTGGGAGGGCCATTTGTACATGGATAGAAAATTGGTTAATGAATAGGATGCTAAATGAACTAAAGTGCTAAGTGGGGTGCCACAGGGTTCTGTGTTGGGGCCGCTTCTATTTAATCTATTTATTAATGATTTGGAAGTGGGTATTGTTAGCATAGGTTTCTTTGTTTGCTGACGACAAAAAACTTTGTTGACCTTTAAAAACTTCAGAGGATGGGCAATTGTTGCAGGGGGATCTAGATAGATTTTCACATTGGGCTGCTAAGTGGCAGATCAGATTCAATGTTGATAAATGTAAGGTGATGCATTTTGGACTTAAAAATCCTTGTGCTGCTTATACTATAAATGGCTCTGTGTTAAGTGAATCCCTGTTGGAAAGGGATCTTGGAGTTTTGGTGGATAACAAACTTAAAGGTAGCAAGCAGTTGCAGGCGGCAACAGCCAGAGTCAGCATGGTATTGTCTTGTATAAAGAGAGGTATGGATTCAAGGGAGGAAAATGTTATTCTCCCTCTTTACAAAGCATTGGTAAGGCCTTATTTGGAATATGCATTGCAATTTTGGAATCCTGTGTACAAAAAGGACGTCTTTGAAATGGAAAGGGTTCGGAGAAGGGCAACTAAATTAATAAGGGGATTGGGTAGTGACTGGAAAGGTTACAATTATGTACGCTGGAGAAAAGGCGCTTGCGTGGGGATATGATTACTGTGCATAAATACAATAACGGGCCATACAATAAACTATCTGGGTCATTGTTCACCAATAGAGCCTGTCAGAGGACACAAGGACATCCCTTAATACTTGAAGAAAAAAGGTTTAGGCTTCAAGTTCGGAAAGGGTTTTTCACTGTGAGAATGGTAAAGCTATGGAACTGTCTTCCAGTGGACGTTGTTATGGCAGGTTAATTGGTCAGTTTAAAAAAAAAGCTGGATGAGTTTCTGCAAACAAGCAATGTTGCAAGTTACTGGTATTGATATATAAAGTAGAGTTGATCCAGGGAAATTTCCGATTGCCACTTGGAGTCAGGAAGGAATTTTTTCCCCCTTCATAAATTTGGTGGGGTTTTTTTTGCCTTCCTCTGGATCAACAGTTAGGCAGGAAATGAGGATATTGCTAGATGGGTTGGACTGAATGGACATATGTCTTTATTCAACCTCAAATAATTTGCAGTTCGGCAGCAGCCAAAGAGACACAAGCTGGAGAATACAGATTAACTGCACAGGTAAGAGATTGTTTAATAAATGTGATCGGCTTGCTGAACACTGCACCAGTATAAAGAACCCATTTTTCATTGCTATTCGGAATGCTTTGTAAGTAGTCTCAACCAAGAAGAGTTGTTAACCTTAATAAACACCCTACATTCTAATTAAAAGGTATTGCAGTATGTATATATGGTATAAAAGGAGTTACCTGTTATTGGAGTAGATAGACATGGTACAGGGTCCCAGGCTTGATAAGGGTGATGAGTTACAATGTTATCTCTTTTTGAAACCATTGCCTGGATTTCTTCTTCTACAATTCCTCTCACAAGGCTCAGTTTCCTGCCAAATCTACATTTCAAAATAAAAGAGAGAAACAGTGACCAATCTAATAACTGTTCATTAATTTACGAGAATTGGGAAAAATATATCTGGGATTAGTTAAAAAACCATGTCTATCTAAGGGGAAATATACACAATATTGTTATTATCTTGATAGTAATAGTAAAGGGGAACTACAGGATTAAACCCTTTAAAGCTAGGTACACACAGTACCGATAAAGCCCTGATACAGTTGGATCCGACAGCATCAGGGCTTTTACAACAATGAAGTTCCAGATTACCTCCCCCTCCTCTATAATCACTGGTTGTTCAGATGTCTGTTCCCTGACATAATACAACTGAAAATATGAAAATTAGTAGAGCAACTAATGAAGGTATTGCATTTAACTAAAGTACATTTATTGTGCACACGTGTGACATGTTCCGGACAGTCTATGTCCTTTCTCAAGTGTGAACACCTAAATACTAAACCACCTTTTATACAAACAGGGTGTGGCCTAATTTAGGTCACTCCCTCCTCATTCATTAATTAACACCATTTTGGTAGTGTCAATATACTATACACCATAAGACATAAATACATAAATAAGTGATAAAATATGGTATTAAAACATTGTGATAAAATGACATGATAAAACATAATACACCTATTTTACACCTATTCAGAGTTAAGAATAATGCGTTTGGCCAACATGTCTGGGCACAATTTACTTGGATGTGGTAAGAAACAAAAAAAAAAGAAAATGTTACCTTGTGTCTAGAGCTTTCAAGGTCTTATTCCTTGGCTGCTGCTCCAGGGAACTAATAGCCGGATTGCCTGCAACAGGTATGGTCATGGCACTCAGCACAAGGGAAGTGATTGCTTGTACTGCAAGGACATTGATTTGGGTCCTCTCTGTGTCCTCCTGTATAACACATATCAAAATAAAATAAAATCTGAGACATACGTCCATTTAGTCCAACCATTATAGCCTACCCAAATAAGCCTACCTAACAGTTCATCCAGAGGAAAGAAAAAAAACAGCTGGGAAGGGGGGAAATTCCTTTCAGACTCTAAATGGAAATCAAAAAGGATCTCTGGATCAGCAAGAACTAAATTATAAGGGGTGCAACATTTTGCCTGCATTATTCATTTGCAGCAACCAAGATGTTACAATATACATGTAGTAACAGGCAAGCTACACAAATACTGTAATACACATGTAGTAACTGGCAAGCTGCACACAATACAGAATGTACACATAGTGACTGCCAAGCTGCACACAATACAGAATGTACACAGTGACTAACAAGCTGCACACAATACAGAATGTACACATAGTGACTGACAAGCTGCATAGAAGTGTTATGAAGAAAGTTTGGAATATTTGTTAGACTGCAATGTATATAATATAATATATATCTGATTACGGTACATTTGGTGGCTGTTTTTAATTGGGATTTTGCCTATTTTATTTTAGGAGGATACAGCTATTCCAGCACAAAACTTCGGCTTAGCCCACAGATGTCAACAGACTAGCGATGATCTTGTCCAGGTTCAAAACCAGGAGTGGGTAGCAAGGAAATAGTGCGTTAGAGGTGCCACTGATCCTGTTTGTGACTATGTGGTAAGATTGCTTGTATCCATTATAGGAAATCTTTTACTACCAATATAATTTTTTACTGACGTTATTCAAATTCTGGTTTGATTCTTTCTATTATTTTAGTGTCAGAATCTAATGACTAAGAGCACCTGGACCTGGCTTATAGTGAATCATGTACAGGATCTTATTAACCTATCCCATGAGCTCCGGTTCAAGACTTCATCAGATGCAATACACCGGAATTCTGAGATTAGTGGCCTCTTCATTTCAAAGCAATCCAATCCGCTGTGAAACAACATGCAGCAGTAAGCGGCCCTGTTTGCACCTCCTAAAAATTCACTATTGGCTTATTATAAAAAGGGTGCAAAGTCCTGGGGCTATTAATTGCAGCAAAACCATACAGATGTTATATGTTTCCCTAATGGTAGAGATCCAATAGAATGCTATATCTGATTGCAGTTAATGAGCACAGGACATTTTTGTTGTGGAATTTAAGCCCCTCACAGATTTAACTTATTGATCTGACAACCCCCCCCTCCCCTCCCCCCCCCCCCTGCTGACTTTCAATCACAAGGAAAGGGCTGTAAGTGGGGGAATCACAGGAAAATCCGGAGGAAATGCAGCTGCAGAAACAGTGTGGCATTAAAATCAAGTTAGTGGGTAGACCAAAAATTATATATTACCTAGAGTCTCACAAGTGCCAAATGAATCCCCACTGACGGTTTTTGTGGCCCTCTCTGCTGTGCTGTTTTCCTGCCTTTCAATGCCGCCAGAAGCGTCAGTATTGATGGCTGAGTTGCAATTGTCCTTTAAACTGTAATGTTATTATCTTTAAGTATACGACCACTTTCCGTATTATAAATTGATATAGTTTTGGTTTATTATAGCCCCTTCTCCAAGTTCCCTTGCCGCTGGTGACACCTTTCAGATAGACAGCTCTTTATTTGTCAGCAGCTGCTACGAATGAATGTCCCCAGCCGCAGGGAACTATGGGAAGCCAGAAATAAAGGCAATGTATCAAGGGTTTGTATTGTTTCTAAAAGTTACCTGACTGCTGCCCCTCCTCTGATTACATGGGAAAAGGCTAAAAACTTGATTATTAGGCTGCCAGTTCCCCTTTACCTCCTTTTGTGCCTTTGAAGCTATCATTATTTATATCTCTAAAGCTGGGGTTAACAAAGGGGGACCATTGGTCCCGACGCAGATTCGCTACTAGAAAATGCGCTGGCCAGGGAACAATTTGTCGTTCTGTTCACGGCAACAGTTATGTGGCAATTTGCGGCTCATGATTTTAAACAGCTTGGCCGTGGCTAAAATCACTGCAAATTTTTTTTTCTGGGGCAATCGATCGATAAACGGACGTATCGTTGCATTTGGCCGATAAATCTTGCTCATGTGTACAAGCCTTACAGACCAAAAATATTTTTTATAAGGAGCTGCTTGATTGTTCCATACAGGTTTCTAAACAAAGAGGGAATTTAATCTTGGTGAATTTGCTTGATTCTTGTTTTATTTGTGAATTCCAGCCCAACAACTCTAAAGGAAGACTATTCAGTGCTGGAAGGCACCACCTCAGTCAGTCTGGTGCGTGTTAAGGTTGACATTGACAAGCTACTTTGTACTCCGTTCCGTGTGCTGGCTCGCATGGTAGACACATTAGATTGGCGACGAGTAGAAATGCTCTTGGCTGCTAATCCACCAGGTATGAAGTATTGTATGGCCAGGGAGCCTGCGGTTGTCAAAAGATGTCCCTATGGACACAGACTGTGATCCCTGTTTTTTTTTTACTTGGTTTTATTTGTGCCAAGAAGTGTGATCCCTGTTAAAACATGGATGAACTTGATGTATTTTTGTAGTCTCACCTAGGTCATTCAACTGCTCTGTAACATTAGTTAATATACTAATTGATGTTAATGACATTTTACCTTGGGGATTGCTATGTAATCTGTACTTAAAGGGCATGGTACCACCCCCCAAAATTAACATTTGCCCACTGCTGGCCCCAATTGGTAGTGTTAGGCCTGTAAAAGTCCAGAAAAGTTGAAGTGGTAGGCAGCATCTGTTGTGGTAATTTGGTGCATGCTATCCTTGTCCTCTTAGAGGACTCTGGCATGCGCAGGGGAGCTCGTGATGTGGCTGAATCCTTAACCAATCACAGACGTGGCTGGCACAATCGGCCCCCTTCGGCTCTTCCATTACTGGGAATGAAGGTGGGTAAGATATTTATGGGCGGATTTAGGTTTTAAAAGCTGGCGTTTAGGGTTGGGGGGGGTGGGGCCTACTTTCTATACATTTTTAATTTCAGGTGTTCCTCTGTCAGTATTTCTGTTATAATGGTTGACAACTGCATTCTACTATTTGTGTTCCATGTTTTTTTCCCGCGAGCGACTGGTCGTAGTATCCTTAGAGACTACGACTGACACGGTGTTATTGTACCGACGTTCTTCTTTTTCCCCACGCCCGCCTGCTATACCTCCCCACGAACTCATACCGCACTTCTGAGTCGAAGTTGTGAGAATTATACGGACATACACGTGTTTCTTACCCTCTTGTTGCTCCACTTCACCTGTCCCTTCCCACCCCACCGCTATGTTGCAGATACTCACCCCTGCGCCCAAATAACGCGTTGATAGCCCCGCTAAGCCACCAGCTAGATCCCGTCCCTCTTGTGTTCTACTTTCTCATCACCTCCCTGATCGCGCCGCTTACCCCTCATCCGGTTGCCGTTTTTGATGCTTTGTTATTCTTTCTCGGTCCCCACTCCCCTCTTTGGTCTGACATGCCGATTCTCGGACCCCTGTTTTGTCTATTGGCCAAAGGGATTGCGGTATCAGCTTACGGTAAGCCAACATTGGTACCCCCATCGCCCAGGGGGTGGTCCCTTCATCCACATCCCCATTCCCACAAATTAGCTCCCAACATCTGCACCCAATGTCCTGCACTACCAACGTGTCTCGGGACCCCGGTCCTGTCATCTTTTGCGTGACTGAACGGTAGACCCCGCCCTGTTCCGGGCTTCCACCGCGTGGTCCTGGCCCCCCCTCTTATGTTGCAGTGAGGGACCCTCACTCCTACGTGCCTTCCCCAGTACTTCCCAGGTTGTTGTTTGGTTAGGGTTCATGGTTTGATTTATGTTTTATTGCACATTCAGAGAGTGAGGTCATTTCACCAATTCTTTACAGGGTACCAGTGGATGTTGGAGTTGGATGTTCTGGATATGCGGTAGACTATTACAAGGCAGCGGCACTAGCGCCACACCGGTCATAAGCCATTATATATCTAACACCATATCCTTTACCGATAGAGCGTTATGGTAGGATTGTGTACCGGTAAATGCATAGCAATGATTCGTACTTTGTATTAGATGTGGATTTGGTCTTCATTATAAAGGTATGGATGTTATGTATGTATGTATGAACCTGAGCGGCGAACAATCCCTAAGTGGGAGAGCCAACGAGATACAAGTGGTGGGGAGGGTATATAGTGCTCAGACAGCTTAAAAATCATTGTGTTGACTTGGCTACGGTGCCCGACGGTCGGAAAACAGCTAGTTTTGGAAAGTATTAATGCGATGTCAAACTGAAGAAAGAGTGCGAGAGTTTCAAATGGTGAGCACGACGGAAGGGTTTAATGGCAGTGGCGGCAGGTAGTGTTCCCACCGGTTCGTTAGAGGGGTTTGTGGAGCCAGATTTCTTAGCGAGGAAGGGAAAGGGCGACGGCCGGGCAATCCGTCAAGGGCTGCCTAAAGAGCACATGGGTAACGTCGGTCAGATACTCGTCGGTGGCCGGTTTGCCCGTGTCCCGTGTGCGGGCTTTCCTGTTTACCCGCCGTGGTCTTAGCCTGTGCTTCTTTGTGTGCTGGTGCTGCCTCCACATGATCTGGACCATGCCCCCCCCCCCGTATCGCGTTGCGTGCCGCAGGCATCTTACCCTCTTTTGGCGGCGGAGCTCTGCGCTTGTCGCGCGCCGCCTGAGTCGTAAGCTCGACTGCAGCGAGGAGCTGTCCGGGCCCCCCGCCGGTGCTGAGGTGTTGGACCCCGGCCCCCGCACCACCCTTGTGTCACATCTCCCGGCGGACCGCAGCGCCGCTTCTTCCGGGCCGCGCATGAGCCTTTTCGTCGATTGGCCTTGGCGAAGCCCGGGTCACGCCCCACCGGGCACGCCCTCTGGCAATCTTGCGCCGGAACACCGGCCACCGTACCCCTCTTTTGACTTTGCTTCTGTGCTTGCTAGGCGGCACGAGCGGAGCCACGATTTACGTCCCGAGGCCCCCGTCCATGCACCGCAGCCCGATTCCCACGGCCTGGTGTGATGATGAACTAGTTTCTTGTTCAATAGCGCGGGGAGCCTGGGTGCTAGCTCACTAGACTCTTAGGGGGGTGTCGGCGGGGATTCTCCTTCTTCGTTTAGCTGAGCTTATCGTAGTGTCTTACGCCCGTGCGCGTTAGCTTTTCTCCCCCCTCCTGTGCACGAGCCCCCCCTGGCCTCTGCACTAGCGCAGCTATGACCCCCATCCTTCGACGCTCGGCTTGCACCCCCCCCCGGGCCCCGCCGAGCGCCCCCCGCCCCCCCCCGACCCCCCCGTGCGCCGGGTGGCCCCGCCCCACACCTGTCCCCCGTCCCCCCACCCTCGCCTGGCCCCCCCCCCCCCCCGGCCACACTTCGCTCCTCCGTGCAGCTGACAGAGCCCGTCACATTCTCCGAGTTTTAGCCCAGCACCCCCCATACCACGCTGACACGACGGCCTAAATTCCGCGGTGTTTTTTCCGGTTAGTTTGCGCCCCAGGTGGTCCCGCGGACGGTGGGTTAGGAGCTCGGGCCACTTGATTGCTTACGCCTTGCTTCCCAGTGTTACTCCGCCCCGTAACACCCTACCAGTGATGCGTCCCGCAGACGCATCCCCAGCTGGTGCGCAAGCAATCAGGGTCGTCACACGTGAAACTATTTTAGTGCACTCCTCGTGGTCGTCCGTAAGCCGAGCTGGGGGCATCCCTAGCACACAACACGCCGGAACACATGCGTACGCTGGCGCTCTTTTTTCCCCACCTCCCCGCCCGCATCTTCCCCGCGACTGAGTATACACCAACAGGAGAGTACACAAGCAGATTACCGAACGTGCGGTGGACGGGTGGAGAAGATTCCAGAGAGATGACATGGCTATATTGTGCGGCCTCCAGTTTATGGGTGCTTTTTTAGAGTTTTCTTTCGCATGACAGTTTCATAGTGTGATGTCTATTCTCTGTGACAGTTTCGTCCTATATGTACTATCCTGCCCAGATACAGTTCCTGAGTACACCGGATTACGCGTATGTAATACTCTCACACCCCCGGATGGTGGAAGAGGATACATGGCAAAGATGCGAAGTGTTGCACCCGATAAGGTAACCGTAAGGACAGATTTGTTTGGCAGGATCTTCACCTGATGCTAGTAAAGATGGGCTGCAACAGTTTAACGGCACCAATGACTGCTTTGGGGTTGCTATGGACTATGCAATTATACGGGTCAACCCGAGGAGGGGCGGGATATACTAGAGGATTAGTTTTTGAGTCGAGCTTCACACGTCTTAAACAGCCACTCAGTTCATAGGTACACGTGTGATCGAGGGGGCCACATTGCAGCAAGCTACTGAGTGCATCAAGATGTGTACAGTGGGTCAGCCCCGTGCCAAGGCTATATGTACAAGTGTTTTGATGCCGGCGTTAGAAGCCACTACAGAAACACCGCACCCGTAACTTTCACCGATATGTTAGATATGCACATTTAATTTGGACAAATGCTTGTTAGACCATGGTGTTGCCGTTGTCCCTTTGTGTGCCTTACAGGCAATCTCTCGTGGCCAGTTCTGCAGTATGGCACTTTTTACCACTTTTAAGAGTATTATGATAGCAACAACATCCCTGATCATATACACGAAACCCTAGTGTGGACACAAATCACTGCACATGCGTATCACCCTGTCATGCTCGTCTGCCACCACACTCAACAGCAGAGTGCCTTATATATTTTACTAATTAAGTTGTTATTTACATTACATGGTCAACGGTATCCCTCCTCAGTGACTATTATAACCCCTTAACCAATTCCTTCCCGGTACTCTTTCAACTTTAATCTGCTCTTGCGGTCCCCATACAAAGACCTATGTTACACGACATTACTCCCCCTCTATACATCGTCTTACTCTAAACTAGTTTTTTAGATCCCCCCCCCCAATGTGGCCACTTTGTGCGCAGCCGATACCACCAGAACCTTTAACACAGTATTCAAGAAAAGTTACATCACATGCAACATTCCCTAGGTAGAGGAATCAATCTCAGGATCGATGCTTGTTGCATGACTCTCTATTCGACTTAACACAGCCCTCACTTGATATATCACTAGCCAGTTTGTTAGTATATAGATATATGATGTGTTGGACCATAAATTTTGTAATACTAGTTTCCACCAAGGCGCCTTCCATCGCAAAAATCAGTTTTTAAACAAAAAAGGCCTAACTTTAAATGGAAATTTTATGATCATAATGGTTTGTGTACTGGGTCTAAAGTTGGCCCAGAAATTACAGCTTACCTGGCCAGACCAATCCCACGACAGCCATCAATCTTGGAGAAACCACCTTTCCAATCTTCTGTGCGACTGACCATCCGATTATGTCGGCCTGCTTAGAGATCCGAAAAGGCGGAGCTATGTATGTTGTGTATCGGTTACAAGATAAGCTGTAATGGGGCACATTGCACATGATTTCGCAAAGAGATTTTGTAAAATCTTTCAAACAAAAAAAAAACCCACGGACACTTTTTTTAAAATCAGTAATTGAGAGGATTTACTTGGTAACTGGACAAAATTTAGCTAGAAAAATAACTATTTTTATCTTTTTTCTGATACCACATGGTTCTCGCAAGGTTTAACACAAAAAAGGTTTCATTGTTGGTGAAGCGGAAGTTCATTGAACAGGTAGGAAAATACTATATTGCTTTTTTCCAAAAAAATAGATTAATTTATTGCTGTAAATATCTAGATAGCCCCTTATAAATATTCCATTTAGTGTTAGAGTGCAATATTGGAACACCCATTATCTCTTAAGGGGGCCAACTCTATACAATGTTACCTTTACCCGACTGAGAGCTCCGTGACATCGACCAAGCTGCAGAAATGTGCCTCTCCCGCTTCTTTCTATGCGACCGACGTGATCGCACATTCCATTCATTTTGCGATAGCCATGCGGTCAATAGAAGACCGGGAGCGGCTATTCCGGCCAGGATTGGTTGAATGTCGTGGAGAGCCTGGTCGGGTAAAATCGAATATCTGTATGGCCACCTTTACTGACAAGTCCATTTCCGGCTTATGTTTATTCCCCTTCAACTTGATAATCATTGTAATTTTTTCCTGTTAGATGACAGTTTGTTTTATATTTTTGCACGGACTGGTACGTATCGCTTGGTTTCGATCCCAGGCCTCCCCAATCAGACTCTGCTTGATGGAAGAGCAGAGCTTGTAAATAAAAGCCTCATCAGAACGTCAAGCTTTCAGAACCACAAGGTAAGCCAGAGCGTTGTTACTCTCAGTGATGTGTACCATGCGCCAGCCCCCACCCGCGTGGATCTAAATCAGCTTCTCTCATTTGTGATCTTTCGTCCCTCATCTCCAGACGGAACGCGACTGGGTGTGTTGTGGTCGTGTGTAGGAAAAAGTTATCCTAGTAAAAAAAGAAAAAGTAATGCTAGATAAAAGCAAGCGATTATTATTTTATCACCAGTATGAGGACACACACATTATTATTTTCTAGTTTTATTGTATTTAAAAGATTATGCTATGCTACATACCTTTAATTTTTTAGTTTGTAATAATTGGGCTTGAAGAAGAGCCTCCAAATGCCGGTTCATTCTATTTTTCTCCGTTTTATTCGTTCCGCTTTTGTTGGACTGTATCTCCTCCCCCAGTTTTTGAGCTAGAGACATTCGGTACAGCAACGTTGCGGGGCATCTAAGGAGAAGTGAGCTATATTATTAGCTAAGGAATCCGGAATCGTCACACTCATTATGGCGGCGAATTTACGGGATATTTTTCCCTAGGACTTAGTAATGAGTGGGAACACATCCTCAAATGAGGGATATTTTTAAAACAGTTTGTTCCTCATGTCATTTAAATACCAAACGGTGATACCCCCAAACCACCAAACGCCACAGGTAACCCACGCTATGACCTACCTTTCCATTCCTGGCAGCCCTACTTAAAAGGGGTAACTCTAGTCAAAAACAATTGTGTCAATCTATCCACCCTCCCGTATATTTATGTGATTATCCTTTGGATTGGTCCTATGTACAGTCAGATCTTATCTAGTGAACGAGCACACACCATACCCCACTAGTCCCATCGATCACGTCTTTCACCTCCCTATTCCCATTCTCCATTCTGCTTTGGTTATTTTTGACCTATAGCTTCCCATGATCCCTTTCTGACCCTCCGTCCCCCTGTTTCACGCGACCCCCCCCTTGTTGTATTGTTGCGCGCTCGCCTTTACACATTAGAAGCGTATACCCACAGTCACAAGCTAACCCCAGTGATGATATATCCCCATCCAACCAATGTGTTATTTCATTTGATATAGCCTCACTAAACGTTAGTTTTGCTGGTTGTCCCAATCACCTAACACCTCCCAGGTCCCCCTGTGTGTACATTTCCCTTGACTCCTCTACAACCAGACTCTCGATGGCCCAACTCACATCCGTCTACTCGACTCGTTCCCCTCCTTACCTTACTTCCACATCCCCCTTACCACCCCCCTGGTTGGTTTACACTTCACACCCGTATTCAACCCAAATGGTCGTCTCACACACAGCAACACGTCAAAATACAGAGTCCCTAATGACTTATTTGATCACGACTAATGCATCTATAATTGTTCGTTCGCGTTTTTCCTAGTGTCTACACCACCCACCATGGGGCACCTCGCGCCTACCATCCCCCTCACCCCTGGCGCCCCCACTCGCTCCCCCACCCCACACCACATCTACACCAGTGACTTGCCCCCCGGCCTGTTCCCACCCTAGTCTTCACAACGAGCTAACTATTTATTCTGCCCTTTCAATCTTTTTCCCACAAAACACGAGTGTCCCACTTTGCATCACACATCGATCAACTCTACGTTCTGTAGTGTTCTATTTAATCATCTTTTCTTTCCCATAAACCCTCCGAATCCCATCTTTCTTTGGTGGTACATTACACATTCTTTCCTTTTCCCCCTACTGAGACCACACCCTTCCATTGTCATGGCCAGCCAAAATACGAGTTACAAGCCCGCGATTGCACACACCTGCTATATCGGCAATCACTAAACATTTTTTGGGATGTGTGCCCACCCACTGATATCTACCTCTTATCAAACAAATCTCCCCTCCTTAAGTTATCCCCATGTGTCCCTTCATTGTTGCTTTCCCCCGGACCAATCATACTTTCTCTCATAACGGTTTTCGCTATCACCGTTCTTGTACACTACGTAATAACATTTTTCACCAAACACTTTGTTTTTGTCTATCACCCCTTCCCTTCTTTTCTTCTTCTTTTCCCCTCTCCCTTTCCAACCCCATGCACACACCGCTTAGCCCCCTCACACACCACCCGAACTGACTGCCGTATACTTTTTCATAGTGTACAGCACAGCCCGAGATTTATATCAACGCCGGCTACCGTACACATATCAAAACACTATCCCCACACTGTGACCCTTTTCCCCTTTGTATATCACCCTGTCAGGCTCCACCTATTGTCAAATAATCCTAAATGCAAACACAAAGTATGTCATCGCTATCATTCACCGAGCGCCCCCTCCGTGCAACGCTGATTTATGTGCACCATTTACCAAGAGATGGCTGTCACCATTACACCATGAACACGACACCAAACTATACAATCACCACTCCACCACGTGTTTACTCCTTATCATTTTCTCATAGGATTGTCCTCCAAATAGTCCCCGTACTGCACCTAAGCCACAGTTTCGTGCAACAATTAATTAATTTCAATCACTATTTTAAAGGATTTTTTCTATACAACCCACCATTTCCCTACTACATCCCCTCGACGACTCCTTCGTTACTCCCTCCTGTCCTATTTTAGGAACACCGTTAACCCCATTTTGGCGCTGTAACTTAAAATGACGTCCCTGCTACCATTGTTAGCGCTAAGTGCATATGACATCACTTGTGGCGCGACGAAAGTGTGTTTTACTGAAAACCATGCAAGCTGGCGCAAGCAAAAAATTTCAATCTGCACATTACTAATAGTTAACCGCCGCAGTAGTTTCATTGTAGGATGAGGCGGGCCCCGAGGAAACACCAGTCCCGAGCGTCTCCCTATGCTGTGTTTATGGGGAAAAAGCTGGCACTGTGTGTATCCAGATCTTTGAAACATGATAGACAGGATCCAGGACAGTACCACCTTTTGTACATGTACAGGGAGATTCATAAAAGTTATATTGTTACAGGGAGATTTCAATAAAAGTTCTTATCGTTTTTAAAAATGGTGCTAATTTTACCAAAACCAATGGCATATTATTGTAAACATTTTGAAGCTAACATCTGTTGGAGCAAAATTAGCACCATTTTAAGGATAGAAATTTATTGATAACCGGTATACTATGAGTATAAACCGAGTTTTAGCTGAAAAATCAGCCTGAAAACTCGGACTCGGTTTATACTCGAGTCACGCCTTACCTGAGCATGTTCCGCAGCTCGCACGATCTTTCTCTGTACTGGCGCGCCGGTCGACGTCACTGCCGGCGCCAAAGCACGGCGGGGCAGTGGGGACGTCAGCGGCGCGCCAGTACAGGAAGCATGAGCGCGCGGCGCCGGAATGCAGCAACCTCAAGCTTACCCGGTTACTGCAAGAGCAACCTTCAATGCTTACCTTCGATGTCGTGGCACAAGTTCCTGGCACAGAGGAAGCCCTGGGTAGGAGGAGAGCCACCAGGTCTGGATGGAGAAGAGCCCATGAGAAGTTATCGAATTACTGCGAGCAGCGTATTGGAATGCGCCGTGACGAGCGATCTATATCTACACTGCTGGCCATTGAGATCTATTCTGCTAGATGCGACACGATCGCAGCGAGGCGATGCGAGCGATCCCTATCAGCTATCTAATCCTGCATTATCGTATCATCAGCTAATCTCGGCCATGCGATTATCGACACGTAGGATCTCATGCTGTCGATGAGCGATCGATCGAGCTATCGAGCGATCGAGAGCAGCGCGCTACCGGCTAGACAGCGAGCGAAGGCGCAGCGGAAGCGATGGTCTGGTGCTGGCTGAGCGTATCTATTCTATCTCATGCTAATCTATCGATCATGATGATCCTAGCGTAAGTCTGCATGGCGAGTCATCTTGACCTCTACATCGTCTTCTATCGATCTAATCGCTGCCATTCTATCTATCTATGCTATCTAATCTCTGCTATTCTATCTATGTATCCATACCTTCTTCTATATCTATTATCTTGAATGCACCTCACTTGGCATTAAGATGTGTGGAAAACTACAAATCCAGTAATAAACGCATGGCTGGGAGTGGAGTTTCAAACATCTTGAATGCAAAGTTTCACTCGGGTTATACTCGAGTCAAAAATTTTATTAGGATTTAGCTGAAAATTGGGTACCACGGTCCTATACTCGAGGTTGGTTTATACTGAGTATAAGGTAATTTCTGGGAGAACGTCTTTTAAAATGGTAACACACTTGATTGATGTGGAAAAAAATGTTGCTGTCTCATGCCACCTTTAGTAAGTTACCCTGAGATTGCATGAACCAGTTACTTCTGGTTTTCTTATCAACTTTGTTGTGTGGTATATGTGTTTTTTGAGAGTATTTTCTCTAGGATTGCCAGCTTTGCATTAAGTTGCTACTTGCCTGTGATTGTGGGTAAAGTGCTTTAATGCTATTTTTTGTTTCTATGAAAAAAAGCTAACTAAAAAGAGATATAGTGATTTCCCACAGAATTCAATTTAAGCCTGCTATACACAATGCGTTAGCCACTTGGAGTGGACCCAGATCTCAGCAGAACAGAACGTGCATTCTTTGAAAACAACGCTCACCAGGTTCTGGATCTCATCTCCCAGGACTGTTCAACAGTTCCCAGAAGACCACCAAGTTCTGCAGACTTTGCAAAAGGTCGAGGGGCACTGTTCTATGTGGGGAAGTTGAGACATTTTGTTCGTAATAAACAGATTCAAAATATTTAAAAGAAAAACTGAAATCAATTTATACGACAATGACAACCGATTGCTTGTTTCCCTTTGAGGAAACACAACTTCTGGCACGATATGGACTTTTATGCAAGGGAAAACACAGACTTAAGTGTTTATATGTCTATCGTGGTCATGTAGCCCATACACTTAAGGTGGCCATACACAGCCGATATCATACACCGACCGACCGTTCAAGCGACGTCCTGCGATCCTTCCGGAACCACATCCTCCCGATTTATATACGACTGAATGCGATCGCAAAAATCCCATTCATTTGCGATGCATGTCGAATCAAATATTAAGATGGGAGAGTGTGTTCCGGCCCGGATCACAGGAACGTCGAGGTGAGTCGGTCGGTCGGGTAAGTAATATAGTGCTGGTGTATGGCCACCTTGTACCCAGTGTTTATGTAGTAGATAGAACACAAAAACAAATCTTTTGTCTAATGTGTGTGTGTGTGTTAGCAAAAACAAATAGAACTTACTGTGCAACAATCTTATACGTTAAAAAAACCTTTATTAAGAAACGAACAGGGTTATACATCTAACAAAAACTTTAAAAATACACCTAATGCAAGTCCCATATAATGAAGACTAAACCGAAATCATATGAGCGAGTCGTATCATGGAGGTTACATAAAAATCATGTCGATGATGTAATAGGCACAAAGGCATAGCTACCAAAGTCTTTAATTCAGTATATCAGTCAAACGTCTATAAAGGCCGAAAATTGGGACTGGAGCAGGACGCGTTTAGCGCCCCCACTGTGTGTGGTGTAGGCGGGGGTACACACCATCAATATTTTCAGGTCAGCCAAACAAATTACTGTGTATCGTCCCGGCCAAAAATAGTGTAATGCGCCGTTCACCCTGACCAGACATAACGGGATTGCGTATGTGATAAATTAAGGCCTGATTCTGTGAGTTCCTATGGTACTGCACGATTGGTGTGGTCTACTGCAGCCAGCGATTTATTCCGACCGATCGCTTGTGGTGAATGGTCAGCCGGGACAAATGCGTTGTGTACAGCCTTATATACAACATTATACAAGGGTTGTTTAGATCTTTTTGCACATTACTTGTGGTATCCAGATTTTTCAGTAGACGTGCTTTTACCCACCAGGAAAAAAAAAAAAAGTTAGAGCAAAAAAAAAACGTTGCACTAAATTAAGCTAATGAGTCAAACGTTCAGATCCATTGATTGACAGTACATGTACTCACGGTCCCTGCGCATACATATTGCTAAGCCTCAGAACAATCGGAAAAGGAACATGGAGTAGTTCAGTGTAAATGTCTTTACATGAGATTAACATATAAGGCTAATGTTATTATACGTTGACCAATCATTTTTTTATGACTTATAGTGTCAGTCTGAACCAGCAATCAGTTATATGAACTCAGTCCACATCTCAATATATTGACTAGTAGCCATTCCACCGACCTACAGCTATATGTATAACAGAATTCTCATATCAATGATAGTATCCCGATCCAAGCGAGACTACATGTAGTCATGCAGTTGAGGATAAGTAATGCTTCTCAATGTATGCCTAGATCCCTGAAGCATAAGAACCAAAGTATAAATGGCTATTTGTAAGTATACGTGTGAAATTAAAATACATTCGTTCAGAAAGTAATGTGTATATATCCTGTACCAACAAGAAAAGACATGATGTAGTAATACCAGTAATTCTCAATATTATATAGTATTACACAACTCAGATGATTATCCAGATTAATATTTCAGTAACTTACAAGTATTGATGTATAGTAATTAATCAGTTATTAGTTTTCAATCAATTTATTATGTTCTATTCATATTGTATCTGTAACAGAATAAGTATATCTATTAATACATGTATTTAAATCTATATTAATTCTCCGTAAACCAGACTAAGTATTAGTCTTTAATACCAGTAATTATCATAGTGTATTGTAATAAAAAGGTATATCAATTTCTCATTTGTCACAGTTGTTTCTCAGAATCTATGCTCTATTAATTAATCGTCGTGCATGGTTGACGTAAATGTGAACAGTGATAAAACTATCGAGCAGAAGCGACTGAGGCTGTTTACTGGGTTTGTTATAGCGTGGTTCTTTAAAAGTCGTTTGGGTTAATGGAGTGTGACCCACCCGGTACACAAGTCCGTCTGGACCAGTGTTCCATAGGTTGACAGTGACAGCAGCACAGGAGTTCTTGTATGGCATTCAATCACTATGTGTAGTACCTGAAGTGATCATATCCTCTCGCCTTTCGCACACAGCTAAAACTGAAACAGCCCTAAACTATGTCTAATGGTGGCTTAACATAAGTCGACCCCTCGCCCATAGTTCTCTAACCCCTCTTTTGGTCATGGATCCAAAAGCTGACCGCATATTTAAAATAAGCAAACTCCAGTGTTTTGAAAGAGGAGAAATAATGTTTTTCTCCCTTGGATCATTCTCCTGTTTATACCAAGGACAATATGTGCTAGCCTAGCCATAATACAAAGGGGCTTATTTGTGCAGAAAGACTTGTCAAATGACAAATTAATGTAGAAAGTAAGATCCTTGTTTTTCAAACCTTGTATCCACATTGATATTTCCTTTATTTAAGTTGGATGAACCTATAATATGTAAATCACAGTGGAGTAGTTCTTTCTTCGCTACATAACTGGACGCTAGTATTTTTTTGTTAGAAAAAACTATATATTACAGGAAGCCCTTGAAGCGGACAATTGCGCTGGACATTGTTTTTGTGACTTAAACAAGGCACTTTTTAAGATGTGATTTGATTGTTTTCGAGCTATTTGGCACCTGCAATAATCTCCCGTAAAAATGACAGGGTGGAGTATAACTGATGGACTTGCTCTTAGTCAACAGATGCATCTTGTGTCTGCGCTAGGTACATAGTCACAATACGAGTCATTGATAGATGTCTTGTTGCAGCAGGTTGGACACTTGTACACAACAGGTTCCTCATGAGTATGGATCTGCAGCCATGAATAGATTTGGCTTGTGCGGTGGACTCTTCGTCAGCCTCTATGGAAGACCTGTTGGCGCCTCAGCAGGAGTTTATGACCCATGACTGCTCTCTTATCATGTGTATAAGATTTATCCTTGAAGCTGTAAGAGCAAACAGGTATTGTCCTGTCACCTCCAACAGCTATTGATAAGCACAAACATTCATTATTTTCGTAATGGGATACAGTGGCAGTAGAACCAGGGAGACACTCTATGATCCAGAAGAGAAAAAACAAATCAGTGGTTAATGCTAGGAGGAGATGATCAAGTTAGATGCTGTATTAAGACAGGAAGTCTTAATAAGCTGCTATGTCTATTATGGTAGTTCTAGTAGCTAATAATAGCATATCCTTAAATGAAAAGAGAGTGTTAAAAAGCTATTGTCTTCACCTTCCTTTAGTATAGTATTTGAGGTGAATAAAGGAAAAGTCATCCAGTCAACCTACTCCGGAATATCCTCATTACCTGCCTAACTATTGATCCAGAGGAGGCAAAAAAAAAAACCCACCAAATTTATGAAAGGGAAAAAATTCCTTCCTGACACCCAAGTGGCAATCGGAGAATATCCGGATCAACTCTACTTCATGTATCAATACCAGTAACTTGTAAACATTCCTTGTTTGCAGAAACTCATCCCATTTTATTTTTAAACTGACCAATTGAACCTGCCATAACAACGTCCACTGGAAGACAGTTCCATAGCTTTACCGTCACGTGTGAAAAACTTTTCGAACTTGAAGCCTAAACTTTGTCTTCAAGGTTAAGGGATGTCCAGTGTCCTCTGACATGTGTTATTGGTGAACATGCCCCAGATTTATTGTATGGCCCGGTTATGTACTGTATTATACACAGTAGATCCATACCCAGCAAGAGCCTTTTCTCTAATCTTGTAGTTTAAAGGAAAAGTGCACTGGATAAAAATTAAGTTAGGGGTTCACTTGGAAACTGCAGCTTTAAGAATACTGTTGGCATGTTATAGTTTCCCAAGCCTCTCCGAGCCTCAACGTTTTCCATTCAAGGTTACTGACACGTGTACTGTCCTTAGGTGCATGGCTATGCCTCACAATCCCTGCAAGATTTTCATGTTCCTCGCTGATGGTAAGTCAATCGTGCAGACCCATGGGAGTCTGGCTGCGAGGGAGGCTTATGGGTCTCACGCGTGGCACGCGACATGCAGTGCCGTGCAGGGATGTGTGCAGACGAGATTGAGCACGGGCACACGTCGTGCACGACACTGACGGGATAGCACACATGAAACGCGAACAGGAGCGGATGAGACTTGATATATGAGCTTACCAATCAGGAGCGGAACATGAAAATTCGCAAGGAGGGTGGAGATAACAGCACCTAAGGAGTTACAAAGTGCAGCAGATTTTGGAAAGGAAAAGGAGGTTCATGGCAGGGGGACTTAGGGAAACAGAAACATGCCAAAGAGTAGTTTATAAAGTGCAGCTTACAAGTGACCCTAAACTTATTTACAATGCAATTATCCTTTAAAGTAATGAAAGCCGGGAGACAAAGCATGGACTCCTCGTGGCAGTGTCGACTTGCTTCCGGGCTATATGGTTAGTTTACATATGAACACCAAATAGTCATATGCACACAAACACGGTGGGGTGCGACTTGTGCTTCTCACTTCCGAGTGAAATAATGTTTTATTTCAAAGCAAACATATTAAAACATTTAACCAAAATGGAGGACATAGGGGGATTATGCATTGCGGGAGAGGGTGGCCGCCAAAGTAAAAGTGGAGTGGATCCACTACTTTTTTAAAATACCTAGTAAAAATACTTGCTTTGAAACCATTAAATTGGGGAGATTGCTGTTTATTATAAGGCAGGAAGAGAAAATATGTAGGATTGTGCTGCAGAAGAAATAACATATTAACTGTTTATGTAAATGAGAACATTAATATGAAAATAAACAATAGTTTTTGGTTGTTCACTGGTAGATTCGCACCTTTTGTAGTCAAGATGGCGTGTGAAGTTGATGGCAGAAATGGGTAGAATATCTCCAGACAGTCTTGGCTTTTGGGCACAAAGAAAACCGCAATTATTGACTAGCATTTTCTCACCCGCAGTTGTAGGAAATATTGTAATAAGTTGGCCGGTTTCGTATGAGTAAACATAGTTAACAGGAGTCACACAGTGGTAAAGGTGCCTGATTACAGTAGTCTGTCTGATCGTGTATCATAAATATCTATGTATCATTTCATAGTTGTAGCTTGGGTTCTGGGTCGAAAACCTGGACCTTTTGAGCTGTGTGTGTATGCCCTGCCGTTATAAATTTTAATAAAGGGATTTTTTGTTTTCTTCATTACCCATGCGAATTAAATTGTTCACATTGTATTATATCTGAAATATAATATTTTCTAGAATTCTCAATAATGAATGGATTTGCCATTCTTTTACACACAGATTCGTTCTCAATCGGGTGGAAACTTGGATGGTCTCAATAAGGAGGAGTGGGGAATTTGGAACTTGTCTTCCTGAAATCCTGTAGAGTTTCGGCAAGAGAACGAAGTATTTAAAGAATTAATTACCATATATACACTCGGTGAGGAAAACTGGAATCACTCTAAAACATGATATTGGATTTGCTGCATTTGCTTTAACATCAAAATATAGTACAATGTGCTTATAGGAATATGGGAATTGATAGAAAAAGAAATTCCTAGACGCTTATTTAAAAAGCTACATATGTAATGGCCGAATGCCAACCTACCTGACAGCAGCGAGGGGTACCAAACAGTTGTTTTCGGTGAGATTTTTTATGTATGAGTTGCTCGGTCGAGGGGATAGGTGGCAACAACCCGGGGGCGGATAGTCAACAAGGCCCAAATGAGAGCGAGAGCGCGGAGAGTGATAGAGCTGGAGCCCGAACATTTAAACATCATTGGCCAGAAAACTTTGTTCGGAAAGCCTACGTGGGATGCCCCCGCATTGCACGGTGTGTCAAGAGTTCTTTAGAGGATGGTTCATTCTGCTTGTTTTTTTTATGTCCAAGAGTATGTAAAAATGCCCCAGTATGTTGTTTTGCATCAATTTTCACATATACTCTGTATAGGGAATGTTTGTGGGTGAGATACATTAGTGGTTACATTAGTGAAGAGGGCGA
The DNA here is from genome assembly GCA_019447015.1 of Hymenochirus boettgeri. Lineage (NCBI taxonomy): Eukaryota > Metazoa > Chordata > Amphibia > Anura > Pipidae > Hymenochirus > Hymenochirus boettgeri. The sequence goes on along the minus strand of CM033469.1, from coordinate 43,935,021 downwards.
CAGTGATAGTTTGATGGGGGAATTTGTTCGGTTTAAGGTAGAGTGACAGTGCTTGTGTACATTTGAATGTTACCAGAGGCACATTGTGTTACAGTAGCCATACTAATCGATGCTTATATTCAGTTTAAAGTATAGACCAATGTTGTCTAATGGACTAGTAGACTGTTTAAGAATTATTATAATTCTGAATTTCGACTACTACTGGATTACTACAGCATTATTGTGTTACTTTGCTCTCAAGTGCATTTAGTTTTGTCGTGTTTAGTTTCTGATACCCTGTTATGTTGACCCAAAAGGATGGACCAGCCCGTACTCAGTTTGAGGAGACATGGGACACATTCTTGGAGTTTTCTGTGTGACACAGCCGATTGTAATGGGAACGGAGGAAAATCAGCAAGAGGTACAGATTTAGAAGTCTTACAAATATTTTGTCAACACTTTGGTATGAATGCTATCAAATATAAATAAACAATAGCAATTACAGTAGGAAAATAATAAAGCCTAAATGAACTAGTTTAAATAAGGTATTTCATAGTGTTCAATGGACTTAACGTTGAAAGATGACAGGCAGGATGTCTCAGGCAAGATTGGATCCCTGCTTGACACCAAAGAGAAAACTGTACCCCAATTAGAACTGAACAGAAAAGCAAAGAAAAGGTAAACTAAAGGGGGTTGCAGCAGACAAAAAAGTTTAATCCTGGTGGCAGGGACTTCAAAAGATTTGCTTAGGTATTGATTACAAATATTTTTCTTTCGAAATACATATTTGTAATATGTAGTGAGTTGGTGGCATTCATTGCCTTAAGCTTATTGTTACAGAGGGTTATTGCAGGTAAAAAAATGTTACAGTAAAACTAGCAGCATGCCACTTTCTACAGTTTAAACGTTGCCAGGCCATTTCGAATGAGAATCAGTACTAAAGGTTTCCTGCCTTGATTTGGCATGATAGATGAGGATTGTATTTGATTGAAAAAGCCAGAATAACTTTCTTTTAGAATAATTTCTTTCAAAGGATAACCTAAATTGATGAGCTTATTTTGTGCAGCTTGTCAGTCACTACATGTAAATTGCTGTATTGTGTGCAGCTTGTCAGTGCACTCACATGTAAACTTGGCTGTATATTTTGTGCAGCTTGTCAGTCCGATACATGTTAAGTTGCTGTATTGTGTGACAAGCTTGCAGTTACCACATGTAAATTGGGTTATTGTGTGCAGATTGTCAGTGACCTATGTGTACATTGTGTATTGTGTGCAGCTTGTCAGTCCCTATGTGTACTTCGTATATTGTGTGCAGCTTTCAGTCATACATGTAAATTGCTGGTATTGTGTGCAGATCTGGACAGTCACGGTAAATTTGTATTGGTGCAGCTTCAGTCACTACATGTGTAAATGCTGTATTGTGTGCAGCATTGTCAGTCATATGTGTACTTTGTATTGTGGCAGCTTCGGTCACTAGGTTGCTTTATTGTGTGCGCTTGTCAGTCACTAGTGTACATTCCAGGGTATACAATAAAAGTTATTCTGCGTTAAAATGGTGCTAATTTTGCCCCAACCAATCAGATGTTGCATTCAAATGTTAAAAGATCTAATTGGTGGGGCAAAGTCACACCATTTTAACGATAGTAATTTATTGTAATAACCCTGTCTGTATTTGTGCAAACTTGTCAGTCACTATGTGTACATTCTGTATTTTGTGCAAACTTGTGTCAGTCGACTATGTGTACATTGTGTATTGTGTGCAGCTTTGGTCACTACATGTAAATGGTGTATTGTGTGCAGCTGGTCAGTCACTATGTGTTACATTCTGTATTTTGTGCAACTTGTCAGTCACTATGTATACAACTGTATTGTGTGCAGTTGTCAGTCACTACATGTAAGTTGCTGTATTGTGTGCAGCTTGTCAGTCATATGGTACATTCTGTATTGTGTGCAGCGTTCGGTCACTATGGTTACATCTGTATTGTGTGCAGCTTTCGGTCCACGTACATGTAAATTGCTTGGTATTGTTGCAGACTTGTCAGTCACTGTGTGCATGTGGTCGCAGCTATTGTCAGTCACTATGTGTGCATTTATGTATTGTGTGCAGCTTGTTCAGTCCAATGTGGTTAATCCTGTTAGCTTGTGTGGAGCTTTCCAGTCACTACATGTAATAGGCTGTATTCTGTTGCAGCTTGTCAGGGTCACTATGTGTACATTTGATGATTTGTGCAGCTGGTCAGTTCACGTATAGGTACATTACTGTGCAGGCTTCAGTCACATACATGATAAATGCTGTGGTATTGTGTGAGTTGCAGTCATATGTTACAGAATTATGATGTGTGCGCGCTTCGTCGACTACATGTAAAATTGCTGTATTGTTGCAGTTGCAGTCACTATGTGTACATTCTCAGGGTTATAAAATAAAAGTTCTTGATCGTGTAACAATGGTGCTAATTTTGCCCCAACCAAGTCAAGATGTTGGCTTTCAATGTTATAAGATCTGATTGGGTTGGGGCAAATCTTAGCACCCAATTTTAAACATAAGAACTTTTATGAAAACCCTGTCTGTATTTTGTGCAAAACTTGTCATGTCACATGTGTACATTCTGTATTTTGTGCAACTTGGTCGTCACTAGTTGTTGTACATTGTTGATGGGCAGCTTTCGGTCACTACATGTAAGCTTGGGTGTATGTGGTGCAGCTTGTCAGGTCACTATGTGTACATTCTGTGTATTTTGTGCAACACTTGTCAGGTCACATGTATACATAACTGGTATTGTGTTGCAGGCGTTGTCAGTCACTACATGTAAGTGCTGTTTGTGGTGGCAGTTGTCAGTCACTATGTGTACATTCTGTATTTTGTGCAACTGTCGTCACGATGTGTACATCTGTATTGTGTGCAGCTTTCGGTCACTCAGTAAATTGCTGTATTGTTTGCAGCTGTGTCAGTCACGTGTGCTTGTGTGCAGCGTGTTCGAGTCACTATGTGTGCATTCTGTATGTTGTGCAGTGTCAGTCACTAGGGTACATTCCTGTATTGGTGATACTTTCAGAAACTACATGTAATGCTGTTTCTGTGGCAGCTGGCAGTCCACTAGTGTAATTCGTGTCGTGTGCAGCTTGTCAGTCACTATGTGTCATTTGTGCAGCTTCAGTCACTACATGTAAATTTCTGTTTATTGGGGCGAGTGTGTCGAGTAACTATTGTGTACATTTTGAATTGTGGCAGACTTTTCAGTCACTACATGGTAAGTTGCTGTATTGTGTGCAGCGTGCCAAGTTACTACATGTAAATTGCTTGTATGTGTGCAGCTTGTCAGTCCACTGAGTGTTAATTCTGTATTTGTTCAGATTGTCAGTCACTATGTGACATTCTGTATTGTGTGAGCTTATTTACTATTGTGTGTGCAGTTGCTACATGTAATGATTTTGCTTGTAATATATTCTGTGTGTCAGCTTGTTCAAGTCGACTATGGTAACATTCTGTATTGTGTGCAGTTGGTCAGTCACTACATATAAATTGCTGTTAGGTGTCAGTTGTCAGTTCACTACATGTACTGCGTGTATTGTGTGGCAGCTTCAGTCAACTGTAATGATAGATCTGGGTAGTGTGTGAAGCTTGTCAGTCACTTTAGCATGTGTCTTGATGGTGGCAGCCTTCAGTCACTTATAGGAGATATGATGTGGGGGGGGGGGGCGGTGTTATTCTGTTTTGTATTGTGTGCAGCTTGTCAGCACTAGTCGCCTGATATTGTGATGATCACGGCAGCTTGTCAGTCATACAGTGTAAGCATGCTGTATTGTGTGCAGCGTGTAGTAACAATGTCATTTTATTGCAGATGGTCAGTCACACTGTAGTTGTTTGTGTGAGGCTTTTAGTGCACGTACATGTAAATTTCGTGTATGGTGCAGGCTGTCAGCACTTGGGTAACATTCTGTAATTATGTGCAGCTGGTCAGTCACTATTGTAACGGTGATTGTGGCGCAGCTTCAGTCATAATGCGAATTGCGTATTGTATTGCAGCTTGTCAGTCATATAGGGTATATTCGTGTATTGTGATCAGCTGTGTCATATTGTCACTGGTGTATGTGTCACAGTACATTGTGGCGGTGGTTCAGTTCGTCTAGTATGCGATGTGGGATTGTCAGTCACTAGTACATCTTTTGTGCAGTTTAGTACTGATTGTTTGTGCAGCTTGTCAGTCACTATGTGTACATTCTGTATTGTGTGCAAGCGGTCAGGTCCACTATGTGTACATTCTGTATGTGTGCAGATTGTCAGTCATACATGTAAGTTGCTTGTGATTGTGTGCAGCGTTGTCGCTCATACTGTTAAATTGTTGTATTGTATGCCGAAGCTGCATACAATACAGAATGTACACATAGTGACTGACAAGCTGCACACAATACAGCAACTTACATGTAGTGACTGACAATCTGCACACAATACAGAATGTACACATAGTGACTGACCAGCTGCACACAATACAGAATGTACACATAGTGACTGACAAGCTGCACCACACAATACAGCAATTTACATGTAGTGACTGAAGCACACACCAATAAGGATGTACACATAGTGACTGACAAGCTGCACACAATACAGAATGCACACATAGTGACTGAACAAGCTGCACACAATGACACATAGTGACTGACAAGTCTGCAACAATCGACAGAATATATAAGTGTATGACAGGCTGCCACAATACAGCAATTTACATGTAGTGGACTGCAAGCTGCCACAATACAGCAATTTAATGTAGTGACTGACAGCTGCACACAATACAGCATTTACATGTAGTGACTGACAAGGCTGTACACATAACAGCAATTTAATTAGTGAATGACAAGCTGCACACAATAGAATGTACACATAGTGACTGACAAGCTGACACAATACAGCAATTTACATGTAGTAACTAAAAGCTGCACACAATACAGAATGTACACATAGTGACTGACAAGCTGAACCAATACAGAATGTACACAGTGACTGACAAGCTGCACACAATACAGCAATTTACATGTAGTAACTGGCAAGCTGCACACAATACAGCAACTTACATGTAGTGACTGAAAGCTGCACACAATTCAAAATGTACACATAGTGACTGACAAGCTGCACACAATACAGAAATTTACATGTAGTGACTGAAAGCTGCACAGAATGTACACATAGTGACTGACAAGCTGCCCACACAATACAGAATGTACACATAGTGACTGACAAGCTGCACAGAATACAGCAATTTACATGTAGGGACTGAAGCTACACACAATACAGGATGTACACATAGGACTGACAAGCTGCCACAATACGAATGCACACATAGTGAACTGACAAGCTGCACACAATGCAACAGTGACTGACAAGCTGCAAACAACATACGCAATTTACATGTAGTGCCGAAAGCTGCACCACCTACAGAATTAACATAGTGACTGACAAGTTTGCACAAAATACAGAATGTACACATAGTGACTGACAAGTGCACACAATACAGCAACTTACATGTAGTGACTGACAAGCTGACCACATACAGTATGTATACATAGTGACTGACAAGTTGCACAAAATACAGAATGTACACGTAGTGACTGGAAAAGCTGCACACAATACACCAATTTACATGTTAGTGACGAAAGCTGCACACAATACACAATGTACACATAGTGAATGACAGTTGCACAAAAATACAGAATGTACACATAGTGATGGACAAGGTTGCACAAATACAGACAGGGTTATTCAATAAAAGTTCTTATAGGTAAAAATGGTGTTTAATTTGCCCCAAAACAATTAGATCTTATTTAACATTTGAAAGCCAACATCTATTGGTTGGGGCAAATTAGCACATTTTAAACGATAAGAACTTTGTATTGTTATAACCTGAGAATGTACACATAGGGACTGACAGCTGCACACAATACAGCAATTACATGTAGTGACCGAAAGAAAGTGCACACAATACAGAATGTACACATAGTGACTGACAAGCTGCACCAAATACAGCAATTTACATGTAGTGATGAAGCTGCACAGAATGTACACATAGTGACTGAACAAGCGCACACCAATACAGAATGTACCCATGTGACTGACAAGCTGCACAGAACAGCCATTACATGTAGTGCCTGAACGTACACCACATACAGGATTTACACATAGTGACTGACAAGCTGCACACAAACAGAATGCACACATAGTGATGACAAGCTGCACACAATGCACACAGTGACTGACAAGCTGCAAACAAACAGCAATTTACATGTAGATGACCGAAAGCTGCACACAATAAAGAATGTACACATATGACCGAAAGCTGAACACACTACAGAATGTACACATAGTGACGACACGTGCACACAATACAGCAACTTACATGTGGACTGACAGCTGCCACAATACAGTATGTATACATAGTGACTGACAAGTTGCACAAAAATACAGAATGTACACATAGTGACTGAACAAGATGCACACAATACACCAATTTTACATGTAGTGACCGAAAGCTGCACACAATACACAATGTACCACATAGTGACTGACAGTTGCAAAATCCGAATGTAACATAGGATGACAAGTTGCACAAAATACAGACAGGGTTATTCAATAAAAGTCTTATCGTTTAAAAATGGTGCTAAATTGCCCCAACCAATTAGATCTTATTTAACATTTGAAAGCCAACATCTGATTGGTTGGGGCAAAATTAGCACCATTTTAAACGATAAGAACTTTTATTGTATAACATGAGAATGTACACATAGGGACTGACAAGATGCACACAATACAGCAATTTACATGTAGTGGACAGAAAGCTGCACACAATACAGAATGTACACATAGTGACTGACAAGCTGCAACACAATACAAGCAATTTAATGTAGTGACTGAAAGCTGCACACAATACAGAATGACAGTGACTGACAAGATGCACACAATACAGCAATTACAGTAGTGACTGAAAGCTGCACACAATACAGAATGTACACATAGTGACTGACAAGCTGCACACAAATACACATGTACACATAGGCACTGACAAGCTGCACCACAATACACCAATTTAATGTGGGTACTGGCAACTGCACACAATACAGCAACTAAACATGTAGTGATGACAAGCTGCACAAATACAGCAATTTACATGTAGTGACTGACAAGTGACCCACATACAGCAATTTACATGTAGTAGTGACTGACAAGCTGCAAAAATAAGTCATCAATTTAGGTTATCCTTGAAAGGAAATTATTCTAAAAGAAAGTTATTCTGTTTTCACATCAAATAAATCCTCATCTATAGCAAATCATAGCAGGGAACCTTTTGATGTTATTCTATTCAGAAAATTGCCTGGCAAAGTTTAAACTGTAGAAAAGTGGCACTGCTGCGTAATTTACTGTAACATTTTTTACCTGCAATAACCTCTGTACAAAGCTTTTAAGGCAAAGAATGCCAATCCACTCACTAAAAATTACAAAAATGTGTATTGAAAGTAGAAAATATTTAAAGACCTAATGCAATCTTTGAAGTCCTGCACACAGGATTTAGCAAACTTTTTGTCTGCTGAACCCCCTGTTTAGTTACCTTTCTTTGCTTTTCTGTTCAGTTCTAATTGGGGTACAGTTTTCTCTTGGTGTCAAGACAGGGATACAATCTTGCCTGAGACATCCTGTCATCTTTCACAGTTAAGTCACCATGAACACTATGAAATAACCTTATTTAAACTAGGTCATTTTGGCTTTATTATTTACTGTAATTGCTATTGTTTATTTATATTTTGATAGCATTCTACCAAAGTGTTGACAAAAAATATTTGTAGACTTCTTAAATCTGTACCTCTTGTGATTTTTCCTCTTGTTCCATTACAATCGGCTGTGCACAGAACTCCAAGAAGTGTAGCCCATGTCTCCTCAAAAACTGAGTACGGCTGGTCCACCTTTTGGATAAAACATAACAGTGTATCAGAAACTAAACACGACAAACTACAAGACTTGAGAGCACTAGTAACACAATGAATGCTGTAGTAAATACAGTATAGTCGAAATTCAGATTATAAATAATTCTTAGAACAGTTACTAGTCCATAGACAAAAAACTGGTCTATACTTTTAACTGAAATATAAGCAGTGTTAGTATGGCTACTGTACACAATGGTGCCTCTGGTACATTCAAATGTACACAAGCACGTCACTTACCTTAAACGAGAACAAATTCCCCCCTCAAACATCAATGCGCCCTCTTCACTAATGTAAACACTAATGTATAATCACCAAAACATCATCCCTACAAGGTATATGTGAATTGATGCAAACAAACATACATATGGGCAGTTTACACTTTGGACATAAAAAGGAAACAATCAGATGAACCATCTCTAAAGACTGTACACACGTGCAATTGGGGCGGGCATCCCAGTCAGGCTTCCGAAACAGAAGTTTCTGCCAATGATTGTTTAATGTTCGGGCGCTCATTTGGGCCTTGTTGACTATCCGCCCGCCGGTTGGTCAACTATCCCAGATCCGCGAGCACTCATACATTAAAAAATCTCACCGAACAACCAAAACTGTTTGGTTACCCCATCGTGCATTGAAGGTGGCATTGCAATTACATAGTGAGCTTTTAAATAAAGGCTTTAGAATTTCTTTTTTCTATCAGATTCCCATTATTCCATATGAAGCACATTGTACTATTTTAGGATGTAAAGCAAAAGCAGCACAATCCAATATCAGTCGTGTTTAATAGAAGATGATTTCAGTATTTCACTCACCGGTGTATTAATATGGTAAATAAATCTCTTTAAATACTTCGTTCTCTTGCAGAACCTACAGGGATTTCAGGAAGAAACACGTTCCAAATTTTCCCCTCCTCTTTTTGGAGGACCATCCAGTTTCCGAAACCCTGATTGCGAAGCAGAATTGTGTGTAAACGAGATGGCAAATTCCATTCATTATTGAGAATAATCTAGAAATATATATTTTCAGATATAATAAATGTGAAAAGTTAATTCGGCATGGGAAGAAGAACACACAAAATCCCTTTATTAAATTTAACACTCCACGCAAAAAGGTCAGTTTCAGAGCCCCGAAACTCAAGCAACTAGATAGAGATAGATAGATAATGGATAGACAGATCAGAACAACGATGCAGTAAGCACACTTACCAACGTGGGACTCTGGTTGTAAACTATTTACTATAGGAACCTGCCAAACTTTATTAACAATATTCTAAAAACGGGGTGAGAAATGCCTGCAATATTGCGGATTCTTTTGTGCGCCAAAAGCCAAGACCTGTCGTGGAGGATTCTACCATTCGTCTGCCATCACTTCACACGCCACTGAATAAAAAGGGATTACAATGTGAACAACCAAAAGTTGTATATTTTATACTAATGTTCTCAGTACATAAACAGTTAAAAATGTTATTTCTTCTGCAGCAACTCCCTACATATTTCCCTGCCTAATAATACAAGTCATCCCAATTTAATGGTTCAACAGCAAAGTATTTTTTACAGGGTATTTTTAAAAACAAAAAGTAGGTGATCATCACTTCTTACTTGGGCCCACCTCCTCAGCAATGTAATAGATTTACCCCTATGTCTCTCATTTGTTAAATGTTTAATGTTTGGTTTGAATAAAACATTATTTCACCTGGAAGTGAGAAAGCACAGTCAGCACCACACCGGTTTGTGTGCATAATGACATTGGTGTTCTATAGTAAACTTCAACTATATAAGCCGGAAGCAGTCTGAACTGCCAGAGGAAGTCTGCTTTGTTTCCGGCTTCTATTACATTAAAGGATAAGCGTGCATTGTAAATTAAGTGAGGGTCACTTGGTCAGCTGCAGTTTAAAAATACTTTTTGGCAGTTTTTCTGGTTTTCCAAGCCCACTGCAGGAGCCACTTTCCTTTTTCCTTTCAGCAAAATTGCTGACAGCCTGTATGTCCTTAGGTGCATGGTTTAGCTCCACCCTGCGAGATTTCAGTTCCTCCTCTGATTGGGTAAGCCTCAATATGCAAGTCTCATCCGCTCTGTGCGTTTCATGTGGCATATGCGACCGTCAGTGCGTGCCGGACGTGTGCAGCGTGACGTCAATCTCGTCGCACACAACCTCCTGCACGGCAACTGTCATGTCGCGTGCGCTGTGGACGCCATCCTCCTCTGCAAGCAGAGACCCACATGAGTGCGACAGATTGATACCAATAGGAGGAACTAAATTCTTGCAGGGATGGAGCTAGCCCATGCACACTAGGACATACAGGTGTCAGTAACCTTGGAATGGAAAAGTTGGCTCTGGAGAGGCTTAGGAAACTAATAAACATGCCAAAAGTCATTTTTAAAGCTGCGTTTTCAAGGAACCTAACTTAATTTTTCAGTGCACTTTGGGCCCTTTACTAAAATTAGAGAAAAGGCGCTTGCATGGGGATATGATTACTGTGTTGAATACAGTACATAACGCCCCATTAACAATAAACTGGGGGCATGTTCCCAATAGACATGTAGAGGACACATGGACCATCCCTTACGACTTTTGAGAGAAAACAGTAGTTTAGGCTTCAAGTTCAGAAAGAGTTTTTCACTGTGAACGGTAAAGCTTATGGAACTGTTCTTCAGTGGCGTTTGTTATGGCAGGTTATGGTCAGTTTAAAAATAAAGATGATGAGTTTCTGCAAACAAGGGAATGTTTACAAGTTATGGTATGATACATGACGTAGAGTTGATCCAGGATATTTCCGATTGCCACTTGGGTGTTCAGGAAGGAATTTTTCCCTTTCATAATTTGTGGGTTTTTTTGCCTTCCTCTGGATCAATAGTTAGGCAGGTAATGAGGTATCCGGAGTAGGTTGGACTGGTATGACGATGTCTTTAAGGACCCAAAATACTATTAACTAAAAAGAGGGAGACATAGCTTCTTGAACATCCATTCTCATTTAAGGATAGGCTCTTATATCTACTAGAAACTAACATAGATAGAATAGCAGCTTATTAAGAGTGACATGTGCTACTAGCATTCACTTGATTATCTCCTGCATTACCATCTATGATTTGTTTTTCCTTCTTTCTGGACATAGGGAGCTGTTCGCCCTGGTTCTACTGACACGTAATCCATTACAGAACAGAATGAATGTTTTCTGCTATGCATGTGGAAAGGTGACTAGGAAATACACTGTTTGCTCTTACCAGCTTCAAGGATAAATCGTATACCACAATGAGAAAGGAGAGCAGGCATGGGTCATAAAAACTCTGCTGAGGGCAACAGGTTCCAATAAGGCAGGGGACGAAGAGTCAGGACAGCAGCCAATCTATTACAGCTGAAGATCCATATCAGAGGAACCTGGTTGTGTACAAAGTGCCAGACACTGCCTGCAAACAAAGACACATCAAGACTCGTATTGTGTAATGTACCGCAACACCAAAGATATCTGTGACGAGAGCAGTAGCCAGCAGGTATACTCCCTGTAAGTTTTACAGGGGATTATTCAGGTGCACATTAGATCGAAACAATCAAAATCAAATCTAAAAAGTGCCTTGTTACCTTGTAAGCACAAAACAATGCCAGCATTGTCGCCTTCAAGAGGCTATGTATATAATAATATATTTTTTAAACAAAAAAATATAGGTACATGTATGTAGCGAGAGAAAAGAATAACTCACTGTGATTTACATATTATAAGTTAAAGGTGTCAATTAACTTAAATAAAAGGAAAATATCATGTGGATACAAAGGTGTGAAAAACAAGGAGTCTTACATTTCTACATTAATTTGTCATTTGACAAAGTCTTTCTTGCAAAATAGCCCATTTGATTCTTATGGCTAGATCTAGCAACATTATTGTATTGTATAAACAGGAGAATGCGAGTCAAGGGAGAAAAACATTATTCTTCTTTTAAAAAGCACTGGTAAGGTGTTATTCTTAAATATGCGGTGCAGCTTTGGAATTCCCATGTACAAAAAGAGGGGTTAGAGAAACTATGGAGGCGGTAGACTATGTGGCCAACTTAGACAAGTGAGGGCTGTTCGTGGTGAAAAGGCTGAGAGGATATGATCACTTTAGGTCCAAATATCTTAAGGGCCATTACAATAAACTCTCTTGTGCATGTTCACTAATAAGTCAAATCAGAGGACTTGGTGGACATCCATTAAGATTAGAAGACAAGACTTTCATTTTCAGGTTAAGAAAGAAGACGTGGTAATGGCAAGTTCATTGAATAGGCTTCTTTAAAAAGTGGGAGTCTACATTTCTTAAACTAAACCAATATTGGAATTACTGGTATTAATAGATATTCTGTCGTTATGGGTGGTACGGGGATACTTTTATAATATGAGACTATTACTGGTATTAATCATATACTGTAGTTCTGGTTGGTTACAGGGATACTTACTAAATTATTGAGAATAACTGGAGTATTAATCATACACAAATACTTAGTTCTGGTTGGAACAGGGATACTATAAATATTGAGGAATATTACGGTATTAATAGATATGCTGTAGTTCTGGTTGGTACAGGGATACTATACATATTTGAGAAGTACCGGTATAATACATATACGTAGTTCTTGTTGGAAAGGGATACTATAAATATTGAGAAATTACTGTTTATTAATGCATAGACTGTAGTTCTGGGGTTGGAACGGGATACTATATTAATATTGAGAATTACGGGTATTAATACATCTAATGTAGTTTCTGGTTGGTACAGGGTATGACTATATAACATTGAGAATTACTGGATTAATACATCTACTGTAGTTCTGGTTGGTACGGAGATATGTAACACCTATTAACACATGTTCATGAAAAAACAGGAAATGATATTGTAAATTGTAAACAACGTACTACTTAACAAATCTAGACCCCCGTTAATATGTTGTAGTTATTAATACTCACATGGAGGAACATTGAAGCTCCATTCTGAACCTCAACGAGACACTAAAATTTCAAACAACGTCCCCCTTACTCTTGTGATATGAAATTCTGCAGGGAGCTTAGGTAAGAGGAAAGCAAGATAGTGACAATGTCGGGCAGAGAGAGTGACGAGGGGCAGTATACTGAGCTGTCACTGCAAGCATAGGATATCTGTTAACAGTGTGTTAGTACTCATTTTAGGGCTGATAATATTGTATGGTGGCTACTTAACAGTTTTTTTGGTCTAAACTTTTTTTTTCTGGTGTAAAAGCACTGTCTACTGAAACAATCTGGATACACAAAGTATGTGCAAAAGATAGGAAAAAACTTCTGTATAATGTGTATATAAGGCTGGGTACACAAGACATTTGTCCCGGCTCTGACCATTCACCACTATCAATTCGGCGGAATAAAATCGCTGGATGGTCAGTGCCACAGACAATCGTGCGTACCATAGGGAACCACAGAATCGGACCTTAGTTCTCAGCATACGCAATCCCGTTTGTCTGTCCGGGTGAACGAGGCATAACACTATTTTTGGGACCGAACGATTACCACAGTAATAGTGTTGGGGATGACCTGAAAATAGTGAATGGTGTGCTACCCAGCTAACACACCACACCAGTGGGGGCGAAACGCGTCTGCTCGCAGTCCCAATTCGGCCTTATATGAGTTTGCGTGATATACCTGAATTATGTAAGAAGTTGGTAGATATGCCTTTTGGCCTATTACATACATGACATGATTTATATGTACCTCCATGATAGACTCCTTATATTGATTCGGTTAGTCTTATTATATGGACTGATAGGGTATTTTTAAAAAGTTTTTTCTAGATTGGATACCCTGTTTCGTTAAAACGGTTTTTTAACGGATATAAGATTGTTGCCACAGTAGTTCTAGTTGTTTGCCTTAACACACACACACACATAGACAGAAAGATTTGTTTTTGTGAATTTCTACTACATAAAAACTGAGGTAAAGGTGGCCATACACCAGCACGAATTACTACCCGACCGACGCTCACGAGACGTTCCTGGGATCATGCCGGAACCACCTCTCCCGATCTATATGTGATCGGACATGCGATAGCAAAAGGAATGGGATTTTGCGATCGCATGTCAGTCGTAGATAAGATAGGGAGAGAGGTGGTTCCGCAGGATCGCAGGAAGTCGCGTGAACGGTCGGTCGGGGGGGTAAGTGATACGTGCTGGTGTATGGCCACCTTAAGTGTATGGGCTACATGGACCACTATAGAAGATAAACACTAAGTTGGGTTTCTGCATGAAAGAGTCCATATCTGTCAGAAAGTTGTGTTTCCTAAGGGAAAACAAAAGCAGTGTGTCATTAGTCGTATAAATGATTTCAGTTTTATCTTTTAAATATTTAATCTGTTTATACCGAAACAAAATGCTCAAACTTTACAATAGACAAGTTGCCCTACTGTTGCAAAAAGCTTTGCCAGACTTGGTGGTCTCGGGGACTGTTGAACAGTCTGGAGATGAGATCCAGAAACACTGTGAGCGTTGTTTCAAAAGAATGCACTGTTTGTTCTTTTTTTGCTGAGATCTGCGGTCACTCCCAAGTTGCAAGCATGGTTGTAAGCAGGCGTTTAAATTGAATTCTGTGGAAAATAAGATACTCTTTTTAGTTATGCTTTTTTTATAGAACAAAAAAAATAGCATTAAAAGCACTTTACAAAACAAAAACAGGAAAGTAGCACTAATGAAAGTGTGCAATCTAAGATACTTCTCAAAAAAACATATACCCACAACAGTTGAGAAGAAAACCAAAGAAGTACTGGTTCATGCAATCTCAGGGTGACCTTACAAAAGGATGCAGAGGACAGCAACAATTTTTTTCCACATCATCAAGGTGTGTTACCTATTTTAACGGTTTCCAGAAAAGGTTAAGTATATACTCGAGTATAAACCAACCGAGTATAAACCGAGGTAGGACCCATTTCGCGAAAAAATCCTAATAAAGTTTGTTGGACTCGAGTATAAACCGAGGGTAGTAGAAACTGGCATTCAAGCTGTTTGGAAATACCAAACTCCCAGCAGGCTTTATTAGCTGGGAGTTGTAGTTTCCAAACATCTTGATGCCAGTGAGGTGGCATTCAAGATAGATAGATATAGATAGAATGGTAGAGGTAGATAGATAGGAATAAGCAGAGATAGATAGATAGAAGATTAGGAATGGCGAGATTGATAGATAGATCGGATAGATTAGAATTGGTAGAGGATAGATAGATAGAATAGAATAGCAGAGATTAGATAGATAGATAGAAGATAGATAGAGATAGATAGATAGAATGGCAGAGATTGAGAAGAGATAGATAGATAGATAGATAGATAGAATGGAGAGGATAGTAGATAGTAGCTAGATAGATAGATAGATAGATAGATGAGATAGATAGATAGAATGGCAGAGATTAGATAGATAGATAGAGATAGATAGAATGGCAGAGATTAGGATACGATAGATAGATAGATAGGATAGAATGGTAGAGGATAGATATGATAGATAGATAGATAGATAGAATGGCAGAGTTAGATAGGATAGATAGATAGAATGCAGAGATAGATAGATAGATAGATAGATGGTAGAGATTAGATAGATTTCAGTTTGTACCTCAGTGGGCTCTTCTTCCCCCAGGAACTGTGGGCTCTCTCCATCCAAGGCTCCTCGTGCCAGGGGACTGTGTGCCAGCAGCGAGGGTAAGCATTGAAGGTTGTCTTGAAGGGTACCGGTAAGCAGTGAAGGGTGCTGCATTCCGGCAGCCGCGCGCTCATTCCTGTACTGGCGGCGGCTTGACGTCAGCCCGGCGCCGGGATTGGCGCCGGGCCAGTGAGTCAGACCGGCGCGCCCGTACAGAGAAAGACGTGCGGCTGCCGGAATGCTCAGGTAGGGTTTTGATCGAGTATAAACCGAGTCCGCTTTCAGGCTGATTTTTTCAGCCTGAAAAACGCGGTTTTATACTCGAGTATATCCGGTATTTCAATAAAATTTCTTAGCCTAAAAATGCGTGCTAATGTTGCTCACAGATGTTAGCTTTCAATGTTAAATAATATCCAATTGGTTGGGTAAAAATTAGCACCATTTTTAACGTAATAAGAACTTTTATGAATCTCCCTGGAACAATAAGAACTTTTATTGAATCTCCCTGTACATGTACAAAGGGGGTGGTTGGTACTGTCTGGATCCTGTCTATCATTTTCAAAGATCATGGAGAACACAGTGCAAAGCATTTTCCCAGAAACACAGCATAGTGGAGAACGCTCGGGACTGTGTGTCCCTCGGGCAGCCTCCACCTACAAGAAACTACGCGGCTGTAATATAGTAAGTGCAGATTGAAATTTTTGCGTGCGCCAGCTGCATGGTTTTTCATAAAACACACTTTCGCGGCCACAAGTGATGTTATATGCACTTAGCAGCTAAAACATGGTACAACTTTTTAATTTACAGCCCAAATGGTTCAACCGGTGGGCCTAATGCACGAGAGCTACAATGTGTAAAGGTTATAAAAGATTAAAATAGATTGAAATAAAGTGGTTCAATCTGCTAGGCAGTAAACACTATTTGAAGCTGTTTGAATCCTGGAGGTAGTTGTTGAGTTGGGATTGACCCAGATCTGTAATGGAATTAACGGACAGCCGAATTATTAGGACATTGTTGTTTTTTTACTTACCGACCTATGAGGACTTTTTGGTTTTTTACTTACCTTTAAATAGGGCTTTGTCAAATGAATTAAACGCAGGTCAGTTGTGTGTGCTGCTCGTGTTCAGGTTTGGGGGATAAAAGTTTTTTTTTTTTAACTTTACTTACCCTTTAAATATGATTGCCACATGAATGAATGGTAATTTGTTTGATAATGAGGCAAAAATAGTTTTTTTTGATAGTACCCTTTAAATATGGCGCCATGAAAATGGAAGGGTAGGATAGTAGGTGTGGTGTACCTGGCTCAGTTGAGTTATAAAAACAACTTATTTAATTGATGGTCAAATTAGTTTTTGTGATCTTCGTTACCCTTTAAGTATGGCTGCAACAATAATGAGGGGTAGGCCAGAAGTAGGTGTGGTACCTTGCCCCATGGGGGTTAAAAAAACAAACCTTTTTGATAGTGATCAAAAATTCGTTTTTTGACTTTAGTTACCTTAAGTATGGCTGCCACAGTAATGGATAAGTATATCAGTAGATGTTTGTACCTGGGTCTGGTTGGGGGGTATTGCCTTTTTTTGTGTTTACAACCATAAAATAACTTTTATGAGGCTATATCAAAATTATTTTGGTTTTTTTTACTTATTTACCCTTTAAAAAAAAAAAGTTATGGTGCACAAGGACATGGAGGGTATGTCAGTCGTTGTGTTGTACCCAAATGAGGTTGGGGGTTGTGCTTTTGCATGAGACGATATAACAAACTTTCATGATGATGATCAAAATTAGTTTTTGGATTAGTTAACCTTAAAGTATGGTCCATGTGTGGGAGGAAAGGTAGGTCAGTAGGTGGGTTGTTACCGTGTCTGTGTGGGGGTGGGGGTATCACCGTTTGTATTTATGATGATGAAACAAATGTTTAAAATATCCACAGTTGAGGATTGTTACCATTATAGTTATATGGGGAAAAATATCCCGTAATTCGCCGATAATGATGGTGACGGATTCGCGGATTCTTTAGCAATAAAAATAGCTCCACTTCTCCTTTATGCCCCCAGTCTGTACGAAGTCTCTAGCTCAAAAATGTGGGAGGATGATCAGTCCAAAAAAGCGGAAGAATAAAACGGAAGAGGAAATAGAATGAACAGGAATTTGGCTCTCACGCAATTAATTACACTAAATTAAAGGTATGGTAGCATGCATAATGCTTTTAAATACAATAAAAAGAAAATAAATAAGGGTTTTGTCTCATACTGTGATTAAAAGGAATAATCGCTATGCTTTTCTAGCAGTTTTTTTTTTTTTTACCAGTAGGTAAACTTTTTCACTACGGCAAGCCACCCAGTCGCTTCCTCGCTCAACTCCCTTCCCATAGCACTGAGAGTAACAAACATCTGCCTTTACCTTGTAGTCATGAAAGCTTACGTTTATTGAGGCATTTTATTACAAGCTCGCTCCTTCCAGCAAAGCAGAGTGATTGGGTGAGCACTGGGATTAGAAAAACCAGAGAACGTGACCGAGTCCTTGCAAAAAATAAAAAACAAAAATGTCACTAACAGAAAAAAAGTACAATGATTATCAAAGTTGAGGGGAAAGAAAAATAGCCTGAAATGGACTTTCAGTAAAGGTTGGCCATACATATATTCGATTTTTACGCCGACCAAGAGCTCCACGACATTCAACCAATCCGCCGGAATCGCCTCTCCCGTTCTTCTAGTGACCGACATGCGATCGCCAAAATGAAGGGATTGCGATCACGTCGGTCGCATAGACAGAAAACGGGAGGAGAGGCATTTCTGGCAGGTTTCGAATGTCACGGGAAGGCGCTCAGTCGGGTAGGTCAAAATTGATATATGTATTGGCCACCTTAAGATATAAATGGGTGTTCCAATATTGCAATCTACACTAAAGGGATAGTTTATAAAGGGGCTATCTAGATATTTACAGCATAAATGAAGCTATTAGGAAAAAGCAATAGGATTTGTCCTACATTCAATGAAACTTCCGCCTTCCATACAACAAATGAACCTTTTTGTTGTTAAAACCTTGCGAGAAAACCATGAGGGGATCAGAAAAAGATAAAAATAAGGTTTTTTTGGTAAATTTTGGTCAGTACCGTAAATCTCTAATCGAATTTAAAAAAAGTGTACTGGGTTTTTTTTGTGTTTTAAAGATTTACAAACTCTTGCAAATCATGATGCAAATGTGCCCAATAGTACAGCTTTATCTTGTAAACGATACACAACAGACAAATTAGCTCCGCCTTTTCGGATCTTTAAGCAGCCGACATATCGGAGTCAGTCGCAAGAGATTTGGAAAGGTGGTTTATTCCAAGATGCTTGCTGTCGTGGGATTGGTCTCCAGGAGCGGTAATGTATGGGCAACTTTAGACCATTACAAACCATTTGATTCATAAAAGTGCATTTAAAAGTTAGCGCTATTTTTGTTAAAAACGGATTTTGCGATTGGACTTCCTTGGTGGAAACTATTAATACGAAAATTTGGTCCAAAGTCTATATTTGAAAAGGTTTTACTGTGCTTGATTCGCCAACACACATCCTATGGATATTATAAGTTGCAGTGATGAACTTTTGATAGGTTGCTGGATAGCTCCCAGTGACCTTGTATATGGTTAATAGACATTAAGAATTGTGTCATATCTTTGTGGCAGAAACAGAATTAAGTAAGAGTACCGTTAAGGTTAATCCAGGTACCTGACATGTATGTATTAGCCTGTAGTGGGACCTATGAAATGTATGGGCAACGACATGCCATACAATGCAGATTGGGTGTCCAATAGGGTTCTGTAATGATCATTATGTGGCTTCAAAATCCAAAAAGTTGTAAAAAATCCATACACACGTGAGATTGCGTGCACAACCTGCAACACACAATGAGTCGAGAATGTCAATTTCTCTAACTAGAGTAATGTCTTGGTGGCACCCATAAACTTACAGATTACCGGCCAAAAATGTCATCTGTGCATCAGTGTGCATTGGCCCTCGATCACACGTGGTACTTACGGATGGATATTTAACTTGAATCCGACCAAAAACTTCCTCTAATTACCGCCAATGTTGACCAGTTAAGTGACATAGTCCAAGCAACACAAAGCACTCATTGGGTGCGTTAAACATGTTGAAGCCCTACTTTGTACTAGCATCATGTGAAATATCCAAACAAATCTGCTACGGTTACCGTATCGGGTGTGCAACACTTCCAGCATTTGCCTGATTTTCCCCAATCAGTGGGTACCGGTGTGAGGTTGATTAAAGGATAATGGGCTCCACTGTATCTGGTGCAAATATCATACGACATCTGTCAGCGAGAAAGAGTCTTTGGTGCTGAAAAAACAAAAAGAAAATAAATTATTACCTATGCCCAGTTCTGGAATCTTTCACCCGGTCACATTCTGAAATCTTTGCCTTCGTTGTACCTCGCCACTTACAGTGTACCTGATTCTATGCCCACTTCTACTAGACATTATGCAAAAAAAAAATCCTTCCACTGTTCATGCTCAATTTATTTTCTTCTGACCTTGGATTTTTACTTGCCTTTTATCATGAGTGAGAAATCAAACCTCTTCCTAAAAAAACCTTCTCTGGACCCTACCTGTTTCTCAACTACCGCCCTGTTCCTTTTTATGTTTGTTGTCAAAACTCTTAGAACATGTCCTGTCTCGCACTATTACTAATTACCTCATGCTAATAACCAAATTTATGTCCACCCCACGGTACCCTGAAGTTCAATCCCATATCTCTAAATATCTGATCTCTATTTCATCCTGGGTGGACTGCGCAGCCTTATTAAACTTCAATCTATCTAAAACGAGGAATTTAATAATCCCCCCCCTAAACTAGGATCTAGTCCCACCCTTCCTCCATCTCATTGGACCCATATGTCATGAAACCCAGTTGAATCTGCACGCTTCCTTGGAGTATCTTTGACTCCTCTCTTCCTTCCATCATCAACATTAACAAAGTCACTAGGGACGGTTTGGTCTTTCCAAATTTTTTTTCCCTTAGCAATCTGCCAAGCTCTGCCCTTTTCATTTCTCGCCTCTTACTCTAAAATGCTCGGTCATGATGCCATTATAAAGTCTCCCGTCTTGATTAATGTAACTTTTGCTACTTGTTTCTCCCGGCCCTGTCGTCTCTCTCCTATTCAGTCTATATTAACCGGATTGCTCGCTCGCTTCCACTCTCCAAAAGAGACCGCAACCCCCGATAATAATGCAGTACAAAGGGTGGCTTCCCATCCAACAAAAATACATCAATAACTTCTTTTAACCTTTAAATCCCTGCACTTTAAACTGCACCTCCCTACTTATTTACCTTCTTGGTCCATTATGTTCCATGGCAGTGCCCGTCATCTCGAAGGAAATATTCCCACAAACCCCCTAAGAAAACATCCTTCATCCTGCTTAAAAACTTCTCTACTGTCCCTTTGAACTCTCGCACTCTTTCTGCCCCGAGTTGACATTCCATTAATACTTTCAAAACTAGACTGTTTTCCGACCTTTCTGAGCACCAGCACCACAAATGATTTTTAGCTGTTGAGCACTATAACCTCCACCAACTTGTATCTGTTGTCTCTCCACTAGATTGTAAGCTCTTCAGGTGGCTGTTACATACATAAATACATAATACATTGATAATGAGACCAGATCCACACCTAGATACATACTCATTGCGGCATTTACCCCAATACCTTGTCTGGGTAAATCATGCCGTTAGGTAATGTCTTATTACCTTCTGTGCTAACTCACGTGCTTTGGAGATATTCCTGGCATTCTATCAAACTCCTCCACTGGTACCTGGGAAATGCTATTCTGAATGTGCAAATAAAACAAAATCAAACCATGACCCCTAACAAAAAATCAAACAAATAAGGAAGTAATGTTAATCTTAGTTAGTGTTTCTCAAAACAGGGTCCAGTGAACTCGGGTACCGGACAGGTTGTAAGGTTATTCCTCAAAAGATAGTGACAGGACTGTACAGATCCATTGAGGATGAATTGGGGATATTTTTTTATCTATTTGTTGTGAATTGGTATTTTGATGAATTGACCAACACCCTGGGTTGTTGTTCAGATTGTTGCTTACCTTACACTTCCTTTGGCCAATAGGAAGATGAGAGAGGCTGAGCGGAGTGTACCAGAGAAGCAAAGGAAAGTTAGGTAAGTATTATGTAGTTATTAAAATAGAACCCAGGAGTGAGGATCTTAGCGGGTTAGGTTCGCACTCTATTCAGGGTGAGCAGATAGAGTGTGGATTTATGAATGGATAAAAATGGTTAAGAAACACTATTAAGTTAATTCACAACACTAATAAATTGTAATTTCTTTAATTTCTTTTTTGAAAAAAGAAGATTTCGGATTACAATAACAACGCTGTCATTCTTAGTCTCTAATTATTACTACTACCATGTCTCTTTAAACATTGAACCCAAATATATAATGCAGTTGTAAACCATATACAGAATACTGACAGAGGAACACCTGAAATTAAAAAATGTATAGAAAGTAGGCCCCCCCAACCCTAAAGCCCAGCTTTAAAACACCTAAAAATCCGCCCAAAATAGTATACCCACCTTCATTTCCCAGGAATGGAAGAAGAGCAGAAGGGGCCCAGGATTGGCAGAGCCAGTGTGATTGGTTAACGGTCAGCCCAATCAACAGAGCTCCACTGCGCATGCCAGAGTCCTCTAAGAGGACAAGGAAGTAGCAGGCACCAAATTTACCACAGACAGGATCCTACACTCATTTTCGGGACTTGATCAGGCCCTAACACCCACATTGGGGCCAGCAGGGGGCAAATTTTTAATTTTGGGGGGCAATGCCCTTTAGTACAGATTACATAGCCATCCAAGGTAAAATGTCATTAACTCCTTAGTGAATTAAACTAGTGTTTACAGAGCAGTGAAGCCTGGGGAGACTAAAAAAATACTTCCGCATGTTTAAAACAGGGATCACACTTTCTTGCAACAATAAACCAAGTTCAAAAAAAACAGGATCCCCGTCTGTGGCCATAGGGAAATCTTTTGACAACCTCAGGCTCATGCCATAATACTTCATACCTGGTATTAGCAGCCAAGAGCATTTCTACTCGTCGACAAGCTAATGTGTCTACCATGCGAGCCAGGCACACGAACGGAGTACAAAGTAGCCTTGTCCAATGTTACAACTATTAACACAGCACCAGACTGATGAGTGGATGCCTTCCAAGCACGGAAGTTCTTCTTTAGAGTTTGTGGGCTGGGAATGGAATCACAAATATATAAAACAGAATCAAAAAAATTCACCAGATTTAAATTCCCTCTGTGTTAGAAACCTGTATGGAACAATCAGCAGCTCCTTATAAAAAAATATTTTGGTCTGTACGGATGGGTACCACCATGAGCAGATTTATCGGGCCAAGCAAAACAGATACGTCAGTGTATCGATCGATTGCCCCAGAAAAAAAATTTGCAGTATTTAGCCACGGCAAGCTGTAAATCATGGCACGCAAATTGCCACACTACTGTTGCCACCAAACGACAATTATTTTCCTGGCCGAGGTTTGTTGCTAAGTAGCGAATGCTGAGTCGGGACAAATGGTACCCTTGTGTGTACCCAGCTTAGAGGATATGCATAATGTAGCTTAAAAGGCACAAAAAAGGAGGTTTTAAAGGGGAACTGCAGGGCATAATAATCAAAAGTTTTAGCCTTTTCCATGTAAATCAGGCAGCAGGCAGTTTAACTTGGAAAAACCATAACAAACCCGTGATACAGCCTTATTTCTGCTTCCCATCGTTCCCTGCGGCTGGGAACATAATGTATATCGCAGCTGACGGACAAATAAAGAAGCTGATATCTAACAGGTTGTCACCAGCAGCAAGGAAACTTGAAAGAGAGGGGGCTATATAAACCAAAACTAATATCAATTTATATAGGAAAGTGGGGCGTTATACTTAAAAGATAATAAATTAAGTTAAAGGGACCATTGCAAACTCAGCCAATCCTGGGACGCTGCTGGGCGTGATGGAAAAGGCGGAAAACAGCACAGCAGAGAGGCCCCGTCAGTGGGATTCAATGTGGCACTTGTGACTTTAGGTTTAAATATACTTTTGGTCTACCACTAACTTGATTTAATGCCAACTTTTCTGCAAGCTTATTGTGATTTCCTCCGGATTTCCTGTGATGTCCCCCAATTAGCCCTTCCTTGTGATTGAAAGTCAGTTGTCGATCAATAAGTAAATGCTGTGAGGGACTTAATTACCAAGAACAAAAATGTCCGTGCTATTTAATCTGACAATAAGAGATAAAGCAGTATATTGGTCCTACTACCATAGGAAAAACAGATAAACATCTGATTGGTTGCTGCCAATTAATAGCCCAGGAACTTTGCCACCTCTTTATAATAAGCCAAATAGTGAATTTTAGCAGGTGCCCCCCCAAAAGGGCCGCTTACTGCTGCAATGTTTTCACAGCAGTGATGGATTGCTGAATGAAGAGGCCACTAGCTGCAGAATTCCGGGGAGTGCACTTGATGAAGTCTGAAACGGAGGCTCATGGTAGGTAATAGATCCTGTACAGATCACTATAGCCAGTCAGGTGCTCTGAGTCATGAAATTCTGACACTAAAATAATAAGAAAGAATAAACCAGATTATGAATAACGTCCAGTAAATAAAAAATTATGGTTAGTAAAAGATTTCCTATATGGATACAAAGCAATCTTTACCACAGTCACAAAACAGGATCAGTGCACCTCTACGCCTAATTTCCTGATACAAACTCCTGGTTTGGAACCTGAGACAAGATCATCGTGTCGGTTGACATCTGTTGGGTAAGATGAAGTTTTGGCTGGAAATAGCGTGCCTCCTAAGAAGAAAATAGCAAAATCCAAATAAAAAACGCAACAATGTACCGTAATCAGATTAATATTATAGTATTATACATTGCAGTCTAACAAATATGAATTAACTTTATCAAATTAAAACATTATGTCTGTATTTCATTTGTTGGTGCTGAATGAAGTTTTGACAGTAGAGACATTAAAATTGATAATTAAAGGACTAATTCTTAGGCTTGTTACTATTTAACGGGTATTTGGGCTAAAAAATTAAATTTTCAAAAACTGCTCCAAAACAGTTTTCTTTATCATTTTAAATCGAGACGTAATTTCTGAGGAAATCATTATTTAATAATCACAGCATTTACATGAAAAAACCCATGTCCTTCTCTCCCCTGAACGCTTACTAAGATGCTTGGCTGCCCGCCAGCACACATTCTGTAAACATTAGAGAATCAGCAGTGAAAAGAAGGAGGGGGAAAGGAGGGACAGATGGTGAGGCGGTGCAGAACTTTAAGTTAGTGTCACAGACACTACAAGAAGGCAGTGAATAATGGAGGGGTGGGATAAGTGCACCAAACTAAATTTTATATAAAAAGATAAGCTGGCACAGATAAATATGTGAAGTACCACCATTTTATTCTATCAAATTAGATAATGTTAAGTTGTATGAGCGGGTTAGTAAACCTTAATGGACAAATGTAATGTGGTGAGAAAAAAGAAAAACAAGAAAAAGAAGGAAGAACCCCAAATCTGTACCGGCACTCAAATGGATGTTTTTGCGGATAACAAATACCCTTTAACGATGAGTTAAGAGTATTAACTAAACCGATAGACATTTTTTTTTAAGCAGGGTGTGTTAGCAGAACAAAGTTTATTAAGATGGAAAATGTAAGTTCTAACTACATCTTGAACAGACAGATTTGCTTATGTTATCTAAAAGACTGTTACCTATGGCCAGCAAAGCAAAGCAAAAATGGGGGGAGGCGTAATTATAAGCATTCAGTTAAATTATAGACCAAGCAATTACTTTAAAATTAATGGAACAAACTGGTACTGTGCCCTAACGGCTGTTTGTAGAAGGAAAATCATTATATTTATTGAGAAGCAGATTAAGTTTGCAGTAGTTACAATGCAGGAAACCCAAATCATTCCACCTACACAAACAATAGCTGCCTTTCAAGTTGTCGCTAATTATGCTTTGTTTACACTTTTGTTTTGTTTTTTACATATGGGGAGGATAGTCATAAAAGTATAAGTTTTGTTTAGCAAAAACCTGTTCCAAGACTCACAGCCCTTATACGCGTAATGGCCAACAAATATTTCTGTCATAAAACAGGGGGAGGACAAGGAAAGAAAGGGGAAAAGAAAGGGGACAAAAAAAGGTGGTGAAAAGAAGAAGGGGAAAGGGGGGGGAGGAAAAAAATGGACGGAAAAAAAGAGGCGAGAGTAAAAAAGGAAGGGAAAGGAAGGAAGAAAAAGATGGGGGAAGAAGAAGGAATAAAAGGGAAAGGGGGGAAAAAGAGGGGGATAGGAACAAAATTAAAAGGAAAAAAAAAGGGAAAAAAAAAGAAGATGAAAGTAAAAAGGGAGCTAGAGGGGCGGACGGGAGAGGGGAGGGGGGAAAGGAGAAAGAGGAAAACTGAAAGGTGGAATGGTAAAAAAAGGGAGGTCGGGGAGAAGAGAATATAGGAAAGGATAGTATAGAAAAGGGCTGAGAAAGAGAGAGACAAAGGAAAAAAGAAAAGTGGAAGGGAGAGAAAGGAGTAAGAGGAAGAAGAGGGGGGAAAAAAGCACAAAGAATGAAAAAAGGGATGGGGTGAAATAGGGCTGGGGGAGGAATGATGTGGGTAGGTGTGGGTAAGTGGGAGGGTGGGATGAGATGGTAAAAACAAGTGGTGGAGGGAGAAGAGGAAGAAAGGAAGAAAAGGTACGGTTCGTAGAAAGGACTAGGGGCTGGTGTTAATTGTAATCACACCCGAGCCACAGGTAAATGTCAAGAGACCTTCCAATTTTGCATAAACATAACACACCTGGAAAGACTTTACTGGTTTTGTGGTATCTTATAGGGGAAATAATCCTCCATCTTCATATATGCTTTTTTTACTGACAGTATTGGTTAACATACAAAAACGTAGTTACCGGGTGTGGGACAATAGCAACATTATCTCTATACTTTGGAAGCCTTCCTACTATTGCTTGTAACCCATAGCCATTGATGTATCCAAAGGATGATACTTAAAGATTTTATTGTCCTGCGCTTGTTAATAAGTGAAAAAAGGAAGAAAGGCCGCACATCCGGTGTGAAAAACTATGATGAAAAACCATGCTGAATGGACGTTGTAACTGTTGTGTAATAAAGTTTCAAGCTGGAGGGGCTGCTATTTCCTTTTCCAATTACATGGTGGTGTGAAGAGTGTGTGGACGTTGCACTGAGGTCCTGTTTGAGAGACACCTGTGGCTTGTGTGTTGCATGAAGCGGTAAAATATGTTATCACTGTTATGTAAGTACATGATATTTTTTCTATTTGTTTAAAGGAATAGTCACTGGAAAGTAACTATTCCTTTAATGCATTGATTGAGCACTGTGAGGTTAAGGAGCTATTCTTAACCCGTTCTTCAATAAATTTTTGTGGAGCCCGAAACGATGAGGAAGTAACTTACCTTCGTGATCATGCGGCCACACGGACAGGTCCCAAACGCTTACTGTTTGTCAACTAAGCGAAACATGCACGTAGGCGCGCGATAGTTGAACTGAACTTGGAAGTAGTCGGGAATTTCAGTGTGACAGTGGCAGCGATCGCGCAGAAGGGTTCATCGTTCCAGGCTCCACAGAAATTGAAGAAAGAACAGGAGGTAAGTTGACAATACATAGGCCGATTTTATGTACAATCCGACATAAATTTTACATTTTCCGATCTATTATGTCAAACATAGATCGTAATTGATCATACAATCGGGAAAGTCGTTTGGCTGAACTGATCGTGTATTTACTGAAGTTCTGAGTAACAATTAATGAATATTTACGATAGCAAGAGCCTGTTGTAGTGTCTTTAGGCATAGATCCTCTTACACTGGTCTAAAACAATGCAGTAAGGAAAGTTTAATTTAACAGTTCCTTATCAAGTGGCTTTCTTGGATGTACAGTGTACAGAAGAGTTTTTCCTGACATGTTCTCCAGACGGCTCATATTTACAATCGCAATTATCATCAATATTAAAATTGTAATGTCGATGGCAAAAATGATAGGGCCATGCGGTTGTCGGGAGGTAAGGTGTAGTTTATCCAGCTTTAAACCCAGTGCTCTGAACCCCCTTTTTTTTTTTTTTTTTTTTTTTCTTTTTTTTTTGGGAGGCACCATTGTAAAAATATGGGCAGACGTTCATTACAACTTTAGACACTTACAGTCAATAATTCTTATACAATTACATTGTAGGTTAATTAATACCCCAACCCCGTTTATTAGATCATTCAGTTGTGAGACACAAAGTAGGGTTCTCATTAAGCAAACCAACTATCATATTCTTGATAGCACTGCATGGATTCCTTCTATAATAGAATCTGTATTCCAGCTTTTATATAGTGAAAAGTGCAACATCAAAAGCATATATAAGGATTATTACAAGTCACAGGACATGTCCTGAGAAACTGTAATCTATTAAAAGCACCATACAGCCGCATTAATTTATACAGGTCATCGTACAACATCCTATTATATTAACTTATATATAAGAAACTTTATAGAAATAAGAAAATTGTGCCCAAAACAGTTGACACACATAAGTTTATATATAACTGTGACATCACCAGCACAAGATTTATAATAAATATTGTACAGGAGATTCATGGATGGTATTATAGAAAACAGCAATGAGAAAAATATATTTATATATAATTCTATATGACCCGATATAAAATATCATATAAAAACAACAATTTAAAATTAAAAGTACTATGGGACCGGGAAGTAGGATGATCTAAGTCTACCAATGGTTTAGCACCAGCATGAAGAAAATGCTCTTGTAAGCTTTCAAAACTTATCTAATACATACGTCCAGGACACATCTGGCAGATATAAAATGTATGATTTAGTTTATATGTGCGGTAGCTCCTCAACAAAATAATATAAGCAGGTTAAGAATAATCAATCAGACCTCCCTGCCCTGGGACTTTTTTTTTCTAAAAAGTTGTTTACATTATTGAACAACAAACAATTTGTTTTACAGTGAAATTTCCTTTAAGATATCAGGGGAGTTTAAAGCTACTTGAGTGTTTGGTGCCACTAGACCACCAGTTTGTAGTGGTATAGTCAATAGGAGAAGAAACTGACACCACAGAAGCACAAGTGAGGGATGGGGAGGAAACATTGATTCAACAAGGTCGCTCAGGCCTTCTAGGTGTAAAGTTGCCGCCATTACCATCTCCTTTAAGAAGCCTGCTGCTTGCACTGGTGATCGCCGTTTTCTAAAGTTCCTACCGAGATATAGATTACATGGATTTAATTTTCAAACATGAACACGTACTGCACATTAACCTATAGCTTATTAATGACTACTCTGCCATAAGATAAGACCGTTTTAAAAGCATTGTAAACTAAAATTATCCATTAGAATCATCCCTGTTACAGTGGCATCCACTATGAATCAATGAGCCCTATCCATGCTTTCTGGGAAGGGCTAGATCTGTCATAAGAAAAATTAAGGCGAGGAGTCCCTCTTGTCTCCCGGCACCTCTGTGTTGCTCCCCCTGCTAGTACACCCCTAATTACAATGCATAATTTGTGTTATAATTGTACAACCCTAATTGCCAAAGCAAATTTTACTATGAGGGGGGATTTAAAATTTCCAAATCTGTTTCTTATCAGATAAAATCACAACATCTGTGAGAAGACTAGCTAAAATTGACCAGAGTGGGGGATGAGCGGAGGTGGCCAGGTATAGACGGGTCTTCTTTTACCCTTCTCTTTGGATTGCTGAAATATGAGGCTTACTCTGCTCTTTTTTGCAAAGGCAAATACAATGGGAATGCAGACTGTAAGCTATTTGATTTACCACATGACATGCAATAATATTATTCTTGTACATAAAATATTTTCCCTAGTGAAATAAATCTAAATCAGACATAGTTAAAAGCAATGGCACCTATAATGCCTTGATTAAGAAATAAGTGTTGTGTGATATTTTTATAATGGGAGCTGCAGTGGCTAATATCCTTTTAAAAATCACTCAGCTATTGGTCACTAAGTGAATCATTCCTTATATTTCTTTATATCCACTATCCGCCCAATTTCAGCTGTTCATGCTGGGGACAATGACTCAGGTTTTTTGCTAGTGTTTAACTCACTACAGGGAACCTACTGGAGCTGCTTCCTGTCACTGCATAACCCCAATGTCTCTCTCCGCTACAAAGATTTGTTTACAGATAGATGCTGGGCTTTTCCTTTCTACTGGGTTAAGTTCCGAAGGTAGCTTGGGGGATTAAATTAAGGTGGGAATAGGGACAAGGCTAGGAATTTAAAAATGTGAATGGGTTGAAGAATCTAAAACGTATGTATTATAGAAATAAGGCGCTCCTTTCACATTAGAATATAAGGACAGTACGCCCCCTTGAGTACCCTGCCCGATATGTAGGAACCTCGGTGGCATAATATCCTTATACTTTATATGTACGGGGCGCATTTCCCTTAGATATTCTGCCACAAAAAAAGCAATCTCAAAAATTGGAGGCGCACTCCAAGAGAACGACACAGTACAGGATGAAACACTAGTAATGCTGGTGGGGGTTATGTGGAGCCCCAGGTGTTTTGGAGGTCCATCTGCTTGTACCCAGTTGACGCAGCATGCTATGATGAAACCCCTGTGGGTGCACCTTGCAGAATAAGCTTAAAAGGGACATGGCCAGACATGTATAAAAAAAATAGTAATCACTGGCTCAGTGGCCAGTGATACAAAGAAAAGACAATGATACTAGATCTAAACAACAACCAAAGTAAAAGTTAAACAAGACAAAAGAATCATAGCACTTAACACAATAGATCATGTAGATAAAGGACCGAATTTGAAGATGTGAAATCAAGCACATGAGTACATGTTCCAGCTGGTGGGACAAGAAAATGTGTGCTGCTGCTCAGTACGATCCACCTTTGCCCTTGTGCACAATGTCATCTAAAGGCATCCCCACAAACTGCAGCAGAACTGAAACATATGATTCAAATGCATGACCTGAATAACTTAGTATTGCCGGGAAAGATAAATACTTGTTACACAGGCACAATTTAAATAATTTGTTATAAAATATAGTTATTTGATTTGTAAAATTAATGATAAAAAAAAAAACTTATAACATTTTTCTCTGCGGCCCTAGTCTCACATTAATTTGGTAAGACGATCCACAACCGGCGAGCTTTGGCCACCAATTGTACGTGTGTTGGTGACTCTGCCAACGTCATTCTTGGGATCGTCTTCCAAGATTAATGAACATTCCAAGGAGACCCGCCACACATATACTATTGGCCATTGTAGGGCGTTCCTGAGTAGAAGCCGCGAGCAGAGTGTAGCAGTTTAGGTAATTAATCTTAGTTTAATTTAATCCTCTATTGATAGAGTTTTTTCCGCACAGAGGTAGCAGATTCCTCATGTCCGTGAGGGTGCCTCTGGATTGGAAAAAGGCTGATGTTATTCAATATTCAAAAAGGGTAGTCTTCACAGCCGGGGTAATTAACGGCCTGTAGTTTAAACTTCAGTGGTGGGGGGAAGATACTGAAAGTTTAATAGGGAACAGTTCTAGAGGATTTTCAAGGGACTGGACATTATAAGTAGGTAACTCAGCATGGATTTAGAGGAATAGACTTGTCAAACTCACTTGCTTGGCTTTTTATGAGAATGAAGTAGGAAATTTAGACTCTGGATAGCAGTAGATATAGTTTACTGGCATGTTTTGATAGTTGTAGCAGTGGCGATGGTCCATTTGTACATGGATAGATAGAAAATTGGTTAATGAATAGGATGCTAATAGAACTAAAGTGCTAAGTGGG
Source organism: Hymenochirus boettgeri (assembly GCA_019447015.1). Lineage (NCBI taxonomy): Eukaryota > Metazoa > Chordata > Amphibia > Anura > Pipidae > Hymenochirus > Hymenochirus boettgeri. Next base: position 43,903,604 of record CM033469.1, on the reverse strand, counting down.
GTGCACAGGGTTCTGGTTGGGGCCGTTCTATTTAATCTATTTATTAATGATTTGAAGTGGGTATTGTAGCATAGGTTCTTGTTTGCTGACGACAAAAACTTTGATTACATTTAAACTTCAGAGGATGGCAATGTTGCAGGGGGATCTAGATAGCTTGGGGCTCACAGTGGGCAGATCAGATATATGTTGATAAAGTAAGGTGATGCATTTGGACTTAAAAATCCTTGTGCTCTTATTATAAAGGCTCTGTGTTAGTGAATCCCTGTTGGAAAGGGATCTTGGAGTTTTGGTGATAACAAACTTAAAGGTAGCAAGCAGTTGCAGGCGTCAACAGCCAGAGTCAGCATGGTATTGTCTGTATAAAAGAGAGTATGGATTCAAGGGAGGAAAATGTATTCCCTCTTAACAAAGCATGGTAAGGCCTATTTGGAATATGCATTGCAATTTGGGAATCCTGTGTACAAAAAGGGTCTTTGAAATGGAAAGGGTTCGAGAAGGGCAACTAATTAATAAGGGATGGGGTTGTGGAGGACTGGAAAGGTTACAATATGTACGCTGGAGAAAAGGCGCTTGTGGGGATATGATTACTGTGCATAAAAATACATAACGGGCCATACATAAACATTGGGGCATTCTTACCAATAGACACTGTAAGAGGAATACTGAGGGACAAAAAAGGTTAGGCTTCAAGTTCGGAAAGGGTTTTTCACTGTGAGAAGGTTAAAGCTATGGAATGTCTTCCAGTGGACGTTGTTATGGCAGGTTTTGGTCAGTTTAAAAAAAAGCTGGATGAGTTTTGCAAACAAGCAATGTTGCAAGTTACTGGTATTATAATAAAGTAGAGTTGATCAGGGAAATTTCCGATTGCCACTTGGGAGTCAGGAAGGAATTTTTTCCCTTCATAAATTTGGTGGGTTTTTTTTGCTTCCTTGGATCAACAGTTAGGCAGGAAATGAGGATATTGCTAGATGGGTTGGTGATGGACTAGTCTTTAGTCACTCAAATACTATAAACTAAGGTAAGAATAAGCATCCCCAACTCCGGAATTATAGATCAGATAGAAGCTATTGAAAACAGTCACTTCAAGGTCCATTTAAAGGAAAGGCACACTCTATTTTTTTCCCCCCCAAAAAAAGGTGCATTGGTTAGTTTTTACTTCTCGAGTTTATTGAAAAGAACTCAGTCATTAAAATAGGATTTCCTACATACCCAAGAATACATAAACTCAAAAACAAAAGTTCAGTGGGTTGTTTTAACAGAAATGTTCATTAATTTAGGGGGGGATTTAAAACCTTCCAGCCCTACTCTTGTTTATTCTGGTTTATTGTTATTTAACAATAAGCACCCGTACGTGATTTTTGTATAGAGCTTGTTCTCTGGTTTGGTGTCTGCTGAGCTTCTTATTTAATTTATGACACTTAGAAAAAACATACGAGAGAAGGTTTCCTCTGGGGGGATGGTTTATTCTCAGCCTGCTCTGAAACATTCTTCTGATGATAATGAAATTTATCCCCTTCCCTTCATTAATGATATTTGACAGCATATAAGCATTGGCGAGAGGAGAGTCCTGTATCCTGGAAAGAACGATAGTCCTCTTGTGGACTGAGAGATGAGAAACTCGCCAGAATAGACAGGATCCCAGATATCCACAGCTGCACTGGCGTACGAGTCTGTATTAATACAAGGAGATAGAGTTACAAATTGAACACAGAAGAAAAAAAGAAAAGAGCAGAAACAAGGATTGATTTGCTTTTGTCCAGTTGTTTATTGCACGTCACATAGAGAAATATTAGTATGGGAAGGGCCCTCCTGCCATTCGGAATACCGGTAAATAAAAAAAATAACAGTAGAAAGAGGTAATAACAACAACAGCATGGTTTTGATACTGTTGCTGTTTTACTGCTTTTACTAATGACGATTAGTAACCTAAGAACCAAATACGTTTCAATTTAAAAACATAAGTAGTGTCATTATAAACTTCCCATTGGCATGTGTGACAAAACATACTTCTCAGTAACATGTTACTGTGGCGAAGAGCGATGGAGCTAATGTTTCGAACAATGTATTAAAACCCCCAGATGCATCATTGAACGAATCTATATGCATCTATAGAAACCAGACAAGGGCCATATACATAGCTGCATAAAGAATTTTAAGTTGAAAAAACATTAAGGTCCAATGAGTTTAACCATTTAATACACACCCAATATCACAATACACCATGTACATTGCAGATTACAAAACAACAAATAACCAGGCATATATGTACACTCATAGATACATTAAAACTAAGGTTAGTCCCTACGTGTGCATTTTAAATGCGTTTTTTGCCAATCTGATTTGCGCATGTGTTCCGCCATTAGGCAACGTCTTGTTTATAACACCTCCCCCCGCACAGAATTTTGCATTTTTTTTTTTATTGCTTTAGCAAGACACCATGTAATTAGGATTGTAATGGAAAATCAACAATAATGAATGATTCAGGTTCCAATTACAATTAGGGTGTAACTCATATTTTATGATCACTTTAAACGGATTCTTATTATGAGACATCCTTTAGGACTACTGGTCTTATGTGCACCCGATAACTATAAGAGGCCAATTAGTGCCAACATATTTCAAATCAAATAAAAGCAATGCATCTAATGTGTGAAACAGTGGTGAGCAAACTGTTCCAAATCATAGCTAGACTTTACTGCTGCTTGGATAGCATTGGAAGAATAATATATTGAAATCGGTCGCGGACAGTCGTTTCTCCAGTTATATTCATTTTTTTGTGGCACGCTGAAGTACCAGATGAAAATTTCAGAACCTAAGAATGTGGGCCACATTTAGATTTTCAAGCTATAGTTAAGCTAAGGGTGTCAAACTCAATCAAAATAAAGGGCCAAAATCAGTTGTTAGGTTTTTATAGATCTTTATAATCAATAGCCTAATAGCAGCCATTTGTTCTAGATCAATTTTGTCTTAGATTACTTGTCGTGTTATTGCAGTGTTTGTTTTCCAAATGTTCTGAGACTCAAGGCTTTCTCCTACATTTTTTTATGTCAGCATCCGGACGATATTTCATATTCCAAAGGTTTTAGTAAGTAAAATCTACAGACACTGGGCTGGCCACGCCCCCTTTTTCTCTTTGTTGAAAACCAAGTAACATGTGAATTAACCGAGAAAGGGTTCTACTGCACCGTGCGGTTTTGTGTGATCCATTCTCCCAGGCGCTGAAGGTCTCTTAGTGGTCTGACAGGCAATCAATCAAAAAGTCCGGCGAGGCTAGTTGAGGGAGATTATTCTAACAAACGTTGGTGGGACAAATCTTTTTATCTTTTAGACCATGGGGTTGGGATTCGTCAGATTTTGTCTAGTGCTGGGTATCAGCAGGGGAAAGGGTTATAAAGAAACACTTTTGGAACTGGGACCATGACTATGGCACGATCATGTGCTAATGTGTGAAAGCCAACCTACTCCAATGGCAGGACTGCACAAATAAATAGCAGTTGTAGTAAAAGGCTTGGGGCTGTGTACAATCCGGGTGGCCACAAAAAACAGCAGGCGGGCACCTTGTGTATTAAAGTATAACAGGAGCACATACAGACATTTCCAATCCCAAAGCCAAGCTTTTTAGGAAGGAACATTGTATTAAAGATCTTTAAAGTATTGCTATATAGGCCGCTCTGGCCACAAAGGTGGGAAAGGAAAAAAGTTCCAAATGGTAGTAAATTGTCCAAATGACTCTCTGTTACATCAGTTATAACATAAATATCAACAAAGAATACAGGGTCACTTTATAATATTGTAATTAATTTCCCAATGACAAATACCAGATAGTTTTATCCAAGATTAGGATCCCAATAGGAATTCCCAAAAACAGATGAAATGCAGATCATTTCATCATTACCTGGTGTATTGAATCAGCCTCGAAGCATTGACACTACCACCTCTTTCTGGGTTTCTAGTCTTCCCAGCATCTGCTTTGTTTGCTCCCTTAGTACAAATAAGCATGAACAATCGGCTGAGAGCCGTAGTGGCTACAACAGAAAACACAAAATGATACAGATACATGATAACAAAACTGTATAAATGAATTGTAAAGAAGACAAAGCTGCCATATGACTTATTAATATCTTAATTAGTTTATTGTAGACTGACCCAAACCTTCGGAATGCTCAGTTTAAGGGAAAACTTTTCAAGGCATATGAAGTTCCCATAAAAGAAAGGCTCAAGGGTTGGTGTTAGTGGAGGACACAAATGCATAAATTGCCTGCAGCTAAAAGCTTACGGCTGGGTTACACACTTCAATTTTTTTGTCCCGCCTGTCCGTTGGCCATAGTGAGTGGTTATCTGGTGTGAATCACAAAAGTAGCTGCAGTTGCTGCCCATGGATAGTGCAGTCCATAGGGGACTGCACAATCGGCCGTGGATTTTCTGACATACATGGTACGCCGTTACCGGACGAACCAGAGGGGTGGCACCCGTCCAAAAAGGGGCAATGAAAGGATACACTGTGGGTACCCAGCCTACCCTACTCCCTGGATATATATTGATCAAGTGATACATTTCTTTGGGTCACTCTCCTTGCATTGAAGCTATATATTAATTTTAAATATTTTTGAGGGGATACAAACCGGTTACTGACCTTACAATAATTTAAAAAAAAACAGCCTTACATTGCCACAATCACTCGTTAGGCCTTGCAGTCCAATATGAACAGTTAAAAAGGACTTACCATGTGTAACGGCTTTCCTCCCCACTAGCCAGCTGCCATCACAGAGTTGGAGATTTGGGAATCCCAATGATCTCTGGGAGTGAGAAAGCTCATACGGACAGCAGAACCAGGAACAAAGAAAACGTTTGGAATTATGGCTTCGACTCCCCTGATGGAATGCAGAGAATGGTAAACAGAATAAATACGATTGCAAGGGGCAAACGGGATTTAATGAAAGTCAGGTTACCTGAATGACCAACTTCAATATATTCAAACTGTTTCAACACAAAACCTATAAAACCACCTGCCAAAAACATGGAAGATCTCCACATCAAGAATTTGAATTAGTTTTTGAAGCCGGCACAATCAATAACAATAACAACAGACAGATCAGTTACAAACCCGGTTCCAAACCCAGGTTCTGGACAACACTCTAAGATCAATCACCCGTCATCCAAATCCATCGGGGAAACCAATGGATTTACCCATTATCGTCTGTTGTAGGGGCTCTTCACGACAGATCGTAGGGCAGCCAAAACGCTGTAGTCGGATTATGTCGGATGGTAACGATGGAAAAGTTTAAAGGGAGCTGAAAACGATTAGTAATATGGTGGACTGGGCGCGTCCGTTGTTATGCGGTCTGCCACAAGCATGTCTGCTGACAGGATACCAATGTGATCTGTCGGCACACATGCGGGAAAATCGCACTGGCATGGCCAGTTAAGACAATGAATGAGATCTTTGGTCACAGTACAAACCACAACCTGACAGGGCAAGGCGACAACAAATTTACAAGAAATGTGCTCGGATCCAATTATCTATATTTATTGATTGGTTCTACAACTCCAAAAGTCATCAGAAATTTCTCCATGGTTATAGAAAGCAGGAAAGACAAATAATTTACTTTAATTATAAATTCATAGGGTAGCTAGGTTTTTATCTCAATTCACAACAATGTTGTAAAATAATGATTTAAACTTATATTGTACTTGTGCGAGTTGCCAAAAATTCCTGCTTTTTATTCACAGCAGATGTGTTTTTTTTGATCTGGGTGGTGTGTGTGTGTGTGTGTGGTGTGTAGAAACAACAATCCTTTTCTATAATGAAAATGAGCAATGGAAACCACAGGTGGCAAAAAAAAAAAAACAATATTTACCTATCAGAGTCAAGACGGGCAATAGTGACCCGAAGCTGGACCAGTTTTGATGCCAGCAATCAAGCATGGTCTTGAAGTGAACAGAAGTGGTGGTAGAGATACTGCTGTCCAATGCTTTAATAACTAAAGGCTCAAACAGACGGAGTGTGTGTGATTGTGAATGGATTCTGAAAAATTCAAAAAAATTAGAGAAAGTGAAGAAGAAAAGTAGTGCGTAAAATGTATTCAGTGTATAAAATCCAGATAGAGTATTACAAGTATCAACACTATATTAAAATGAAAAGGTGCTAAACAACCTGTAGGCAAACAGTGCATTCCAGTAAGAATGACACATGAGAACTTATATAATTGTATAACCTTTGCAAATCCATGTTATAAAAACTGGATACACAGTCCATAGCGACCGAAAACGATTGACCGTGATTTTTTGGCAAAGCCAACATTGAAGATATCAGTGGTTGACCAAAAAGGGGAATTGCTCACAACAGAGGATTTCTGTTCTGCATCTTTCATTCAACCTCAGATAATACCTAAAAAGAACGGCTGGGCCCAAACCAATTTAACTTGGCCTTTTTACGATAAGTAATAAAAAACACTGGAATTGACTGCAACAGGACATAGTCATAGAAAAACAGAGAATGAAACCAAAGGTCATAGAGATGAAATATAAAACAGGAGGGAAGGGAATTACCAAGACAGTAAAAGAAGTGAGGGCGGGGGCAGTACTGGATTTCAGTATATATTACATTATTATTTCCAATTTATGTACAATTGGAATTCTTGTGAAACAAGACCATCTAAAGAATTTTTCAAACATATACCAATATATTCTTGTAGTCGGTCTTACAATATATAATTATAACAAAAAACTCCCTAAAAGAAGATTGTCTATGTGAAGAATAGGACCATAGGCATAACTAAAGGCTGGTGAAGTCAGATAATTTGTCCCAGCAGGCACCAGTGGGCCAAATTATTGTTGGTCGTGCAAAAGTAGCACAGCCGACAGTTTTGCGGAGGACCGATGTGCAGTGCCATAGGAGGACCACAACTATCGTCTGATGACTTACCGACATGGTCCGATCATCTTTCGCATATGTAATACGCGGTGAACTAACAGTTTTCAGCATTCCACATAAGATGAGAATATTTCAGATTTGACAGTTTATATCCTGTACGCCATTGTGATATGTTTATCTGGCACTTTTAAGTTATTTTTGTAGGAAAGACAGATCGTATGTTTAAAAACCACAACTGGACGGTCACTGACGGATATTATTCAGGGTAGCATATAGAGATGAGAAATCTAGCAAGATAGTTGTACAATAGTGTTTGTTGAAAAAACTGTTCGGATTTGAAATTTATCGCAATAGACCATGTTTACATCCCCATGGGGCCATAATCCCAAAATCCTCTCCAGCACGAAGGTGTTTTGCAAAAAAACTCTAAACAACAGTAAAGCTTAATGGCCCTCAATGATCAATGTTGTGTTTTTAAATGCTTCCAAGTATAGGCCTAATAGGATAAACCCATATATTGTGTTTTAAGAACCCATGGATTTAAAGTTGGGTCGGTGTGCATCTCTAAAGGGCATGTCCACCCTAGACTGAAAATCAACTTTAAGGATAAGGTAGGTACTATTTTAACAATTTGAACTAATTATTGGAATCTCCTGTAAATATGATTAAGGGATTCTATATTTGCCACATATCCATGTGAAATTCACCAAAATGCGCACTTGCCACTTGCTCTGATGTCACGTAATAGGGAAGGAGATAGGATAAATGGTGTGGTGTTTGAAATTTATGGCTTGATAAAGGTCTACACAAGAAAGTGACCTAAACATTTGTATCTGTTTACCACAAGACCTGAGAGTGCTCTGACTTACTATAAATTAGTAATTGGAAATTCGGATAATGAAAGGAGGAGAACAGGACACCGGTTGCCCATGAAGATAAAGATGCCGGAAAATCTTGCTTGGTTTACCTCGGCTACTATTCTGATACATAAACTTGGGGCTTTTTTTAGAGGTTGAAAACTTGTGTTGAAACATGAAACAGAGTATATGGACATATTTTTTCCTTTCTCTGGCAAACAGAATACTTCAATGAAACCTCAGACAAGAAGAAGTATCACTGATGGATCAACAAGTGTGAAATTTTCCTGACGTAACTAAATAGAGTTTAAAGGGAAAGTGATACCAATGTCTATACAGTCAATTAAAGGAGGAATGGTCACAGAAGAGCGATTGTAATAGTAAATAAGTTATCCAAATTATAAAAGTTCATGATGTTATTTTGTATAATCCATTTAAGACACAGTTAATACCTTGTCCACGTGCTTAGAACTTGTTATGCTATTTTCACCTGGGAAGAGACCTTAGGAGAACATTAAAACCACCTGCCCAAATAAATGCTGAACATCAACGGATGAATTAATGAAATCTGAAATAATTTGAAATACGTTTTTCAAAACCTTGTTACTTTTATTCTACCATTACTAGACGTGCATGCATAATCAGCAAGTGAAGCTTTTACAATGAATGTCTGCTTTAAACTATTTACCGCTTGAGAACCCTCTTAGGGATACTATGAGTTGAGATACACATTCTAAATAAAAGACCAAATAATAAAACAAGAAATGAACAAAGAACAAGACTGAACTGTAATATTTACAGCGTGATGTTACAACGTTTCAGGGGGAAAAAATGGAATACAGTAAATAAAATACAGGATTTTTTTTTTTTTTTTTTTTTTTTAAGGGTCACTTCACTGGACGGAAACAACTTATCTGGAAACTACAATCTCCTGAGAGAAGGAAATGCGTGGTACTCACATATTATCTGTGATCTGTTTGTTAGGAAATTATTAAGTTTATTGAGTGCTCCTAATTGCCCCCACCCTCCCTGACTCACTGCCTTCTTGTTAGTGTCTGTGACACTTATAAAACAACCTAACCATAACCCTGCGGTGCTTACAAATCTCACCCTCCCCCCCGGTTCTCTAATTGTTGCAATTAAGTTTGTGGGCAGGCAGCTAAGTCCTTAGTAAGAGGTCATGTGGAATAGGTGACATATCATTAGAGATGGGCGGGTTGTATGTAGGTAGTGTAAATTACTTACAGGCCTCTGGTCGGGAGTGGTCTCTGACAAGAAAGGACACGGAGACGAGAAAGATCCTTTTTAGGACAGGGTGGAGCCGGGTTCGAGATGCAGGACACCTAAGCCACAAAGGGCCCTTGTAGGCCACAAGGGCATTCTAAGTGCAGGAAGGGGGCGGCCCGGTTCGAAGCTACAGGATTCCACGAAACGTCTGGCCGCGGATTGTCGGCCTTTTTGGCAATCCGCAAGCGGGCACATTTAGGGGAATCTCTGGCGTCAGGGGTTTCGGAAGTCAAGTGGGCGCTTCGCGGATTTTTCGGAAAACAATCCCGAGAAGTCCGGAAAAAATCGAAACTAGTTCGAATTCAGCCAGACTCAAAAAGTTTGGCTTGAAACTCGGATTTCAGTATCGGTTTTGTTGTCCATCTCTAATTATCCTTTCTGCATCTGGAGAGAGTGAGTGAAGGGCAGTGACAGGTCTTTCTACGTAAATGCTGTGGATTTAAAATGATGATTTCTCAGGATCGCAGCTTCAGATTTAAAAATCTTTAAAAAGTTTTGAAGCGTGAGATCGTGCTGTATTAAAGGGAGGTTGTTTGTGATATTCGATTTTTTTTAAAGTAAGATAACCTCAGCAAAAAATAATTAAGTTATGAGATAAAAAAGCATAGATGAAAAGTCTTACTTACCCTGAAGATGTCCTGTTCTGATATGCTTGCACCATATTCCTTAGAAGTGCATATGCAAGGAATGCCTGCTGTAAAATGTGTAATAGGGTGCAAATGAGCAGTAATGGTATAATTCCTGGTCGAAGGTTGGATTGAGCCCAAGCGCTTGAGCTTTCCTTGACATTACTGGGTTTGATGACAAGCCTCAAACTGAGATTGCAGGTTGGTTCCAAAGAGCTTTCAATAACTTTATGAACAAAAAGAAATTTGTTTTTACAAAGTTACATATACTGTAGACAACCAAACACAAAACAATTATCTGCAGTCATACCTTGCTGAAACACAAACGGTGCCATATGGTTTCCCGACTGGAACAGGATTTCAGATATCCAAGTATTTCTCACCACACTACAGAAAGTGACACACTAGTCAAAGTTTCCAGCTCTTAAGGCGATGTCCACATCCCACCAATTGACCCATCTTTTCACATATATCATCCACATGAGGCTCCCAGCCCACACCGCACGTATTTATTTTTTTGATATATTAGCTACCCCTATACCTCATACCTTACTCCCCTCTTTTCTTCTCCAGACGCGAGTACCGGCCCTTGCTGAGAGGCCGGAAATGCACGCAGCGGGGCCCCCCCCGGGGGGGACCAGGCAGCCGCGTCTGTGATTTGGTCTGCACCGCGGCAAGCCAACACGCGACGCGGATGCCCACTTCCGCCGTAGGAAGCGGAGACGGGAACCGACGAGCTGCCACGTATGACCCGACGCGGTAACGTCCAAAAAGTTTGGGAGCTTATAAAACTAAAAATTATGGTTTGGTGGGGGACATGGGGACGGAGATATTAAAGGCCCCCGCCGCCATTAACGCCTAGGGCGCCACGGATAGCCAGCACCCCAAGGGAGGGCGCCAGCCAGCGCCCGAGGCGGGAGAATGCGCGCCTTGACCGCAATAAGCCATGGCCCAGTGACTCCCGGGAGGCACGGTAGCACCCCCGGACCAGTAGTTCTAATGGAACTGCTAGCCTCCTTGCCTGGGCTAGCTTTCGCCGACTTTCGGGGGGGGCCCCGCCTGCCCCCCCCAACCCCCCCCCCCTGGGGCGCGAGCATACAGGGAGAACCGATGAGAGATGGCGACTTGTGCAGTCAGATTAACCCTCCTTAACCTACATCGGCCCCCCCCCAACCCCCCCCCTGAGTGCCCAGTGATGGGGGGTTATAGTTCCCTGGGGGTGTGATTTATGCTTAAAGTGTGTGTATCAAAAACCAAACAGACCCTCCTCTTAAGAAGATGATTCCCTTCGTGTGCCAACCCCACCAGACGCCTAGAATTTACTAAGCACAACGCCATACAGATGAACAACCCAGCACATTCATAGTTAACAAGACAAAACATATCTAGAAGGTTAATAGGGATCACTGTATTGCACATCCCCCAACTAACCCTGCCATGTTGTTGTGGCGTTTCTAATCCTACCAATACAGCAATAAGATAACGGAGACACGCCACCAAAATATTTAGGAGATCTCCAATGCCAATGCCTATTTTACATACACCATTTGGGCACGTCCAGCCACCTTTCCCCATAAATTAAATCCTATTTTTTTCAATACCAGATTCTCCCCCCTTCAAAGAAAGATAGTATTAGGCGAGGACAACTGGCGACTCAGACATCAGGAATACAAGCTTCCTTGTAGCCGTGTTACAGTATGGTCAGAGTCCACATGGTACTCAGGGGCCTCGAATACAAACGACTTCCACACCCATTTCGCATATTTAAAAAAAAACCCTGTACTTGCGACCAAAATAAGCGGGCCGCCCAGCTATCGTGGCCCTTTCAGAAATAAAACCCTGCTTAATGACGCTAACAGACTTTCCAATATCCTTCTGTGTCGCAACATACCATTGTTCATTTCAGTATTTATTTTAGTGAAATGCCATAGGCAGAGTTTTAAAAACAGATCTTAAAATGGTTCGTAATGACCATCAATTATGGGGACTATATTACTATGATTATGTGCGAAACTTTCCCAATGGTGATGCGTTTTCAATTCTACCGGTACAAACAGAACATAATACTCTTGCCCAGCTTCAATTTTCCTTAACAACCTATCTAAAAAGATCAGCTTCCTAGAAATACCTTCTTGGAACCAAGAAACATTCAATTTCGTGATTGAGGCTCATTAAAAAAGCCCATGGCGGGTTTTCTGTGATACAAGCCCAACATGTACATACTTCCGTAACACTCTTCGCAGTGCCAGCTGGTTAATGTGTAACCTGTGGAATTTTTTAGTGTTCGGGAACCAGTACGATAACGTCTGTGACAGGAATAATACTGTCATACCAGAAATCCATTAATTCCCCACCTGTTCATCCCGCCAGCATAAAGGTGGTTCTACGAGCCTAATATACACCCCCCCCCCCCAGTTTTATACACTCGCCTTCGGTATTGGCTATTGTTTTTAAATTGTAAATAAAGAAAGATTTTTTTTGTTACCATAAGAGATAAAAACACTGAAAGGGCACCGTCATCATTTTTCTTTCTTTTTTTCATTCACACCACAACAAATGTACTCCACCCCCCGCTCCCCCCACTCACCCTACACAATACAGCAATTTACATGTAGTGACCGAAAGCTGCACACAATACAGAATGTACACATAGTGACTGACAAGTTGCACAAAATACAGAATGTACACATAGTGCTGGACAAGCTGCCACAAATACAGCAATTTACATGGTGGACTGAAAGCACACAACAATACAGGTGTACACATAGTACTGACAAGCTGCACACATACAAATGCACACATAGTGACTGACAAGCTGCCACACAATGCACCAGTGACTGACAAGCTGCAAACAAACAGCATTTACATGTAGTGACCGAAGCTGCACCAATACAGAATGTACACATAGTGACGTGACAGTGCACAAAATACAGAATGTACACATAGTGACTGACAAGCTGCACACAATACAGTCAAATTACAATGTAGTGACTGACAACTGCGCACACAATACAGTTATGTATACATAGTGACGACAAGTGCACAAAATACAGAATGTACACATGTGACTGCCAAGACTGCACACATACAAACACCAATTTACATGTAGTGACCGAAAGCTGCACAAATACACAATGTACACATAGTGACTGACCAAGTTGCACAAAAATACAGATGTACACCATAGTGACCTGACAGTTGCACACAAAAATACAGACAGGGTTATTCATAAAAGTTCTTATCGCTTTAAAATGGTGCTAAATTTGCCCCAACCAATTAATCTTATTAACATTTGAAAGCCACATCTGATTGGTTGGGGCAAAATAGCACATTTTAAACGATAAGAACTTTATTGTTATAACCTGCTGAGAATGTACACATAGTGACTGACAGCTGCACACAAACAGCAATTTACTGTAGTAGACGAAAGCTGCACACAATACAGAATGTACACAGTGACTGACAACGCACACAATACAGCAATTTACATGTAGTGACTGAAAAGCTGCACAGACTGTACACTAGTGACTGACAACTTGCACACCAATAGAATGTACACATAGTGACTGACAAGCTGCACAATACAGCAATTTACATGTAGTGACTGAAAGCTACACTGACATACAGGATGTCATCATTATGACTGACCAAGCTGCACAACATACGAATGCACACATAGTGACTGACAAGCTGCACACAATGCACACAGTGACTGACAAGCTGCAAACAATACAGCAATTTACATGTAGTGACCGAAAGCTGCACACAATACAATACGGTCTCGCACAAATCCGTTTGCCTGTTTCGCACCCCCCCAAAACAAACACATCTAGATACCAACCGTCTTTCCCTGAGCCGCGAAAATGACTCTCTTACTCCTCCCCCCCACCCTCAGAGTAAACCCACTTAGCTTCCACCCTGCACACACTGACTGGCGCCTGCGCCGCCCGAAAAACCTGGGGGAGACAACAGCAGGGGGCGCACTGCTCCTCCTGTCGTCCGGTCCTGGTGCAGTGGCCTGTCAATGCTTTTACTGTCCCCCGCCGGCGTCGCTGTCTCGCTGTCGCTCGTTCCTGGAAGCTAGAGGTATTGTTACCATCTCAGTTGATCACACAAACAGCCAACACAAGAGCGTTCGAGCTCGGTCGCCGGGCTCGCTCATGATCTCGGTCCATATCTCGCTCTTCTCACTCTTAATACTATTTCCAAACCTAAAACAAGAATGCGATGCTACGAATACCTCAATGCTCCTCGTACCCGCAAATTCACAACTTTAGGTCACAATCCTATTTGTCACTTAACCGACCTCGCATTCAAATTCCTACCGCTCATTATAATTTCTACCGCAACTTCCCGCCTGCTCTTATTAATTTAACGTTCAGTTTATGCGTCCATCCGTATGATCTCTCCTCTTCCCTCCATTATACCCTTACTCGACCATTCCTGATTATAATTCCGAGTTCATTTTTTTTTTACTATCTTTTTCTTCTTTTCATTTTCATGCGTTCAATCGATCCTTCAAAAATCCTGGACCATGAGTAATATACGGTACCCTATCAAACTTACAGATAGACTGCATCGAACACTAGTTATTTTACAAAGCAATAGTTAAGGTTTTGTACCGTGTTAGCCATAAGTAAGAGAAGAAAAGTGAGCTGTGATACCTTTATTGGCTTAGTAGATGGATGTAGTTGGTTTCCACATCTAACATTGTATTGTAATAAAACCTGTAACTGTGCTATTTATTACACATTAATCAAGCAATAGGCTTAGGAACGTATACTATAATCTACTCAGGGAAAGCCTTTACAACTATGCAGTATAGAGACCTCAGAAAGATATACATGAAGACATTGTACCAGACAAAGCCGCTAATAACTCACCATTGTACATGCAAGTAAGCAATCCCAGTGCATCATGGCCCTATGAGGGCTTTGCATATTCACTCTGTCCCACACTCATTTCACCAGTGCTTCTGAATCTAATCTTTACAGCTGCTCAGACACAGAAGACGCTCTAGTCCTCTCATAGCACAGTGGTAGACATGGAGGGCGTTGGACCCTTCATCTTCCTGAACCATCACCCCCACACATCTATGCAAACAAAAATAAATGTAAATATTATTCCTCACATCTACAAGGGGTGTGCAATACACCATCAATACTGCTCTCAAATTCCCCTGCATCTGTCTCAGCTTATGGGGCTTTGTGATAAGCATTCCAATCGTTTGCCTGTGCCATTTATCTGCAGCAAAAATCAGATGATGAAGATTTTACTGGTCTATTGCAGTAGATAAAAATGATTGGTTGCTGCTAATCTCTCCGCCGTAAGATAACCTGATACAGAGCCTGAAGCATAGATGAACACAGACCCGTCCAAAACAGGCTATAGGTTCGACACACGTGCGATCGCGGTCCCGACCTGCAACACACCGATGTGTACGAACCGTTCGTTTTCGCCCCGATAATCGGGTGCCGTGTGTGAGACGTTTATTGGCCGAACGGAACGTTCTTCGTTCGGGATCCCGAACGACCGACTTGGTGGACCACTCCGAACGAACGTCCGTTTTACCGATAAACAGCCCACACATGGCCCGATTATCAGCTGAAAGGAACATCAACACATCGTGCGTCGCGGGTCTGGACTTCTAAAATCTTCAAAATACGATCAGAACTATTAAAATGGTCTCCAATTGTATTTTTCAACCATTCAAGGCTATTTTAGAAATTATCCGAAAAATCTTTGTTCCATTTGGATTTTCATCATCTTGGGATTTTCCCGATTCCGGGAATCCGAAAACAGAACGAAACTAGTAATTTTGGGCCATCTCTAGTATAACAATACATCTCATTACAGATACTGGATGATTCCTGAAGTAAATTCCGGTCCTACATCTAGTGGGTAATTTTCAATTAGTAGAATGCTGCAGCCCACATAACTAGGACATGCTGTTGGTTATGCAATTCACCACTCTGTAGGAAAATTAAAGAACAGCTAAGGTCAAACAAAAACGGTGCAAAATACTCAGTCAACAGGTTTCTAACACAATACTGGCTGTCTTAGCATAGTGCTTGTTATTAGATGCCACCAGAAGAATGATTCTTATACACTGTACAACTCCTTGTTTTAATTGCAGTTCTTTTTTTCAGACACGGGGCACACTTTGCAATGCAACTTTCTCATGGCACACACCTGTATTTTTAATGTTGGAATTAATATTGTAATTACCTATACTTTGGTGCAGATTCCACTGTCTATTGTTAACGATCTGATCTGAATTTGATTATGTGTAAAGTTTCGTACACACCTGCAGAGGTTTGCCAGACCCCCGAGCCCGACGTACACTCGTAAGGAATGGCAGAAATGACGTTAGTCACCGCGTGTGTAATCGTTTTTCGGTCAGGGGTCTTTGGCGATCCACCTGGTGTGGGTTTGGGGTCTGTGCAAACATCTGCAGGTGTGTAGAACCTTTAGGCTACACTAAGCTGATTAATTAAAATGTTATCAGTCTATATTTTTTAGAATACCACAACAATAATTTATAAAAAGTGATATATATTTTGATGCCCACTTCTGGGCTTTCTGAAGGCGCACCCTTTGAGGAACCCTGTCCCAGTCGAATACCAATATGAATAATGCAACCAATTCTGTTCCCATAAAATTATTCATTAGTGGTCACATGCTCCATAATGCATCCCCAGAATTCATAAGCAGCTAGTTAATCAGATACTCTACACTAATATTTTTCCAGCTGCAGACGTTTTCTTTTAATGAATATGAATAGAAACACGTTATAACTTCCTTGTCCTTTAATATGCAATTACTACTACTCTCTGTAATAATATCTATACAACACCCTTCTTGTTTCGAATCTACAGAGAACAAACATTGTCTAACCAGCTATTTCTAGGGGTAATGGAGTCCTGTTTATCTTTAGTATTTTAATACCGGCATCTCAGATAATGACTTACTATGTGTCACTAGAACTTTTAAAGATAATTGCAGGGTACAAAACACAAAGACACGGATCTGTCAGATGTTATATTCCAGCATGTTCCTTTCCATTTCCAGGGATTAATTGCGCGGAGAATCTCATTTATTGTACATTAATGATCCATGACAGTCTGGCAAGGTTTCTCAAAAAAACAAAGTCTTATATTTTCAAAAACAAATCTAAACTGACAATATGCACCACCCCCAGGCTTTGTAAGAAAAAACTGAAGGAGCCCTAGGAATATACTGAAGTCTATGTAGTCTATTAAGATTAAACCAACAGAAGCATGACAGCTTTTAGAATGTGTGTGAAATCGCGGGTATAAGCTTGTTTGCAATTTTTTTTTTAATTCCCCCCATTGGTTGTATGTTTTATATAAAGTACAGACTATAAACTTGTCATACATGTTACAATAATATTCACCGGTGGTGTTCAGCACGTACAATAAAAATATACTTCTATCAAGAAATTTATCGTCTCTGTTTTTCAATATGTAGGGGTTTGAGAAGTGTCGCACCCATATCAACATTATATGTATATTCCCCAATACTATTTACAATTGCCACCTAATTATAGATTGTTTTATTTTTGACTACATCTGGATACTCATCTCCAAGTTGTGGGGTCTTTTGACCCGTGATGACTAGGATGTAACTTGCTTATTTTCTCCCTCCTAGCTCCTACTGTCATGGGTTTTGGATTCCCATCTTTGTCCATTTTTGGTAATTTAGTAGAGAATTTTTATGTTGAAAACTAGTTTTTTGTATGGAAGTGTGCGTGTTAATTGCCACTTTCCACTGATCTAAAGTGGGGACAGATGTCTGTATCCAGGTTCTAGTTATTCGTTTTTAGCTGTAAACTATGTTTCTTGCAGAGATATATTTGTAATTGTCAAGATTTAGGTGATCCAATATACCTCCAATCCCACTGGAGTCCCATATAACCTTGTAGAAATGATCACCTGGGACCAGTAGGACTGTAATTGCGGACAGGACAAATAACCGTGTTTTTGCATTTTAAAAATCGGTTTTGTATTGAACGATTTGTAAGTTAAAGTAGCGAATGAAAAGAAGATGCATACATGGTTGGTAATCAGGGTTGCCAGAAGTTGCAGTTTGGGCGGGATAAATCCTGCTTCAGGGGTTCAGTCCCCTGGTTGTTAAAGATGCGGTGATTGTGTGGCCAAAGGTAGGATCAAAACCACAATCTTTTCTGCCCCCCTTCCCCATACCTCTCCCCCGACCTCCCACATCCCTGTCCTGACTTCTGCCATCTGCCCAAAAAATGTGGCTTCCGTTAACTAAAGTGTATGGGGAGCTCCGTGGAAAGACTTACTGTGCTATGCCTTTGAGATTGGACAGAAGATGTCCATGATGATTGGTATGACTGCTTGGCAGTTTCATTCATCAATCATCCATTCAGTCTAGGACTAAAGTATACCATGTAGAGCTCCAATACGACTTGGCATAGTACGTACTTCTTATGTTGTTTCTAACATGGCGGCTCACAGGCTCTGCAATGCCTTGTCCGGAGGGTGAAGAAACACATGATATAACACAGATAAGGCATCCTATTACAGTATACATAATCATGTTATAGAAATTTTCTCCCTACAATTGCCACCTTGCAGGCTAGTTTATAACCACTCCCAATAAAACAGTACATATACAATTATACTGATGGAAGGAACCAGCCTTCCCCACTGAAGAACACTTCAATCTTTCTTCTGTACATGATTTTATGAGTCACAGTAATGTCTAATGCTTACGCATCCTGCACGCACAGCTTTTGCAGATTGCTGGCAACCAGATACTGATTCAAAATTTCATCTCAGCCGGGTGGCTGTTTCTGCACTCTGTTAGTGCTGTGATACATCATCTCAAACTGATTCCTCTCGTGGAATAAATCAGACACAGCTAGAAGCTGAAAGATGAAAACATCAAGATCACATCTCTAAAAAAGTTAATGTTCCCACCCTACATCATTAACAAGAAAGCAAATCACCAAAATTGCACTAAAAGGTTAAATTCATCCAGGAGAACACAATAAACATTTTTTTTTTTAAAGGATAAAGTGTAATGGAAGCTGCAGTTTTAACTATCAGTTCCTCTTTTTTCCTTCTTTAGGTCCCTTCTGAGCTTAGCCCTGTGGTCCTGTAAACTTCCTGACTCTTGGATATCCTTTGAAGTCATCTATCTCCGCCCGCCGAACTTCCTAGATTTCCTTCCACAGTGTGTCCCAAAATGCAAGGTCAGTTAGCATTAATTAATCGCAACTACTGGAACTTACCGATCTTACCACCACTCACTAGCTGATAAGGATGGCTGGAGGTCTTTTTCCCTGTGTTAGAGGTAAGAATCCACTGGCTGTAAAGGCCTCCAAAGGAATTGGAACAAGAATGTATGTCCACCCCGCGCGCGGTGTTCCTGTAAATAAAATTAAAGCAAATGGTGTCATAAAAAAAAAGTAAATTTTGAGATACTTCATAAGTGCAAAGCAAGTTACCCAACTCTGTAGCAAATATAATATACACTTCATAAATGCATAAGGCCTTATTTAGATTTGACTTAAGGTTCGTAAACACCTTAGATTTCCCCCATACCTCCGACCCCCGACCAACCCCTAATCCCCAAACACCCGTTTACGGCCGATAGTCCGCGTGTGTGTGTAATGCTTTCAGGGGTCGTTCGTCATCTGCCAGATCTGGATAATGCCTTGCCAAAAAGACACAGCATTCTAAAGCAACATCCATTTAAGCTCATTGGTTATGATTTACTTATCTATTTACCTATCTTTTTGTTTTAGGTCTTCCCCCAGAAAGAAAAGCCAATTTATTGATAAATAGAAGGGTGTCACCTGGAGTTATATGAGAACACTGGTGGTGATAGGTGCCAGGATTTTACATTCTCATCTTCCTCATCTTCATCCAGTTCCTCCTCTTCTTAAGGGCGTAATGTTATTTTCCCAACCAGACAGAATGAATAGAAACCTTAAAGTTAAAAAAAAAAAGACAAGTCCAAGGTATTTTCATTTTAACATTTCTGACCATGGTGCAATAAAAACAAGGAGGGGTGGGGGTCTTGCTATGGCCTAACATGGGTGGAGGACAAGAGAAACAGCTTTACTAAACGAGGAGAAGTCAACACAGAAATCTTGAATTCTCACCTGTCCCAAAATTTTGTTCATATTTCCCATCTCTCGCTCAGTATTTATCTGCACAAAGACGTTCTTTGATTATAAGAGCACATGTAAAAATAGGAAAATGCGTTTTACCAGATTACAATGCAATTTGGAAAGGTGGGTATTCAGAACATTAACCCTTTCATTGCCACCAATGGTAATTTTTACAGTGCTCTATTCCTCCTTTTTTTTGCCAAGCATGGTAAAATTTACGATTGGTGGCATGGCCCTTTAAAATCCCTCCCACAGGCTCCCCCCGTGTGATCGAGGGCCACTATTCAAGTGCCCCTCCCTCTCCCCTCGATCCCCCATCGGTTTGGTCCCACACCGATGGGGGATCTCAAGAAATTAACCCCTAAAGTGTGCCGGATCGTATAGGAATCCCTCCCACCTCCCGTACTTTTCATTCCTTGCAGCCGCGCGGAAAGGAGTCCCGTGACATCACAGGACGTCCGGGGCTTCCTTTGGTGTCCTCCCCATATTTGCCTGGTGTCTAGTGGCCTAGTAAACTGAGATCGGTTCCGATCTCAGTTTACTACCGAAGTATAGCAGCAGGCACTATGTGCCTGCTTGCTATAACTGCATACGAAAAAAATGTAACTGCTAGGGCAATCGGGGGGCAGCATTCAGGTGCCCCCCTAGCCCCTCGATCCCCCCTTGATTTCATAAAAATCGTTGGGGGGATCGGGAGCATAGCAGTGCCTGAAGTGGTGCCCCCCTGCCCCCTCCTCTATTGCCGGTCCCTCTCTGCCTCTGCTAAGATCGTTAAGGGGAGACCCCGGTGACATCACAGGCTTTCCCTTTCACCGGGGTCTCCCTTTGCAAGTTCTCTGATGCCCCCTACTAGTGGTCTAGTAGAGGTACTGCAGTGTGTTCTCATATAGACATGCTGCGTACCTGTATAGTAAAAGCTGTCATCTAACAGCCTTTACTATACATTTTGTGAATGGAACTCAAGTTCCATTCACAATAGGATTTTTTCTAAGTCTTTGCTACTTAGCAAGACTTAGAAAAAAAATGGGGACAGAGATCAAAATTTGGTGATCACTCTGATCCCAAAATTGATCTTTGCCAATGAAATGAAAATCACTTCCTGGAAAATGATTTCCGGGAAGCGATTTTTCCGATCGGATTTCGAATTGGAAAACGGCATTTATGCCCGTATTCCAAGTTCGTTATCATTCCCTAAGATGATCTGATGATCATCTATGGAAGAGCCAAAAAAAAGGGGAAATGCGCACAAAAAAATTCTTAAAGTGATACACAACCCTTTTTTTTTTTTATACCCTAAAACTCTAATTAGCACAAACTTTGTCTTTTCCAAGCTTCCCAATGCCCCGTGATATTCGGTAAGTAAACACGCAGATCATTATTTTGTCCGATTTCCAAGGGAAACTACGACTATTTTAGTAGAATTTTTGGCAAGAGGTAGAAGGTTACCAAAAAGACCGGATTGAAGTTTTAGGATCAGTAAAGTATGCAAAAACTTGTGTACTCTCCGTACTAACCGGTTTCTTCACTAAAATACCACTAAAGGGGTGGGGTGGGGGTGGGTTGTGGGCGGTTTTAATTTTTTTTCTTGTAATTGCAATTGCGCATGGGTTCCATTGAGCTAGTTTGTGGCCCTGTCTCTGTTTGCACCCACCCATATGGTATACTGTATTGATTCAGGACATGTGGAGATTGCCATTTAGCGGTTTTTTTTTTTCTTGCCATGTGGGTTTAGGTAGGATTTTCAACCTTTGAGACCTCTTTTTTTTTTCTTCCACAAAATCTCTAAAAGCACGGAGTTCTCATGAATAACAGCGTCTGGAATCTTCATATATATACGAAAGCATGATACCGTTACCATAGCTGAAGGTGTGTAGATTCCAAAAGATATGTTTTTGGGGGTATTTCCAAGTTGAATGGCCAGTTAAATTAACAGAACCACGATTTTTTCTTGTAATTGCACTTCTGCTGCGTCCCATTTGAGCTAGTTCGTGGCCACACCTCTGTGTGCACCCACGCATATGGCATTACCGTTGATTCAGAATGTGGGGAGATTCACTTTAGTGAGTTTTTTTCTTGTCAAGTGGGTTTAGGTAGGATTTCAACCTTTGAATCATCTTATTTTATTTTTTCACAAAATCCCAAAAAGCATGGAGTTCTAGTGATGTGCTTGCGTTCTGGATTTCTTCATGTATGTATGTAAGCATGGCACCACATTATGTAGCTGAAGGTCGGGTAGTTTTCCAAACAAAATATATAGTCATGGGGGGTATTTCCAAGTTTTCTGGGCTGTTTCCTTGAAAAGGAGGTAAAACTTTTCAAATTACAGAGCACTTTAATTTTTTCTTGTATTTGCGCTTGTGCATATGCATCCCATTTAGGCTAGTTGGTGACCACATCTCTGTTTTGCACTCACATATATGGACATACCGTTTGATTCAGAAATTGTGGAAGATTTGACATTAGTGGGTTTTTTATTTGGGGCGGCAATTTCCAAGGTTCAGGGGCCGTTTCCTTTGAAAAGAGTAAGCTGTTCAAATTACAGAGCTCTTTGATTTTTTTTCTTGTAACGGCACTTGTGCATGGCTCACTCTTGTGACTAGTGGCTTCACGTCCATGGTGTAAACCATGTATATGGCATACCGTTTGAATCAGGGCATTTGGGAGATTGATACTTGACAGTTTTTTTTCTATATTGCATGGGAATTGACATGATTTTAACTTTGAAATTTATTTTTGTTATTTTTCCCAGAAAATCTGGTACAAGTGTGAAATTCTATGCAGACGGTGCCCACACCATTGGTGGTATTGCATAAAAGAATGGCACCGTTGCATAGCTTGAGGTGTGTAGTTCCAAGAATATTGTTTTGGGGGGATATTTCTAATAAGAGGGTTTGTTTACAGTGTTCTCCCTAGGGTCTTTTGCCGGGTGGCCCACCCGGTACTATTTTTCATCCACCCGGCTGGAAAAAATTCTTAAGAGACACTTGTGATTTAAAAAAAATTAGATTAGGTTTAATAGGTTGTACCAATATGTCAGTAAAAACTCTGCAAAATGCCCAGTCCAGACACCACTTGTAACCTTATTGTAGCAGGTTAACTAAGCTTTTCCAAGATCCCCAGGCCACAAAAGGTTGGCACATGTATTTGTGCTGCCATTTTACATGGGTTACCTTCAGATGTTGTGAAACTACAATTCCTGCAGATGTTGTAAAACTATATAATGAGCATGATGCAGTGCACATTTTTCCCCACCACCAAATTTCCTTGTCCCACCCCACCCGGCTACTTTTTCATGGCACCGCCCGCTTGAAAAAAATTCGGGGGAGAACTGGTTGTTTAGTCTGACAAATCTGAAATTGCTGTAATGGACCACTGTGCATTGGCTTTCTTTGTAGCTACTACTCTATCCACGTCTGCGTGTGTAACAATGCATATGGCATACTGTTGAGTTCAGGACATTTGGGAGATTGATATTTGGTAACTTTTTTTCACATTACTTGGGATTTTGGCATGATTTCTAACTTTGAAGTGTTTTTTTTGTTAATTTTCAGAAAATCGGCTAAAACATTCAAACTTCTCCGAAGAACTGCCTCCAACATCATTGAGGTATGAATGAACAAGCTAAGCATTACATACTGAATGTGTGGTCGATTCCAATGATATATAGTTTTGGGGAGTATTTCTGATTTTGGTGTTGTTTTGTGGTAATTTGGATTTGACTGAATGATGTTTGCTGTTTTTAGCCATCGTGCATTGTCTCACTTCGTGACTAGTAGTTCCACGTCCACGTGTGTACCATGCATATGGCATAACATTTGATTCAGGACATTTTGGGGATGATGTTTTGGTAACTTTTTTTTACATTCCATGAGGTTTTGGCATGATTTCTACCCTTTGAAGTTTGTTTTTGTTCATTTTTTTCAGAAAAGTGCAAACTTTATCAACAAAAACTGCGCCCACTCTATTGATGGTATGAATGAACTAACTACAGTGTTCACAGCTGGAAGGTGTGTAGATTTCAGGAATATATAGTTTGTGGGGGTTGTTTTCTGAGCTAGGGTTGTTTTGTGGGAAAACTGCAGACTGTCCGAATTCGGATTGGCTAAATATTTTCGCTGTTTCTGGACCATCGTTGCATTGTCTCACTTTGTGGCTTTTCGCTTCACTCCGCGTGTGTAACCACACATATGCACTACATTTGATTCAGGACATTTGGGGGATTGATATTGGTAACTTTTTTTTACATTCCGTGAGGTTTTGGCATGATTTCTAACCCTTTGAAGTTGTTTTTGTTCATTTTTTCATTTTTTTCGACAATGCGAACTTCTATGAAGAACTGCGCCCACACCATTGATGTATGAATGAACAACTACAGTGTTACATAGCTGAAGGTTTGTAGATTTCAGGAATATTAGTTTGTGTGGGTTATTTCTAAGTTACGGGGGTGTTTTGTGGAAAAAAACTGCAGACTGTCCGAATTCGAAATTGGCTAAATATTTTCGCTGTTTTCTGAGCCGTCGTGCATTGTCCTCACTTTGTGGCTTTTCCGCTTCCACGTCCGCGTGTGTCCCACACATATGGCATACCATTTGATTCAGGACATTTGGGGATTGGTATTTGGTAACTTTTTTTTACATTCCGTGAGGTTTTGGGCATGATTTCTACCTTTGAAGTTTGTTTTTTGTTAATTTTTTCAGACAAATGCGAACTTATCTATGAAGAACTGCCACAGCCACGATTGATGGTATGAATGAACAACTACAGTGTTTACATAGCTGAAGGTGTGTAGTTTCAGGAATATTATTTGTGGGGGTTATTTCTAAGTTACGGGGGTGTTTTGTGGAAAAAAACTGCAGCGACTGTCCGAATTCGGAATTGGCTAAATATTTTCGCTGTTTTCTGACCATCGTGCATTGTCTCACTTTGTGCTTTTCGCTTCCCCGTCCGCTGTGTGTAACCACACATATGGCATCCGTTTGATTTAGGACATTTGGGAGATTGATATTTAGTAACTTTTTTTTACATTCCATAGGTTTTTGGCATGATTTCTTCTACCTTTTGAAGTTGTTTTTTGTTAATTTTTTCAGACAAATGCGAACTTCTATGAAAACTGCGCCCGCCCACACATTGATGGTGAATGAACAAACTACAGTGTTACATAGCTGAAGGTGTGTTAGATTTCGGAATATATATTTTGTTGGGTTATTTCTAAGTTACGGGGTGGTTTTTGTGGAAAAACTGCAGACTGTCCGAATTCGGAATTGGCTAAATATTTTCGCTGTTTCTTCTGACCATCGTGCATTTTCTCCTTTGTGGCTTTTTCGCTTCCACGTCCGCGTGTGTAACCATGCATATTGGCATACCGTTTGATTCAGGACATTTGGGAGATTATTTTATACTTTTTTTTTTACATTCCATGAGGTTTTGGCATGATTTCTACCTTTTGAAGTTTTTTTTGTTCATTTTTTTCAGACAAATGCGAACTTCTCTACGAAGAATGCGCCACAACCAATGATGGTATAATGAACAAACTACTACAGTTTACATAGCTGAAGGTGTGTAGATTTCAGAATATATAGGTTTGTGGGTTATTTCTAAGTTACGGGGGTGTTTTGTGGAAAAAAACTGCAGACTGTCCGAATTCGGAATGGCTAAAATTTTCTCGCTGTTTCTAGCCATCGTGCATGTCTCACTTTGGTGGCTTTTCACTTCCCGTCCGCGTGTGTAACCACACATAAGCATACTGTTTTGATTCAGGACATTTGGGAGATTGATATTTTAGTAACTTTTTTTACATTCCATGGGGTTTTGGCGATTTCTACCTTTGAAAGTTGTTCTTGTTAATTTTTTCAGAAAATCTGCCGAAGGTGCGAACTTCTACGAAGCTGAACACCTATACCATTGATGGTATGAATGAAAGAATTACAGCGCTATGTTGCTGAGGTGTCTCCAATTCCAAAAATATTAGTTTCTGGGGGGTATTTCCAAGCTACAGGGGTGTTTAGTGTAAAAAAACTGCAGAATGTTCAAATATAAGATGGCTACATTTTTTTTACTGTCACTCGCCATTGGCATTAGTCCCACTTTGGGTTAGTTGGTAGCCATGTCTCTGGGTACACCCCATGAATGTGCTACGTTTTATTCGGGAGGGATTATGCTTTCATATTTGAGATGCTGTTTGAACATTCCTCCACAGTTTTTAGCTGAAATTCGCATTTGATTTGTCTTGATTTACAGTTGAGGAAAAAAGGAAAATGGAAAATAACTTACAATTGGACGAAGGTTGCGTCCGGGTATCGCATTTTGATCGAAACTTACCTCACTCATAATATCTGCGGGTGTGTTTTCAAAAATCTCACTGTGGGGATATTTAGTTAATTGGGGTAGATTTCTATGTAACTGTCAGTAGTGTTATACATTTAATTTGGTGTAATTTCTGAAGGTGCAGTTTAGTTTGTGGGCCTCCTTACAGAAACGTCGGGTACCTACATATATGGTACGTTGTACCGGGAGTATCAGAGCTTTTAGAAACTAGATTTTGTGCGTAACCTTAAGATAACGTAAGTAAGAACGGGAACACTTGTGAAAAATTCCTATTTTTAATTTTTTACATATTTTCCCATAATTCCAATAAATCTCAGAAAAGTTAAAAAATTTTGATACCTGCTAATACACTTTGTGCTGAAAAAAACAATTATAATATTCCTAATTACTGGGGGTTTCCTGCTGTAAAATTAGTTTAAACCATATGAGTGCAAATCCTGAAATTCTTTTGGCCAAAGGGTAGACAACTTGCAAAACTGTCTGGCACTGAAAGGTTAATCATTTTATATACATGTGACATATAGATTTGCTACATAAACCAAAACAACACCAAATTCCTACAACTGACTGCTCACTCCACAACAAGGAAAGAAAAAAAGGGGGGGGGCAACTTAAAAAATGTATCCACTGTAGGAGACCAGTTAACAGCTCTAAACAATAATCAGTCTGTCACAGATTTACAGTTTCAGAGTCCCAGAAAACCCCAAGAAAAGGAACAAATGGACATTTCAGCCGATAGTCGCGGGGGGGGGAATGCGTTCGGTTAGCTGTCCTATTTGACCCTGGGGCAGATCCTTATTGTTTTATGGGTTCTAAATATAATTTTCTTTCTCTAAAAGGAAGTTTCCTGTGAGTAACAAACTAGAATGGAACGTGTATAAAGTCCCACCTGCTCAAAAGGACCTTGATCTCAAGGACTAAGTAAAGAAGGGCAATTAAACAAAGTTTTGTGTCACTGTGCTGGTGTTTGTATTAGAAGGGACAGTTTGTCAGTACCATGCAATGTGGCATCCTGCCACATGTATAGGAACCTGGAGGCAGACGTTCCAGGGGACCTAGGTCTGTGTCAGGTGTGAGTGGGTTTGGAAGCTGAATGTTTGCAGGGATTGTCAAATCTGGGGGGACTGCCATCAAGAAAAAGGCAATGAGTTCCTGAATTTGCTGCAGGATAATTTTCTCTCACAGGTGGTGAAGTTCCTACTAGAAAAAGGAGCTCTGCTGGATCGGTAATATCGAACATTGTGGAGACATTATAGATATAAAGGTAACTGGAGGTTAGGAATAGTGACCATGAAATAGTGGCATTTGGACTATGCAATCGAAAGGAAAAGTGTGCTGGGTTAACAAAGACTTAATTTCGGGAAGCAAAGTTCATTCCCAGGTTAAAAGTAGTCTTCAGAATGTCAACTGGGATAATGTATTATCAGAAAGGTACTGAACAGAAGTGGATTTTTGTTTAAAGGGTACTCCACTGCTAAAGTCACACTGGGTTGTAAGGATAGATATGTGGATGGTGGAAATGTACCTGCAGTTATCCTGTGTCTTTGAGGCAGTAGTTTAGAAGAAATCCAATAGTTTGTCCCAGAACGCTGTGGATGGTGCAGGTCCGCCCACTTTCATTGACTGCCTGCATGTAAATGTCCGACGCGTGTTTTCCTTAGTGCATGCGCAGAATGTGAGAGATCCGTCGGACTGCTGTCTGGTCGATTACACACCACACCACACAACACACACACACACACACACACACACACACACACCCACACACACACACACACACACACACAACACACACACACAACACAACACACACACACACCACCACACACACACACACACACACACACACACACACACCACACACCAACCCACACACACCACACACACACACACCACACACCACACACACACACACACACACACACACACACACTATATAATATAATCACATACCATCACCTCTCCAAGACTACTGAGTTCACTGCTAAATAAATAATCACATACCATCACAGCAGTCTTGCTGACCTCACTAATTAATGAGATAATCATTACTTCTTTTTCTCTCTCCCCTCCCTCCCATACCAATTGCCTCATATTCCCCAGCATCCCCTATGAATCAATCTTAGAGTTAGACACAACAAATCTTTATTAAAACAACACAAGTTCCCTGTATTGTTACAGTAGTGTGGAAGAGGGTTTAACTTTTCCTCCCCGTCTCTCTCTGCATAATCGCTGGAAAATGAACTTAAAGTCAGGAGGAAAGGATTTCTTACTGCAGCCAAGTGGGTTGTCTCTGCTAACATGTATGCACATTGAGTGACAGCACTCCAGCACAGGGGAAGACACACCCCCAGAACCTGCACAACTTTCCCATGCTGCTACAATCAAACGAAAGGGAATTCTGGGAAAAAAGGTAGGGGAGGTTGGGGGATGGTGTACTTTAAAATAAACCAAAAAAAAAAAAAAAATGCTTTTCCTCAGTGGAGATACCTTTAAGGGATTTTAGCCATTTCACATCTAAATTTATACCCTTGGGAAATTAATGTAAAAAAAAAAAAAAAAATCCGCGCCCATGTGCTGAATTCTGATGTAAGAGGCAATGAAAAGGAAGGAAAAAGGCATTTAAAACCTTTAAGTCAGAGGGAACAGAAAGGGCCTTTAGGGATTATAAAAACTCTACAATGAGTGTAAGAAGCTATCACTAGCATAAATTAATAATGAAGTTAGCTGAACAAAGCATCACTAAGCCTAAAAATTTTTGTAAGTATTTAATAGTAAGAAGGAGGACTGAGAATGTGGCACCATTATTAAGGGGATAAGTTAGTACGGAGGATGGCGATAAGCAAATTCTGAATCATTTTCCCCCCTCTGTATACACTATAGAAGATCCAAGTACAGATATCATAGAGTATAGTAGCAATAATGGTATAAAAAATTCAAGTGCACTTAAGGTAACAGAGGATATGGACGAAAGAACCAAATAAGGTTAATATTAATAAATCTCCTGGACCAAGATAAAATACATCCTCAGGTACTTAGGGAGCTAAGTTTTATCTAGGCCATTGTTTCTTATTTTTGCAGATTCCGTCATGTCCGGAGGTGTGCCTCTGGATTGGAAAAAGGCTG
This sequence comes from Hymenochirus boettgeri, assembly GCA_019447015.1. Classification (NCBI taxonomy): domain Eukaryota; kingdom Metazoa; phylum Chordata; class Amphibia; order Anura; family Pipidae; genus Hymenochirus; species Hymenochirus boettgeri. Next base: position 43,874,342 of record CM033469.1, on the reverse strand, counting down.
ATGTTATTCCATATTCAAAAAGGGTAGTCATTCACAGCCGGATATTACAGGCCTGTAAGTTTAACTTCAGTGGTGGGAAGATACTGTAAGTTTAATAAGGGAACATGTTCTAAGTATGTTCAAGGACTGACTTATATAGTAACAGCATGGATTTAGATGGAATAGAGCTTGTCAACTCACTTGCTTGCTTTTATGAGGAATGCGTAGAAATTTGACTCTGCATAGCAGTAGATTAGTTTACTTGGATTTTGATACAGTGGGAGGGCCATTTGTACATGGATAAGAAATTGGTAATGAATAGGATGCTAATGAACTAAAGTGCTAAGTGGGTGCCACAGGGTTCTGTGTGGGGCCGCTTCTATTATCTATTTATTATGATTTGGGTGGGTATTGTTAGCATAGGTTCTTTTTGTTTGCTGACGACAAAAAACTTTGTTGACCTTTAAAAACTTCGAGATGGGGCAATTGTGCAGGGGGATCTAGATAGATTTTCACATTGGGCTGCTAAGTGGCAGATCAGATTCAATGTTTATAAATGTAAGGTGATGCATTTTGGACTTAAAAATCCTTGTGCTGCTTATCTATAAATGGCTCTGTGTTAAGTGAATCCCTGTTGGAAAGGATCTTGGAGTTTTGGTGGATAACAACTAAAAGGTAGCAAGCAGTTGCGCGGCAACAGCCAGAGTCAGCATGGTATTGTCTTGTATAAAGAGAGGTATGGATCAAGGGAGGAAATGTTTCTCCCTCTTTACAAAGCATTGGTAAGGCCTTATTTGGAAATGCATTGCAATTTTGGAATCCTGTGTCACAAAAAGGACGTCTTTGAAATGGAAAGGGTTCGGAGAAGGGCAACTAAATTAATAAGGGGATTGGTAGTGACTGGAAAGGTTACAATTATGTACGCTGGAGAAAGGCGCTTGCGTGGGGATATGATTACTGTGCATAAATACAATAACGGCCATACAATAAACTATCTGGGTCATTGTTCACCAATAGAGCCTGTCAGAGGACACAAGGACATCCCTTAATACTTGAGAAAAAGGTTTAGGCTTCAAGTTCGGAAAGGGTTTTTCACTGTGAGAATGGTAAAGCTATGGAACTGTCTTCCAGTGGACGTTGTTATGGCAGGTTAATTGGTCAGTTTAAAAAAAAGCTGGATGGTTTCTGCAAACAAGCAATGTTGCAAGTTACTGGTATTGATATATAAAGTAGAGTTGATCCGGGAAATTTCCGATTGCCACTTGGAGTCAGGAAGGATTTTTTCCCCCTTCATAAATTTGGTGGGGTTTTTTTTGCCTTCCTCTGGATCAACAGTTAGGCATAGAATGAGGATATGCTAGATGGGTTGGACTGATGGACATATGTCTTTATTCAACCTCAAATAATTTGCAGTTCGGGCACAGCCAAAGAGACACGCTGGAGAATACAGATTAACTGCACAGGTAGAGATTGTTAATAAATGTGGATCGGCTTGCTGAACACTGCACCAGTATAAAGAACCCATTTTTCATTGCTATTCGGAATGCTTTGTAAGTAGTCTCAACCAAGAAGAGTTTGTTAACTTAATAAACACCCTACATCTTCTAATTAAAAGGTATTGCAGTATGTATATATGGTATAAAAGGAGTTACCTGTTATTGGAGTAGATAGACATGGTACAGGGTCCCAGGCTTGATAATTGATGAGTTACAATGTTATCTCTTTTTGAAACCATTGCCTGGATTTCTTCTTCTACAATTCCTCTCACAAGGCTCAGTTTCCTGCCAAATCTACATTTCAAAATAAAAGAGAGAAACAGTGACCAATCTAATAACTGTTCATTAATTACGAGAATGGGAAAAATATATCTGGGATTAGTTAAAAAACCATGTCTATTCTAAGGGAAATAATACCAATATTGTTTTATCTTGATAGTAATAGTAAAGGGGAACTACAGGATTAAACCCTTTAAGCTAGGTACACACATACCGATAAGCCCTGATACAGTTGGATCCGAAGCATCAGGGCTTTTACAACATGAAGTTCCGATTACCTCCCCCTCCTCTATAATCACTGGTTGTTCAGATGTCTGTTCCCTGACATAATACAACTGGAAAATATGAAAATTAGTAGAGCACTAATGAAGGTATTGCTTTAACTAAAGTACATTATTGTGTCACACGTGTGACATGTCTCGGACAGTCTATGTCCTTTCTCAAGTGTGAACACCTAATACTAAACCACCTTTTATACAAACAGGGTGTGGCCTATTTAGGTCACTCCCTCCTCATTCATTAATTAACACCATTTTGGTAGTGTCATATACTATACACACATAGACATAAATACATAAATAAGTGATAAAATATGGTATAAAAACATTGTGATAAAATGACATGATAAAAACAATAATACACCTATTTCACCTATTCAGAGTTAAGAATAATGCGTTTGGCCACACTGTCTGGGCCACTTTTACTTGGTGTGGTAAGAAACAAAAAAAAAGAAAATGTTACCTTGTGTCTAGAGCTTCAAGGTCTTATTCCTTGGCTGCTGCCTCCAGGGAACTAAGCCGGATTGCCTGCAACAGGTATGGTCATGGCACCAGCACAAGGAAGTGATTGCTGTACTGCAAGGACATTGATTTGGGTCCTCTCTGTGTCCTCCTGTATACACATATCAAAATAAATACAAAAAATCTGAGACATACTCATTTGTCCAACCATTATAGCCTACCCAATAAGCCTACCTAACAGTTTCATCCAGAGGAAAGAAAAAAAACAGCTGGGAAGGGGGAATTCCTTTCAGACTCTAAATGGAAATCAAAAGGATCTCTGGATCAGCAAGAACTAAATTATAAGGGTGCAACATTTTGCCTGCATTATTCATTGCACAACCAAGATGTTAAATATACATGTAGTAACAGGCAGCTACACAAATACTGTAATACACATTAGTAACTGGCAAGCTGCACACAATACAGAATGTACACATATGACTGCCAAGCTGCACACAATCAGAATGTACACAGTGACTAACAGCTGCAACACAATACAGAATGTACACATAGTGACTGACAAGCTGCATACAATACAGCAATTACATGTAGTGACTGACAACTGCACACCAATACAGCAACTACATGTAGTGACTAGACATCTGCACACATACAGAATGTACACATAGTTGACTGACCAGCTGAACACAATACAGAATGTACACATAGTGACTGACAAGCTGCATACAATACAGCAACTCACATGTAGTGACTGACAATCTGCACACAATACAGAATGTACACATAGTGACTGACCAGCTGCACACAATACAGAATGTACACATAGTGACTGACAAGCTGCACACAATACAGCAATTTACATGTAGTGACTAAAAGCTGCACACAATACAGCAACTTACATGTAGTGACTGACCAGCTGCACATAATACAGAATGTACACATAGTGACTGACAAGCTGCACACAATACAGCAATTTACATGTAGTGACTGAAGCTACCACAATACAGGATGTACACATAGTACTGACAAGCTGCACACAATACAGAATGCACACATAGTGACTGACAAGCTGCACACAATGCACACATAGTGACTGACAAGCTGCACACAATACAGAATATATACGTACTGACAGGCTGCACACAATACAGCAATTTTATGTAGTGACTGACAGCTGCACACAATACACAATTTAATTTAGTGACTGACACTGCACACAATACAGCATTTACATGTAGTGCTGACATGTACACATACAGCAATTTATATGTGTGAATGACAAGCTGCACACCAATACAGAATGTACCATAGTGACTGACAAGCTGCACACAATACAGCAATTACATGTAGTACTAAAAGCTGCACACAATACAGAATGTACACATAGTGACTGACAAGCTGAACACAATACAGAATGTACACAGTGACTGACGCTGCACACAATCCAGCAATTTACATGTAGTAACTGGCAAGACTGCACACAATACAGCAACTACATGTAGTGACTGAAAGCTGCACACAATTCAAAATGTACACATAGTGACTGACAGCTGCACACAATACAGAAATTTACATGTAGTTGACTGAAAGCTCACAGAATGTACACATAGTGACTGACAAGCTGCACACACAAACAGAATGTACACATAGTGACTGACAAGCTGCCCAGAATACAGCAATTTACATGTGGACTGAAAGCACACAACAATACAGGATGTACACATAGTACTGACAAGCTGCCACAATACAATGCACACATAGTGACTGACAAGCTGCACACAATGCACAGTGACTGACAAGCTGCAAACATACAGCATTTACATGTAGTGACCGAAAGCTGCACCAATACAGAATGTACACATAGTGACTGACAGTTGCACAAAATACAGAATGTACACATAGTGACTGACAAGCTGCACACAATACAGCAATTACATGTAGTGGACTGACAAGCTGCCACACAATACAGTATGTATACATAGTGACTGACAAGTTGCACAAAATACAGAATGTACACATGTGACGCCAAGACTGCACACATACAAACACCAATTTACATGTAGTGACCGAAAGCTGCACACAATACACAATGTACACATAGTGACTGACAGATTGCACAAATACAGATGTACACATAGTGATGACAAGTTGCACAAAAAATACAGACAGGGTTTTCATAAAAAGTTCTTATCGCGTTTAAAATGGTGTCAAATTTGCCCCAACCAATTAATCTTATTTAACATTTGAAAGCCACATCTATTGGGTTGGGGCAAATAGCACATTTTAAACGATAAGAACTTTATTGTTATAACCTCTGAGAATGTACACATAGTGACTGACAGACTGCACACAAACAGCAATTTACATGTAGTGACGACGAAAGCTGCACACAATACAGAATGTACACAAGTGACTGACAACGTGCACACAATACAGCAATTTACATGTAGTGACCATGAAAAGTGACTGCAAGACTGTACACTCAAGTGACTGACAACTGCACACCAATACAGATGTACACATAGTGACTGACAAGCTGCACATATACAGCATTACATGTAGTGACTGAAAGCTACAACATACAGGATGTCACATTAGTGACTGACCAAGCTGCACAACATACCCGAATGCACAATAGTGATGACAAGCTGCACCAATGCACACAGTGACTGACAAGCTGCCAACATATCAGCAATTTACATGTAAGTGAACCGAAA